>RJWJ010000028.1:0-355045 GCA_004363605.1 Indri indri
CAGTAGCAGTTTTTAAAATGTCATTTTCTGTTTGTTCTTTGCTGGTTCATAGAAACGTAACTAATTTCTATATATTGATTTTAATGATTTTCATGTTCACCGACCTTGTAATAATCTATTATTAATTCTAATAGTCTGCTTGTGGATTCTTTTGACTGTTCTAGGTATGTAATCATACTTTCTGCAAATAATAAAAGTTACTATCTCTTCCTTTCCCATTCATATTCTTTTTAAATGATTGTTCCTTGTTCTTATTTCACTGGCACGTTCTTTTTGTACATTGCTGAATATAAACAGTGATAGTGGGCATCCTTGACTTACTCCCAATGTTATGGAGAAAAGAGTCAATATTTCACTATTAAATATAATTTTTCTGTAAGATTTTTTGTAGACACTTAGATGAAAGAAGGTCCCTTTTATTTCTCTTTTGCTAAGTTTTGATCAGGGTGGTTTAACTTCAATTAAATATATTTTCTACTTCTTTATTCTATTAATATGCTATAGCATACTCTTTGATTTTCAAATGTTATACCTCTCTTATATTTCTTAAATAAATTTACTTGATTATGATATATTTTCCTTTTTATATATTGTACCATTTGCTGATATTTTGTTTAGGATTTCCACATCTATATTCATGAGAGAAATGGATCAATACTTGTCCTATGTTTAATGCTCTTTTTAGGCTTTGTTATAAAGATTATGCTCCACTCATTATAATAGTTGGAAAGTATGTACTGTCTTTTTTTCCACCCTTTGGAAATGTTTGTATAAAAAAATCACACTATTTCTTTCCTAAATATTTGGAAGAGTTTACAAGATATAGCATTTGGGTCTGGGGTTTTCTGTAGGGCAAAGTTTTAGAAAATTAATTCATTTTCAAAAAAATTTATTCCATCCAAATTGCCAATGGGCATAAAGTTATTCATAGTATACCTTGTAGTGTCTCTAGGATTTATAATGATTTCTCTTTTTAAATTCTTGCTATTGGTAATTTAATTTTTTCCTCTTTTAACTCTATCAACCTTGCTAGAGTCCATCAATTAATAATAATTTTATTAATATTTTTGAAAGACAAAGTTTCAATCTGTTTATTTTCTATATTTTATGTTTTTAAAAAAGTCATTAATTTATGTTTGTGTTTTTAATCTCTCCTAACTTTTCTTTCTTTTGCTACTATTCATGCTTTAGCTCCTTCTAGTGAAAGCTTCAGTCATTACTTTTTAGACTTTTTTCTTTTCTAATGCATAAATTTCTCTCTGGACAATGCATTTGGATGCATTTCATAAGTTTTGATATGTTGTATCTTTATTATCATTCAGTTCAAATATTTTCTAATTTCTTTTTTTATTTCTGCTTTGACTTGTGGATTATTTAGAAGTATATTTTTTAATTTCCAGAAATAAGAATTTTTTTTAGTTATCTTTGTTATTGGTTTATAGCTCATTTCTACTATAGAATATACTCTATAGAGAATATACTTTGGATGATTTAAATGCTTTAATATTTGTTGATGCTTTTCTTATGGATCAATATGTGGTCAGTTTTGGTAGATGCACCTACATACTCTCGATTATGTTATATATAAATTCTTTTCTTATTGAGTGCACTATTTTATATGTGTCAGATTAATTTTGTTAAATGTGTTGCTCCAATTGGTTATATATTTCTGATTTCCTATTGGTTCTTTCTACCAGCTTTTGAGAGAACTATCTCGGGTTCTCATACTGATTTTCCTATTTCTCCTTTTAATTCTATTAATGTTTGCTTTGCATAATTTCAGTTTACGTTCTTGGGTGCATATTGATTTAAGATTCTGATATCTTCTTGTCGTGCTGATTTTTCATCATTTTGAAATGTCTTTAAAAAAATCTCTAGCAATGTTTCTTGCCTTAAGTTCCATTTTGTCTAATACTAGTTTATTTATACCAGCTAAGCCAAGTTTTTGTTGTTATAGCGAGGTGTTGTGTTATTTCCCAACGTTTTAATTTAGGCTTTTTGTGTTCCTATATTTTAAAGTGTGTCTCTTGTAAAGTAGCTTATAGTTCATTTTTATTCAATCTGACATTCAGTATTTAATTAAACATTAAACTTGCTACTGGAGTATTTAGCTCATATACATTTAATGCAATAAAGGTAGAGTCTACCATTTTATCATTCCTTTATTTTTTAGTCCATCCCTTTTATGATCCTATTCCCCTTCTCTCTTGGCTTCATTTTGTTTAATAAAAACATTTAAAATATTTTCATTATTTTATATTTTTCCTTCTATTAACTAGTTAGATGGATATTCTTTTATTTATTAATTTTTTCTGATAACACTGGAGATTTCAATGTGCATCCTTGCCATGTTATAGATCAAGACCACTTTTTATTTTTAACTTATTTCAGATATATTTGAAACATTTGAACTGTGTAATTCAATTTAACCACATTGTTTGCATTATTTTGTCACATATCACATAAAATATTTTTAATTCTATAAGCCATTATGATATTGTTTTATGTAGTCGGTATCTTTCAATGTTTTTTCACATATTTGTCAGGGTTCTTCATTTTTTCCTGCATTTCTTTTTATTTATTATATTTATTTATTCATTTTGTCTAGGAAAATTTTCCTCCTTTCAAAGAACCCCCTTTTATGAATGTCTGTTGGCAATGAATTCTCTCATTAAAAAAAAAGACAGAATTTTTCTTTTATCCTTTTTTAAAGGATATTTTGGTGGGTGCAGAGTTCTAGGTTAGTAGTTGCTTTCTTTCAGCACTTACATGTCATTCCATCATCTTCTCTTTGACAACATTTTTACTGTTGAGAAATTGAAACTGTTGAAAGCAGTTATTCTTAGTATTGACCTTTAATCGTGGTCGTCTACTTTAAATATCTTCTCTTTGACTCAGGTGCTTAGCAGTTTTACCAAGAGGAGGCTGGTTATGTTTTTCTCTGTATTTATCCTACCTGGTGTTTGCTGAGCTTTGTAATTCTGTAGGTGTGTGCTTTTTATATATTTTAAAGAATTCTATATATTTTTAACTTTGTCCAATGTGTCCTGTAGGCTGTCTTCCATTATCATATTTTTTTCTGTGTTTCAGCTATTTTTGTTTTGGGGCTAACTAATTTTGTCTTCCGCTGTGTGCAAACTTCCATTGAACCTATCTATTGAGTTCTTAATTTTAGATAGATTTTTAGTTATGGAATGCTCACTTATGATTTTTTTTCATAGTATCTGATTCTGCCTCATAATTTTTCATCATTTTTCCATCACTTCCTTTACTTTCTTGAACTCTGAAGTTATTCTTTTCAGCTATTTCAGTATTAGCCAACCTGCAAAGTGTGAATCCACTTCAATGATATGATTTTCCCTGTGTGTTTTGGTGCTATGGTGGTGTCACTTAGCATGCCAGTGTTCTGAGCCACTCACAAACAAGACTACATTATTTCTGTGAAGCTATATAGGATCTTAAATGCTTTATCCTTGAAAACTTCAAAAATGCTTTCTGATTAACATAGTTATTGAACACCTATCCTTTAAGGCACTGCCAGGGACTTGTGGAGATACAGAAGCTCAGGGAGTGATCCTGGCCTTTGCAGAGAACACAATCAAATTAAGGACAGAAAACAGCATGCATAAAATACTTATAGAATAATTAAGTGTTAAATTGTGTGATAGTAACTAAGAGTAGTAGTTCAGAGGAAAGAGATAGTAGCACAGACTACAGTAACAGATGCAATTATAGTAGTAATCTCGAGGGAGAACCCAATTCTTCCATAACACCTGGCAATGTAACTTGGGTGGAACTGTATAGTGAGGGTAACTGTCCCTTCTTTTAGCCAGACTAAATCTCTCATTATCACATTAGAACAGTTGCTGATGACATTAGGATCTTTGAGATTTCTAATGCACATTTCCAATTTTTGGACTTCTAATGTTGATGTTAAATTTGAATGTATACTGGGGGCCCTAGCCCCCTCTGGCTCTGTGTCTTTTTCCATGTCTATCACTAGTTCTTTGTCTTTATGTGTCTGCCTTTTTTTGAACTGGAATGTGATTAAATTAATTGGTTTAAAAATACACTGTGTGTCATGCTGTGAATATTGGGTTTAAATACAATTGCAGAAGGTTGCACTAATTAATTAATTGGGTTTTATTTTACAAGCTTGGAGTTAAGGATGCTTGAAAATAATATGTAAATTTATGCAGAATGTGCAAATTAGTATTTTGATTCAAGCATCCTGGCACATAGAAAAAATAAAACACTGAATATAGAAAGTATGATATAAACTGGAATTATTTATCCTATGGGTTGGATTATCACCTAAGCAACCCTAAATGGGGACTGGGTTGTGTGGGGCTTGTGTGTAGGAAGATAGACTTAGAAACTTAGCACTTCGAAAATTCAAAGTTAATTTATTTCAAAATTCTTATGGCTCAAATGATTTAAGGTAGGAGAAAATGTATTGATTGAATGAAGGCTTTATTGACTTGGCTTTGAAGCACCTGTTTGTACTTTAATAAATAGCTCCTCTTTTATTTCACTGTCCTGGGGTTAACCTCAATTGCATCCATTCACTCAACCAGCATTTAATGAGTTGTTATAGTGTGCCTTGTACTTGTGATAAGATTGGAGATAGGAAGATTAACAAAATGCAATCCTTGTTCTTGAGGTTCTCATAACTTGGGTGGGAGTATATGCACATAATTAATTATGGCACATTGTGACAATAATGCTAATAAATCCCAGGGTTACTGTAAGTCCTGGGTTGAAGCATGTTCCATCCATTCCTAGAAATACAGTCTGGTGATCTAAAGTGGGATTTTTACTTGATTAGCTAAGAATGCATTTAGTGACAACTAACAAAAAACCAACTATAGTGGGCCAAAGAGTTTATTTTTCCCACACTGCAAGAAACACTAAAGCAGTGATCAGGGCATCAGTTCAGTGGCTCAGTAATGTCAATGAGTATGTCTCTAAGATTTTTCTTGGCCTTTATCTTCAAAGACCAAGATGGCTGCTTTATTCTCATCCACAATTCAGCTTTAAGACAGAGAGAGTGAAGGAAGGAGAAGGGGGAAAGGGCTTTTCCTTTAACAGGTTTGCGTTTTTATTGAGGAAGGGAGGCCCTTCTCCTCTCTCAGTCAGATTTCCTATTAAGCCTATTAGCCAGACCTAGGACACACATCCAATTTTAAAGCAATCACTGGCCAAGAGCAATGCCAGTGCAGGGGCTGATTATCAGGTCATGATTTATCTCCTGTGGCTGGCATTGCTACTCTCTCAGGTCAAGTTCTCTCTCTGCCTGCTATCCAGTCATTTTTTTAACTAGGAGAAAAGAGGGATAATAATGTTTTTTGTACAAGGAGAGGACTGTGTCTTCCACAATGTACATTTTCAAAGAATATTTTTAATATTCCTTATAATTAATGTTCTATTAGAAGTAACTTCATGAACAGAGTAGTCACCCCTCCTTCCATAGTTACGGAAGGGAAATAGTGACAGTGGGGAATATGTCACAGAGGAATGGCCTGAAAAAAACAGCAAAAATATTTGCCGTCTCTTTAAAACATCCTCAACTTGTTTTTGAGAACCAATACTTGCACCCCTGTCTCAGGCCAGTGGTTGAGAGGAGGGGCAGGGTAATGTCTTTTGTTTTTGTGCTAGAGGAGATGGCCTAGCCCAGACTTGGCAGAGGGAGCTCCTGGGTGGAGGTCAAGGGATTGTCTTCAGTAGAGACTGCAGGATTAGAATTATCAACTGTAGTTGAACAGCAATTGCCTGATGCTGAGAACCCACCCTTTAAAAGCTCTGTATTTCTGTTTACTATGAGCACAATGGCATTTTTCAGACAGTAGTCTCCATCCTCCTCCTTTGCCAAAAAAGTAGTAAACTTGTCTTTCCTTCTCCTCAAACCAACTTGTCCTCATTCTTCTGATATGGCCTTGGGGACAAGTGCCAAACTTTTGGTAACATTCATAACTAACAGCAACATCTCTCCTTTCTCATCTCTCCTGTTTGACAGCCTCCTCAGACTTATGCAGTTGCACCAAAGCCTTTTCCTTTGCCCCTGACTCTCAGATTCCCCCAAAACCCAACTCTCTCTTTGCTGAAAGCCAGAAGCGCTTTGTCTTGGTGATTATTGAAGTTCTCTCCCTCTCTTTCGCCCATGCTGCCACTCTGGTCTTCTATTCACTTAATCCTTTCTTCCATGAAATAAATGTGACTCTTGTCTCTCAGAAGCCTCATTTGATGTTTCCAACTGGGAGGGACAGTGGAGAAATATAACCAGCTCCTAGACATCTTTCTTAAGAAATTCAGCCTATTACAAAATTCTGCACTACAAAAGATAATCCAGGAACTAATCAGAAAGTATCCTTCTTAGAAAGAGAGCAAGAAGTAAAGGTATAGGAAAAGCAAGGAATACTTATATATGAATAATTTTGTTCTTGTTACATGACAAATCCTGCAACAGATGTTTGAATGAATATTCATTAGTCAACACAGAGAATAAAATGACAAGTTGAGAGAATGAGTTACTGATCCTTTTAGGGGTAAGAAATCAAATGGATTCCATGGGATATGGCTGTAGGAATAGGCAAGTTTCAGTCAAAACAGAAACTAAAATTATAGAATAAAATATGGCAAAATAATTGACATACCACTTTTTCTCCAAATTTATTTTCCTCTCCTCTTTACTTTGTCTTTAATTTCAACTGCTTAATGTTTCCAACTTTGTGTTATTATTCCTCTAACTTTACCTTAATTCGTAAATCTTTTATTCGTAAAGTCATAAACAAATGCTTATATTTCATAATGCTTTCTCTACACATTTTACTTCCCTGTATCAGTTCTTCATTGGAGCTTGTCAAATCAAAGGGTTTTGTAGGAAAATACAGAATAAATACATAATGTGTCTGTGTTTCCTATTCTTCACACTTTGAGATATATCACCTCTGAATTAATAAAGTTCATTCATTTAATTTTGGCTCTGTGAAAGCATGATGTCTTCTTGGCTACCAGGTTGATAATCATTCCAGTTAAGGTAGCAATTTTATAGAAATTTCTGGCTGAATTTTATTAGAATCTGGCTTCAATGATTTCCATAGTGACAATACCAAAAGTCTTTAACTGTGACTTAATTAATTTTTTTATGCATGCAGTCATCAAATAATTATTGAGGCATTCTAATAGTGGCAGCAGAAAACATTTCCCCCCATGGCTCATTCAAGTCCTATGTATCTGTAGACCAGGGGTTTCCTGCTTAAGAAGCTGAGGAAATTTCACCCCAAAACATGACTTGTTGATATAGAGAGTATTTTGAATTAAAGGTCCTTAGAGATCAGCAGGTGTTGGAAAGGGCTGTCCCTCTATCTGCATAAAACCAGATGGACCCATCAAAAAGAACAATTGCCTTTCCTTCCCCTCCTTGTTATCTCAATATATTGCTGGAAAGAAGATCAAGAATGCAAGCGGACCTGGCCCAAACCATTTTAAGATAATACCTGTCTCTCAGGTTAATTTAGTTTCCAAAGAGAATCATTTTCAAGTCAATCTGTTTTCCCTCGTCCATTCATTCTCCCAGGTATCTATTCATTCTCCCTGGCAACCATTTATTGCCACTTCACAGAATGACCTATATTCCTCATCTCCCCCTCTCCTCTAAAATGAGGGTATTTAAACTTCTGGACTCCACTGGGATATTGGGTATCCACTCTGTGATTCTCCCCATGTGCCCTTCTCCCCGACACTGCCCATGGATAGAATATTTGGAATCTCTAAGCTGATATGTCTTTTTGTATGCTAATGAGATGACTGGTGGCTGGGGCTCCTGGTTAGCCTCAGGATGGGGGCTGGGTGCCAGAGGAACCAACCATGTGATTAGAGGGTTGGGACTCACCTGCACACCTTGACCTACAGGAGGGGAAAAGGTTTGGAGGTTAAGTTAATTATCAGCGGCCAATGATTTAATCAATCATGCCTATGTAATGAAGCCTCCATTAAAAACCCAAAGCCGGGGGGGTTGGAGAGTTTCTGGTTGTGAATATGTGGATGTGTCTGGAGGGTGGCAGGCCTGGAGAAGGCATGGAAGCCCTGAAGCCCTTCAATTCCCCATACATTACCCTATGCATCTCTTCCATCTGGCATTCCTGAGTTGCGTTCTTTGCAGTAAACCAGTAATCTAATAAGTATGTATCATCTTTCGCTGAGTTCTGTAAGACATTCTAGCAAATTATCAAACCCAAGGAAGAGTTTTAGAAACTTCTGATTTATAGTTGGTTGGTCAGAAGTGTGAGAAGCCTGACCTTGAAATTGGCATCTGGAGTGGGGGCAGTACTTGTGAGTCTGAGCCCTTTAACCTGTGGGGTCTGATGCTAACCCCAGGTAGACAGTGTTAGAATTGCATTAAATTGCAGGACACTAATTTGGTGTCTGTAGAATTGGAGAATTTCTTAGGGTGGGAAAAAAATACCCACACACCTGGTGTTAGAAGTGAAGTGTTCTGTGAGTGTATAGAGAGAAATAGTGGATTTTCCCTATGCAAGTGCCAAAGCCCTTCCCAGATTCCGCTTAGCTCTCTTGGGGAAAAAAATCACATGCATCCTTGCCTTGCCATCTGTAGAGTGCAGCTTGCTCCTAGGGCAGCCCACTAACTCTCTTTGACCAGGTGGGTGATAGTGACAATGCACCACCTGTTTTGTAATTATCAGGCATGTATTAGGTTCCAAACCCCAGATCCCTCCAAGCTCCAGAGGACACACACTTAAGATGGCTTTTTTAAAAACCTCCTCTCCTCTCTTTTCTCTTGGAGTGAAGGCAAAGCAGTTCCACCACTTCCCCTCAGCTCTTCAACAGCTCACTCCAAAGACTGATTCTCTCCTAGAGGAGACTGGAGGCCATTCCCATGTAGGGAGTGCTGCATGTGTGAGAGGGATGTTCAGATTCTTGGAGCATGGTTTGCACAGGAGGCCTGGCACTGTGCTTTGGAAGGTTGCAGCTCTCGTCACTGTTTGTCACTCACTAAGCCTATGGGGTCTCAGCAAATCTGAAATAGAGTGAATTGCATCTTATCCTTCTATATAGTTATGTCTGTGAGGTAAGCAGTTACGTCTGACTTTGGAGAGAAACGTTTAGGAAGCCTCACTTTGCGCTTCATAGGAGTCTATGTTTGAAGTTGTTGAATCAGACATCTAAACAAATGATAAAAATACAAGTCAGAAAAGCTGAATTGACGGGTATTGGTCACTTCTTTGATGGCATGTCAAATCTTCTCAGTCCCATGTCTTACTTAGATCACTCTTGCTTCAACCAGCCTTGTGGAGGCTCTGACCAGCTTTGTGCAGGCACAACTTGGCAGTGCCCAGTGGGTACTGCACATGTACCTGGCCAGGTTTCTCGGATGCCATTGGTGTACATCACCCTCAGGAACCTGCTTGATACAAGGCATGCTCAACAGAAAGAAGGGGTAGAGAATCCTGTGAGGACCCAATCACTTTTAGCCCTTGGCCTCTTTCTTGCACATTATATGATGTCTGCAGATATATCGGCATCAGATGTCCACAGCAAAGTTGTACTTAGTGTCTACATTTTTCTCTAAACATATTACTCATTGCAACCTTTGTGTAGAGTTCACACACATAGCCTCAAAATGCTCAAGTATTTTATAGAAGTCTATTCTAAAGAAATTCTAAGTTAATGTTTGTTAATTAAGGCAATAAAAGATATGTTGTTAGAGTACTTGGTACTGTGCTGTATCCTACTTATGATTTCTTGGGAAATATTGATTGATCACAGAGTACATGACTATTACTGAGTAAACCCTTGGTAAAAGAAAAGTTTGTAATTTGCATGATATGTATAATTTCATTGTAGAGAAAAAATATGCATATTCTAAATACTTAAATATCAAGGTAATATAAATCAGGTCATTATCAAATTAATAGTACATATAATAACTGTAATTGGAGTTCAAACTAACAATAGATGATTTCAGGCCTTTAGGATAGTGGACACATTCATTATGAGAGGTGAGTGCCATAACTTTACTTATGCCTTGCAAAGAAACTCCAAATGCATACAGCCTTTTATCGGACAGCCTATTTACCTTAGATGAGAGCAATGGTTGGCTGTGGCAAATAAAACAAACCCAAGGTTAACAATGTTGGTGTTGAGGTTTTAATTAAATTTCAATGTTTTACGATCAATCTCTGTTTTGCCGCTTTGTGGTCTTGTATGCAACAATGTGTAGGAAACAATAAAGCCATGTTTTTCATCATCAGGCTTAGGGACCCAAAGTGTTGCTGTGACAAGTAAACTCTAGTTTTGCAGAGAAAAAAATGCATTTCACAACCCATTAATCCATTCACTTAGCAGAATTTCTTTCTGGTAGAATTCTACAGTTTCAATTCACTAATCTGCAGGTAATTCTACTGTCCAGTGAGCAAAGGAATGATACTTTATAGCTGCTGGAAAAGTTTTTTCTCCACTCAAGAAAACATATAGCAAATAAGTACTTACCTAGTTCATTGCCATAGATCCTTTGGAAAGTTTGATTTGTTCTCCGATGCCCAAACTTTTAGAATTTTTTTTTTTCTTTAGGGAAAAATGTGTAGATCACCCAAAACAATTAAGAAAAATAAAGGCAATTTCACATTTGATGGTCAAGTCTGGGTCTAATCAGTGAACATTTTTATGCTTCCTATTTTGAGCTTCTAGCTTGTTAGTGTGACAAATACGGAAATACACGCTATTCTTAAGAAATGTACTGTTAGACTGGGGATGCAAATTAATAAATCTAAAAGAATAACAAATAATAAAACAGCATATGTTTGAGCAATGCAACTTATTTTTTTAAAGACTTAATTTTTTTAAAAGCAGTTGTAGGTTTGTTGACCCAAATAAATGATTGAGGCAAAAATCTCAATCGATGGAGGTTTATTAAGCAAGATTTTTAAGATGCACCCAAGAAAAACACAAACAAGACTGAGGCTATTTTTCCAGAGGGGAAGTTGGAACCTTCAGCATTTTAAAGGCACTACAGAGAGAAGGAATAGGGCGAGGGTTCTGGAAGGCTGATGAGATAGTGGTTACATTCTTGTGAGGCCCAAGAAATCTACATTTTACATAAAATATAATAAGAGAGAGAAGGAACCATCAATTATGCAGATGTCCATGGGTAGGTGGAAGAATGTCTGATTCTTTCTCAGCTCCACTTCTGTTACCTGTAAGATAAACTCGTAATGCATTATTAGTGTGAAATCAAACAGGCTTTAGTTTTAGGTGCTAAACATAGGTACGATTTGTATGTCCTTGCTTATGGGAGGTTGCAAGAAATCTCCTTAATGAATTATCTGTGGGTCCAGTTCTTCACAGGTGCCTTATCTTTTGCAGAAGGAGGTGCGGGTGGGGGGAATGGCCCTGAGGCTTTGATTTTCTTTTTATAGGTTCAAGCAAAATTAAGAGGAAGGTACAGAGATTTCTCATGTAGACCCTGCCTCTAAACTTGCACATCCTTCCCCATTATCAACATACTCCACCAGAGTGGTACATTTGTTATAATTGATGAACTTATACCGATACATCAGCATCACCTAAAGCCCATAGTTTACATTAGGGTTCACTTTTGGTGTTGTACATTCTGTGGGTTTTGACAAATGCATGATGACATGTATCTACCACTATAAAATCATACAGAGTAGTTCACTGGCCTAAAAACCCTATGTGCTCTCTGCCTATTCACTCCTCCCTCCTCCCCCAACCCCTGATCTTAGTAATGTCTTCATAGTTTTGCTTTTTCTGCAATGCTGCATAGTTGGAATCACACAGGCTTTTCAGATTGTCTTCTTTCACTTGCTAATATGCATTTAAGTTTCCTCTATGTCTTTTCATGGTTTGGTAGCTCATTTATTTTAAGCACTAAATAATATCCCATCATCTGGATGTACCAGCTTATTTATCCATTCACCTACTGAAAGACATTTTGGTTGCTTCTAAATTTTGGCAATTATTAATAAAGCTGTTACAAACATCTGTGCTCAGGTTTTTCTTAATTTTATTTTTTTTATTTCCGCATATTACGGGTGTACAAATGTTTAGGTTACATATATTGACTTTGCCCCACCCGAGTGAGAGATTCAAGCATGTCCATCCCCCAGATGGTGTGCACCGCACCCATTAGGAGTGAATATACCCATTCCCTCCTCCCCCTCCCACTGCCCGCTTAGAGCTGGAGCCCATTCTACTAAGTGAAGTAACACAAGAATGGAAAAACAAGCACCACGTGTACTCACCATCAAATTGGTATTAACTTTGTGCAGGTTTTTGTGTAGGCATGTTTTTAACTCTTTTGGGTAGAAAACAAGGAGTGCAATTGCTGAATTGTATGGTAAAAGTACTTTTAGTTTTGTAAGAAACTGCTAAATTTTCCTCCAAAATGGCTATAATATTTCGCATCCCACCAGCACAACACAAAATGCTGGCAAGGATGTGCATGAGAGTTGCCGGCATTTGCTGTTGTCAGTGCTTTTTTTTTTTGTTTGTTTAATTTCAGCATATTATGGGGGTACAGATGTTTACATTACATATGTTGCCCTTCCCCCCCGCCCCTCTAAGTCCGAGTTTCAAATATGTCCATCCTTCGGGTGGTGCGCATTGCACTCTTTGTGTATGCATATACCTGTCCCCTCCTCCCTCCTCCCCCCTCCCCCCTGCCCAACATCTAATAGATGTTATTCTTATATGTACATTTATGTGTTGATCAGTTAATACCAATTTGATGGTGAGTACATGTAGTGCTTGTTTTTCCATTCTTGGGATACTTCACTTAGTGGAATGCATTCCAGCTCTATCCAGGAGTATACAAGAGGTGCTATATCCTATTGTTTCTTAAAGCTGAATAGTACTCCATGGTATACATATACCACATTTTACTAATCCACTCATGTATTGATGGACACTTGGGTTGTTTCCACATCTTTGCAATTGTGAATTGTGCTGCTATAAACATTCGGGTGCAGGTGTCTTTCTTATAGAGTATCATTTGCTCTTTTGGGTAGATGCCCAGTAATGGGATTGCTGGATTGAATGGTACTTCTAATTGTATCTCTTTAAGGTATCTCCATATTGCTTTCCACAGAGGTTGCACTAGTTTGCAGTCCCACCAGCAGTGCATGAGTATTCCTGTCTCTCCGCATCCATGCCAACATTTATTGTTTTGGGACTTTTTGATAAAGGCCAGTCTCACTGGAGATAAGTGATATCTCATTGTGGTTTTAATTTGCATTTCCCTGATGATTAGAGATGTTGAGCATTTTTTCATATTTTTTTGGCCATTATTCTGCCTTCTTTTGAAAAGTTTCTGTTCACGTCCTTTTCCCACTTTTTGATAGGGTCGTTTGATTTTTTCTTGTTGATTTTCCTGAGCTCTAAGTAGATTCTAGTTATCAACCCTTTATTGGATTTGTAGCATGCAAACATTTTCTCCCATTCTGTAGGTTGTCTGTTTGCTCTTGTGACAGTTTCTTTGGCTGTGCAGAAGCTTTTTAATTTGATCAGGTCCCATTTATTTATTTTGGTTGTTGCTGTGATTGCCTTATGTTGTCAGTGTTTTGACTTACGACCATTGTAATAAAAATACGGTGGTAACTGATTATTTTAATTTTCTATTCCCTGATGACATATGATGTGGAGCATCATCTCATATGCTTATTTCAATCGGCATATCTTCTTTGGTGAGGTGTCTGTTAAGGTCTTTGGCCCATTTTTTGATCAGGCTGTTTATTTTTTTATTATTGAATTTTAAGAGTTCTTTGCATATTTTGAATAACAGTCTTTTATGAGGTGTGTCTTTTGTAGATATTTTCTCTCAGTCTGTGACTCATCTCTCATCCTCTTAATGTTGTCTTTTGCAGAGCACAGTTTTTAATTTTAATAAAGCCCAGCTTATCAATTATTTCCTTCATGGATTATGCTTTTGTTTTAGATAAAACATAGCTGTTTTATCTAACAAGTCATCACGACACACAAGATTGTCTAAATTTTGTCCTATGTTATCTTCTGGGAGTTTTATATTATAGTTTCACATTTTGCATTTAGGTTTAAGATCCATTTTGAGTTAATTTTTGTGAAGGGTGAAAAGTCTGTGTCTAGATTCACTTTTTTTTTTTTTTGCATGTGGGTGTCCAGGTGTTCCAGTACAATTTGCTTTGTTGTATTGCCTTCGCCTTAGTAAAGTATATGAGCAAAATATTTGAGTTTGTCTTGAAATGCATTTGCCTTGTGTGGTAAGTGGTGAAGTCAGGTAGTGTTAGTTCTCCACCTGTGTTCTCCAATATTGTTCTGGCTATTCTGGCTTTTTTGTCTGTCCGTGTAAACCTTATAATCATTTTTTCAATGTTTACACAATAACTTGCTGGGATTTTGATTGTGATTGCATTGAATCTATAAATCAAGTTGGGAAGAACTGACATCTTGACAATATTGACTCCTGCTATCCATAAACGTGAAGTATCTATTTATTCAGTTCTTCTTTGAATTCTTTCATCAGAGTTTTATAATTTCTTCATACAGATCATGTACACGTTTTTTTAGTTTATAAATATTTCATTCTGGGGGGTCTAATGTCAATGTTATTATATTTTAAATTTCAAATTTCACTTGTTCATTGCTGGTGTGTAGAAAAGTGACTGACTTTTGTATATTAACCTTGGATCCTACAACCTTGGTGTAATCAATTATTAGTTCTGGGAGGTTTTTTTGTTGATGCCTTTGGATTTTCTACACAGACAATCGTAGCACCTGCGAACAAAGACAGTTTTATTTCTTCCTTACTAATCTGTATACCTTTTATTTCCTTTTCTTTTCTTAAGACTTCAGTACAATGTTGAAAAAGAATGGTGAGAAGGGACATCCTTAACTGATTTGCATTAATTCCTCTCCCCTCATAAAAAAGTAGTCTAGATATTTATAGTCATGCTGCATATATGAATTAATGAGAATTCAGAGATTAGCTGCTTCTGCAAGTGGGAAGGGGAGATTTCCTGGGGGAAGGGATCTAAGAAGATTATCACATCTGAATAGGGTGATGATAGCAGATGAGGCATTCCAGGCTAAGGAAGCCACATGGGCAAAGATAGGATCTGCGATCAGCACATTAAAAGGGAAGGATACCAGTGTGACTAAAGCATAGACTGCTTATTTTGGATTCCCAGGAGTGAGGTCAAGGTGGGAGGACGGACTAGGAAGGGCCAAGGGCCACATTTAGATTGATTCATGGGTTACGTGTTTATTTCTTATGCATTGGAGAGACATTGGGAGTTAATTGAATGCTAAAGTGGCCGGGGGAAATGTTATTTTTGGAAGATTAATAGGTGTAGCTCCATTATAAATGGAAAGGGTTGGTTCACCTAATCTGATAGGAAAGATGTGGATTAAGGGCAGCAGTCTTCAAAGTGGGGCATGACTGTCCTTGGGCTCCCATAGAGACCTTTTAAGGGCACTACTGGGGAAATTGATTTCTAAAAACTTTTGTTTGTACTTTTTCCTAAATCTGATTTGTGGTTTGAGGTGTCATACTGGTTCTCAGCCTCTGCCTCTTCTTTCGCTGTGACCTTTCTCCCACTTCCTCTCTCCAATCCGGGGCTCATTCTGCTGCGTTGCTCTGGGTTGGGTGAGCCTTTTGTACATCAGGCAAGGTGACAATTCAAAATATTGTTGTTGGTGTTAAGAAAGTGAAAGCCTCTAATAAAGAAACTCGAAATAAATTTTTTATATGATAAGTAGTTTCCAATGCATTTCTTTCAATGAAATGTAACAAAGAACCTAATTAGGTTGATAGTTGATTATTAATTTTTGATTTTAGGTAAGGTATGATTTTTAACATAAAATGTGAAGGCGTTAATTAATTGAATGACATTACTATGGGAAAAAGAAAGACTTTTATTCCCAACTACTTATTTATTTAAACAAGGTTGCTGAATGCTTACTTCTATATAAAAGAAAAAAATAGACTTGATACATCTTATTCTAGCAGTAATTAAAATGCATTCATAGATTCATGAACCAATTTAAAAAATTTCATCTATCTCACTCAGATATGTCTATCTGCTAATATTTTACATGGTATGTTTACTAATTATCAAAATATCAAATGTATTTATGTTGGTTTCATTAATTATGTAATAATTATTAAAAAATTAATTTAACTAAAATATTTAGAGGCTTATGGTCCCAGGAAATAGAAATATGTGGATGGGTTGCCAATAAAAAAAATCGTGTATAAAAATATATTATATTAGGATAAAATTCTGCAGGGAAATGGAATGGAAATATGAATTCAAGGAGAAAAAATAATGATAAAAAGTTTGTTAATGTATTTTTTAAATGGATCATGGAGGGTATCAAATTCCTCTGGTAATTTTCCATTGGATACATTTAAATGAGTTTGGTAACATTTTAATTTAAACTAGCCAACATTTACAGTATGCCAGAAATTGCATCCTTTGCAACTACTTAAAGATATGTTGAAAAATTTTAGATATGAACTTAAAAATGTAAGAGGGGCTATGTAGATTTAAAACATTTTTTTTTGGACCTCTGTGAGCAAAATATTTGGAAGGGCTTGTCTTGAAAATGCATTTGTGTATCACATTCTTTATTTGTTTTCCCTTAGATTGTATGTTTTCCATTATTAAAAATAATAAAATTTTATAAAATGCTCATAATCATTTTTTGCATAAGATTTAGAAAACATTGATTATTTTATTGGGTGGCAACAGGGGAATGAGGTCCAGGGAGCTGGAGGTTACCACACTCCCCAGTCCACTTCTCGGGGATTAGGAGAGGCACAGGGGTGGCATGGAGGAGGATGGAGTCTGGGACACACCGTGATCGTGATGACTGTTTCTGTTCTTATCATCGGACACTTTGCATTTATTGTCTTTTCAGTTATTTGTCATGTCATGGCTTTATCTTTTCTATCTTCCAAACCAAATACTTAGCTTTTTGAGAGTCTGGACTTTTTCTCACATTCTTTTTACTTTTCCTAAAGTGCTAATATAATTCCTGGCATACAGTTGCACACACAATATTTCAATTTGTTTAAATCTCTCCTTATTCCAATAAGAGAACTTAAATTGATAATTGATGGAGGAATTAAAGGAGGTGATAGAGTCAAAAATAATACCCTGATCATGAGCAAGTAAGTTTAGGATAATAATGATACTATTTTTTAAAAAAAAGGATGCACAGGATAAAGAGCTTATTTAGATATAGAGAATTTGAGGTCGAGCTTGAGGTCTTGGCTGCTGCTGGTATGCAGAGGACCCTGAGTGAATTGTAAAAGGTACCCACTCTGGGTTGATAAATTATACCTTTCTGTGAAAAAACTAAAAAAGCGCTCTTCCTTCAGGTGTATGCAGTCGCATGTCAAGGCCCAGGTTTATCAAGCAAAGTCTCCTACTCTCTTTTTGACCCAGAGCCTTTGTGCAGTGCACAGATTGCACAGCTGTATTTGTACCTCTGTGTGAGACAGATAATTGATTATTAATCCCAGTTTATCTATATGTATTTGCTTTGTTCAAAAGCAGAAACTTTATGCTGGCAAAAAATCCATTAAGTTGTACCATATTTCTAGATGGAATTGCAGGTATGAGTTTCCTGCTGAATTTATGTTATCATTTGTACTCAAATAGATGTAAGGTCTATGTTGACAAATTAAGGGACTTCAGAGCTATGCCTGGCTCCAGATATATACAGAATATGTTTTCACACCCTGTCACAAACTCCTCTTCCTCTTTTCCCTTACTGTGTCTGAAATTCACTACATCAGAACAAGCCAGTTTGTAATTTGACAAATACTAGGGTTTTATTTGCAAAATGCCATGGCTGAACAATATATATTTCACCATTAAAAGAAGGAAGAGATCACTAATTAGTTTATTTATCCATGAAAAAATTGTCCTTTAAGGAGTTTGATCGTGAGCAATGGAGAGGTCATTCATTCATTTATATGTTTGCTCAGCCAGCAAACTAGATTTTATATTTTAGGCATTGTTATTGGTGTCAGGAAAAAAAAAAAAAAAACAAAAGGAAGGAGAGACAAAGTTTTGCTTTTTTTTTTTTTTTGACACCAATGACAGTCTCGAGCCAGAGAAGGAGAAAGATATTACATTAATAGTTATACAGTTTGCATGTCCCTCACACAGGTATGTACAAAGCATTGCAGCATGAAGTAAAATCTAGAAATGCAAATTCTACGACATGGGGAAGGATTTACAAATAAAGTGCTATCTGAGTTTGTTATGAATTGAATGTTTGTGTCCTCCCCACAAAAAAATTTGTATGTTGAAGCCCTAACCCCCAAGGTGATAGTATTATATTTGGAGATCAGGTCTTTGGGAAGTTATTAGGGTTAGATGAAGTCATGAGGGTGGGACCCTCATGATGAGATTAATGGCCTTATAAGAAGAGGAAGAGACAGAGGTCTCTCTTTCTGCATGCATGCGACAAGGAAAGGCCATGTGTGAGCACGCAGCAAGAAGGTGGCTGTCTGCAAGCTGAGGAGAGAGCCCTCGCCAGAACCCAAACCTGCTGACACCTTGGTCTTAGACTTCTAGCCTCTGAAAATGTAAGAAAATAAATGTCTGTTGTTTCAGCCACCAGGTCTGTGGTATTTTGTTATGGCAGCCTGAGTTGACGAAGAAGAAGTGGAACTCTGAAGAATCCCTAAGGATTTTCTCATAGACTGTGTGCTGGGTATCTTCCATTTGATCCTATGGATCCACTCTCCATTTTCCACCTAGTTCTCTGCTCCACAAACTGATCCACAGGGGCTACATCCACAGGTTTGCCTTGTACTCTAATGTCCCACTGGTGATCCCTGGAAGGAGATGAGGGAGGTGGAGCGTGAGTGTGTGGCATTTGCTCCACAGGCTCCTCACTGGTGGGGCTACCTCTGGCTGGGTTCCCTCTAGGGCTGCCTCTGGCTGGCCGTGGCTCCTAATTACAGGTCACTGCTCCACTCAAGGTGGCAGATCTCCATGACTCTGTACTTCTGGCTCCCAGTTACCTTTCCCTTTCCTTGTCCCTTCAGGTCTGGTGACGGTAATCCTCCATACCACATCACTAGCCCCAGGGGGTTGCATTCTCTCTCTTGGTTTATCCACACCCTGCTCACACGTTTGCAAATAGTCCCTTCATTAAACCCCACTCAAAGCATCTTAATTTGAGTGCACCATCTGTTGCCTGTTGGGACCCTGACTGATACAGACTGTAAATTATGTGAGGATATATCTGTCTAACTCACCCAATAAATGTAGCTATTTTTAATACTGCACTGTGATAATATTTTGAAATGTAAGCAATTATTTTTTCTTCCAAATATTGCCTATTATCACTTTACTATTTCCAATTAGAGCAGCTAGGCTGCTGATCTCACTGCTTTATTGAAAGGTTTGTTATAGGTGGAGCAGAGAAAAAACAACTTTCGAGTGTAAAATGAACACTCTGAAGGACTGAAGGCTCAGGAAAGACTGATAAGTCAGTGTAGATGAAGTGGAAAAGGAGGATTCACAGAATCTCCGCTAATGGATCCCTCAGAGGGGACATTGGACTACCTCCCTCACAAAAAGTAAACCTGGGTAAGAGAGGGTAGGCAGAGCCTCTGCAAAGACCAGGGATCCACAGGCAAGAATGCTGCTCAAGGAGATGTTAGGGGCCCCGAGGAGAAACCACTGTCTTGCGGGGCGGGGCGGTCTAAGCAGAAATGTCAGAGACCATCTTACCGATTTAGAGTGATGCAGAAGTAGCAGAACAAATACCCAAGTTCCCACGAGGGGCATGGAAATTGCAAGGAGAGGTCCCAGCTCTGCCAGCAGGGTAGCCAAGGGCTACATGAAAACAGTACCATTATCAGGGGATGAGACACGGACTGATAAACCTCACTGCAAAACTGCCCCTTCCCAGCACCTTGGTGCTGTGTGAGTGGCTCAGAACTTAGAACTGGCCTCAAAGAGATGGTAAAAGGGAAGTGAATTTCTGAGTTGGTCGAGAGCAAGTTTTACCCACCAGAGAAATGGAGCTCAAAATAGAAAATTAATTTTAGTTTAATAAAATAAAAAAAGTTTTATTTCTTGCATGCCCCAAAATCGTGGGAACTGAGTCATACTGGCTACATGTTATTATTATTATTACTATTCTTAAGGAAATGAGCAAAGATAAAGAGTTTTGCAGATAGGAGTAATAGCATGTTCTAAGGCAAAGAGGTCAGGGAAACTCTGGTGTGTGGAATTGGAGGGGGAGAAGTAGAAGATGAGGGCAGAGATGCCTGTCAAAGAGCACACTGTGAATAATAATAATGACCATTTGCCAAGCGATCATTATGTGGGAGACCCTCCGCTAATTACTAGAAATTCATTATTGCATTTAATGCTTCCAGCAATCCTCACTTCTTGGAAATGAAATTGAAGTTAAAGGAGTTTGTGGGTGCCTAAGTCACAGAGCTAGTAAGTGGGGAAACTGGGCTGCAAGTCTAGCAGGGTGAGCTGTGAGAGCCCAAACCTGCCTTCATGTGAAGGACAACATGGTCATGACCCAGACTTGGACTTGTATTAAGTAGTCAAAGGAAAACGGACGGACAAAGTTGGTGATATGATAAGATGTGTGTGTTGAAAGAACATTCTGGTGATTGCGTGGAGAAAAGTATTGCAGAGGTGCAAGACTGGAGGCAGGAAGACCACTCTAAGGGCTTTTCGATGGGCCAGGTGAGGAGTGGAGGTGTGATGGAACAAGGGCTAAGTGTCAGAGGAAATAGCAGCACAAGGTGACTGGTTAGAGGAGTTGCAGCTAAAGACGAAGGTGATTTCCAGATTTCTGGTGTGTCTTACTACAAGAGTGACAGGTTTGCACTTGCTCGTTAATAATTATTATAAAAAATGTGTAACTATATTACCATGACAGTAATAAAGGAGGGAGGAATTGCCTCTCTAAGCTTCAAGGAATAGGTGTGCTTTGAACTTGGATTTAAAGAATGGTCGAATTGGGACATCCAGTGATGAGAGCAGGGCAAGGAAGAAGACAGAAGAAAACAGGGTAGGGGACAAATGTGTCAATGGTTTATTTCCTAGCATGTTTAGAGCAGTTTTGGTCAAACATACTTTGAACCACAAGGTACTTATTTACCTAAATTTATTGGAGTTGTTGACTTTATATGCATTATTCCTGATCCTTGAAAACTAGGTATTATTCGCATTTGAACAGAGGAGAAAATTAAGGCTCAGGCAGATTGATATTTGCTGGTAGGCATTGAAGTTGAACTTCAAACCCTGATTTTCCCAAAGCAAAATTCTGGTTTTTACTTCTGTATTACACTGTCCTTATAATGATAAGCTGTCACAGACATTCACTATGATGAAAATGGAATAAATTTGTCACCAAAAATGTGACTCCGAAATTATTTTATGATTCTGTAATATTTTCTGGTTTTGAAAAAGAACATTCTGTGAAAGAATAAAGCGTACATAGTCTTTTCTTATTTCTCTTTCCCTAAGGCAGATAGTGACTATGTATCTGGTAAGGCAAGGAAAAGGAAAAAAAAAAAAAAATCCAAAAACCAGAAAGGAATGGGAGAACAGAGGCAACACAGAGGTAGCCTCAGTCTGCCCCGAATTGCTCCAGCTAATGGATTTAGCTCCCAATTTTGATTTTGAACTTTGTGCTGTGTTATGTGAAAGAAGCTGTGTTTCTTCTTATTTATTTACATTTCCAAAAGAAGCGGAATATTTGGTTATTTTAGGAATTGACAGAAATCCCGTGGCATCCATGATGAACATTCTCAACAGAGCAAATAGACCAAAAATACACACTTTCAGCAGATTTGGGGCCTTCATTTTGTTTCAGCCTACAAATTCCATAATCCAACTGAACAGTACTGAATTCTAGGCTCTATTTTTGAGTTTTAACTCTCATCTGGAAATCATTTGTTCTAAACTATATAAAAATAACCCATTTCAAATATAATTTATCTTCAAAGTATAACTTCAGGTCTATCTCGCAAATGTTTGTTAAAACTTGAACAATAGAATATTGAATTTGTGCTCTCTCTAAAAAAATATGTGTGGGTCAAATACTTTTTGTTTATCATAAAAAGACAGCTGCAAATGGCATCGTATGGCAGTGACAAAAGAGATTTAATTAGTTGCTATTTTTTTTGTTTGTTTGTTTTTGAGATAGTCTTACTAAGCTGCCCGGACTGGAGTGTTGTGGCATGATGGTAGCTCACTACAACCTCAAACTCCTGGGCTCAAGCGATCTTCTTGCCTCAGCCCCCCTTGTGGTTGGCACTACAGGCTCAAGCCACCACACTTGATTATTTTTTTTATATGTTTTGTAGAGATTGGATCTCATTATGTTAACCAGGCTGGTCTCAGACTCCTGGCCTCAAGTGATTCTTCTGCCTCAGCCTCCCAAAGTGCTGGGATTACAGGAGTGAGCCACCACTCCTGACCTTTAATTGCGTTTTTGATAACATTTCCCCATGATCCTTGTGACATTACTTGCATGGCAGGGACTGCTTGAGACATATTATTGGGTTGCAATGTTCAGTTTCTTGGATCACCCCAAGGAGGAGCTAGAGGGAGTGGGCAAGAGCTGCAATCAGGAGACAGAGGGTGTAGGAAGGTGAGCTCAGGTCCTAACCAGGTAGCCAAAGATGCAAAAAGGCTTTTGTCTTGAGATTCCTTCTCTACTCACTTTAAATAATCTACACATATAAAATGATTGTATATATCCATACAGATGTCTGTATCTACCTATCTATCGAACGTGGTATTGTTAGGGGTCACTTTGCCTAAAATATTAAGGCTTTTTTGAAAAATTTAACACGACAAAATGAGAACCTCCATACTGCTCGCTGAATTTATTTTACAAAATTTCTGTAACATTCCAAATGTTTTTTTTTTTATTTGAAGTGTTTTTGGTTCACCTTATTCTCTTTTTTTTCTTTTCACAATATTATGGGGGCACAAATGTTTAGGTTACATATATTTTCTTTGCCCTGCTCAACTCAGAGCTACAGGCGTATCCATCTGCACCATGGTGCGCACAGCACCCATTAGGTGTGAATATACTCATTCCCTCCTCCCTGCTCCCAACTGCCCAATACCCAATGAATGTTAATACTAAATGTGCACATAAGTGTCGATTAATTAATACCAATTTGATGGGGAGTACATGTGGAGCCTGTTTTTCCATTTTTGTGATACTTAGTAGAATAGAATGAGCTCCAGCTCTATCCAGGATAATGAAACAGGTGCTAGGTCACCATTGTTTTTTGTGGCTGAGTAGAACTCCATGGTATACATATACCACATTTTCTTAATCTATGCATGTGTTGATGGGCACTTGGGTTGTTTCCACATCTTTGCAATTGTGAATTGTGCTGCTATAAACATTCTAGTGCAGATGTCTTTGTTATAGAATCTTTTTTTCCTTTGGGTAGACGCTTCGTAATGGGATTGTTGGATCAAATGGTAGTTTTGCTTGTATCTCTTTGAGATATCTCCATATTACTTTCCACAGAGGTTGTACTAGTTTGCAGTCCCACCAGCAGTGTGTGAGCATTCCTATCTCTCCACATCCACGTCAACATTTATTGTTTTGGGACTTGTTGATAACAGCCATTCTCACTGGAGTTAAGTGATATCTTATTGTGTTTTTTTTTTATTTTTTTATTTCAGGGTGTTATGAAGGTACACACATTTTGGTTACACTTTATGTCTTTGCCTCACCCAAGCGAGGGTTAAAGGCATGCCCTTCCCCCCTACAATGCTCCCCATGTCCTTTAGTTGTGGGTTTACCCCCCATCCCCCTAATCCCTGGAGAGTATTTCTGCCATGTGAGCACCCTAGTGTTGATCAGTTAGTACCAATTTGATGGCGAGTACAAGTGGAGTCCATTCTTCTGATCTTGTGATACCTCACTTTGGATAATGGGCTTAAGTTTAATCCAGGAAAGTATAAGAGGTTCTAGATCACTGTCATTTCTTATGATTGAGTAATATTCCATTGTATACATATACCAAATTTTAATAATCCACTCATGAATCGATGGGCACTTAGGTTGTTTCCACATCCTTGCGATAGTGAATTATGCTGCCATAAACATTCGGGTGCAGATGTCTTTATCACAGAATGTTTTTGCTCTTTTGGGTAGATGCCTAATAGTGCTATTGCTGGATCAAATGGTACTTCTATTTTTAGCTCTCTGAGGTATCTCCAAATTCTTTTCCACAGAGGTTGCACTAATTTGCAGTCCCACCAGCAGTGTAAGAGTGTTCCTGTCTCTCCACATCCTCACCAGCATTTGTTGTTTTGGGATTTTTTGATAGAGGCCAATCTCATTTCTCTAATGACAAGAGATGTTGAGCATTTTTTCATATGTTTTACTGAAAGTTTGATGTTTCTAAAATTTTTGACTGACACTTTCCTGCAACTATTTTTCCTAAATAAAACTCTCACCTTTACATAAAGAGGAGCAATAAAAAGATGAGCAGACATGTGCACATACTTATTATGACAGGGAACTGAGGAGGAGACTCATTCTGAACAGAATGCAAGTCAAAGAGGCAGTGTTGCAAATAGCAAGAGATTCAGAATCCATGGCTTTGATGGAAGAGCCTAGCAAAGCCAAAAGAAAATTACTAATGTGCCTTTAGAAAACTATTGGGATAGTTTTGAGTTGGCAAATTCCTGATACCGAGGGGCAAGTATTTAAAAAACCACATGTTAAAACACACTAGAGCATTCGGTTTCCCTAAGCTCAGCAGCGAAAGTTTTGCAAAGCTGGTAATCTGTGTTGCTTTGGAAAATAATGAAGTTGAAAAAACTCTCTGCACTACTTCAACCCCTTTGGTATTACCTTTACAAAATACCTACGCAAATTTTTGTAAATTTGCTTGATATTAAATATGTTTGGTTTCTGTTAATCTGCCTGATATTAAAAGTATGTTAATTTTAAAACTATAAACAGTTCACGAATTTGTGTTATCCTTGCATAAGGAATGAGGCATATATCTCCTAGTAAACATAAGTAAATTGTTTCATTTCTTACGCAACGGAAAGAAAGCATCTTAAACTGCCTAAAATATGTATGCTCGATAGAATATGATCTGAAAAAGATGAAAAGAAAGGGATTTTAAAAATCATCAAGTAGTTTTGGTGTCAAAAACTTGGAAATAGTGACTATTTCATGTTAATGTACCCAATTCATTTTTCTGGAAATGACAATTAGACACTACATGGAGCAAAGAGACTTTAGCAAATCTTTAAAATTTGCTGTTGGTAACAGTGTAGTTTTTATATGCATGGAAAAAAAAAGAATATTGCTCACATGGAATTAATGTTATGGGCTGTGGGATACACTTATTAATTAGGATTGGAGTTGAAGTGTGGTCATAATAAAGGATTGATTTGAAATACCTTTAATTTGACAAATAAACACCTGGGGATGAATGGCAACAAGTATGTACTTGACTTTGACCTTGGATTGAGCTTTGGTGGCAAATAAAGACCTCCAAAAATGTAAAGAAGAGAGAAGTAAAGGCAAAGGAAGGATCAGATAAAGATTTGAGAATGAAAAATAGAGCAAAGAGCCCATAGAATACATTTCTGGGACACAAGGTGAATAGAAAAAAGGTGGCCAGAAGGAAGAATAAAAGAGTGGGGGGAGGGGTCTGTATTTTTATTCCCTTTGGTTTTTCTTTCTTCTTTCTATTTTTCCATTTCTCGAATTGGTTAATATTCTTTTCACTAACTCTGTTGTGGTGGCCTGAGAGGCTGGTAGGATTTGCCTGCCTGAAACTATTGATGCATAATACATTACATGGAATGATATTCTTACTGTCCTTTGAGCCTTGACTTTCATTATCACTGGAATGCTTTGATAGCATTAAGCTTCTTGATAGACATTGAAGAATGTTGCACACGCTGCATAAGTTGTATGTATGTGTTTGTATATTTGTAAAGGTCGCAAAGCTCCTGACTCCCACCAACAAAGACGTAGTCCTATGAAATCTAGTTAGATTTCTTCCTTATTAAAAGTTACATCACGCTGCATTTGCCACCCCCCAACAATTAGCCAAAGTAAATATCTGTAATTAGATGGCACAAATGAAGCTTTTGAATTATATAAGCTAAATCACAAATACCTATCTTCTTTTACTCTTTACATATAAGTGAGAGTAGATATTTTTCAAAGAAAAATACTAGAAGAATACTTTTGTCTACCTAAAGTATGGCATTTTCATACTAATGAAAGGGTCAAGTCCTGCCCACGAGAAGTTGGTTACCTCAAATATTTTAGTCAAGTAGGAAATATTCAAGTGTTAGAAAAGAGAGTGTTAAAATAGATGAAATTGCATAAAAATGACATGAGATGAAATCAGAGATTGTCATAAATTGGAATAATTCAAAGTTAGCAATAAGAAATCAGTAAATCAAAGTAAATTAGAGATAAAATAATTTAAATGAGCAAAAATTGGGTCATCGAAATTGTATAGTTTTTTTAGTAGTGAATAATAATAAGCTTTTTCATTACATACATCATGAATTCATTAAAGGAATGTGCTTTAAATTGTTTGATTACGCTGATGGCTTTGTGTTTATCTATCTACACTTTTGCATGCTGCTTTGAAAAATTTCTGCATATATTTTCACACTGATTGGTTTGTGTATGGGCTGCAGTTATAGTTAAAGAATAAAGTGAAGGAAATATTCCCTAATGGACAGAAATTCTGTTCTTGATCCTTGGTAAACTAATCACTTTTGATTATCATAGCTGGTTAAAGAATCAACTTACCAGAAATCAAATGCAAGTTTAGAATATCTGGAACCTAACTTCTAGGAAGGTAATGACCAAATGAAATAGATGATTTAAACTAGAAAGAAAAAATTACAAATGTCATTATGAATGAGCTCTTTTATCCATTTTTTATTTATTTTTATTATATTGTGTATGTTTTCACAATTTTGATAATGTCCTTTATTGAGAGTATTTGGATGTTTTAGGTGAAATGTCATGAAATAAAAATTTACAATTTGCTTTTGGATTTAGCAACCAAAAAAATGTAAAGGGCTTCGTGGATGCTCAACTTAACATTTTTCTCTTCCACAATTGCATTAAATGTGGCCAACTATCAAATAGTCTAATTGGGTGGATGAGGGTGGAACAAACATCTATTTTGTAGTTTTATGTAGCTTTCAATATGAATTTTTAAAAAATCTCAGGTAGTATAATCCTTGGTCTTACTCTCTATTGAAAAAGACTCTGCCATTATTTCTTCATGGGTCAACCACTGAATTGAGGAAGTTAGCTTTCGTTTATAGAATTCTTAGCATGAATTAAATGGTAATAATGTAATTTTTTAATAGAAACTGGAATTTAGAAAAATTGATTCATTTCTGAAAATTAATTCTAAAATCAATATCTCTATGCATATTTTCAGACCCAGATTCAAGATATTGAATTTCATCTACATTGGAGAACAACCATAGCACACAGGCTCTGAGTTCCCTCAGAGATTAAGTCCTGATATGACATAAAACAGTGCTTTTCAAATGTTGATGTGCATCCAAGTCACTAGAAATCTTGTTGAAAAGCAGATTTCGATTCAGGAAATCTGGGGTGGGACCCATAACTTTGCATTTCTAACAGCTCCCAGGTGACAGCTGCTATTACAAGTCTAAGGTCTACCCTTTAAATAGCAAAGGAATAAGGGCATTAGTTTGACTGTTCTAATGGAAAGGAACAGATGAACAATTAAAAAAATCACTCATAACTGGCTTTAGAACATTCTTTTCTACTTATTTGATTATGAGTTTAAATGACATAGTGAAAATTTAGAGCTCTTTAATTGAAACATTCAAAGGAACAACTACAAAATTTTGGGAACCCTAGAATGTGGCAAAATTCCCTAATATGTTTTTCCTGATCATTGGGGTTATTTTGTTTTTTTGTTTTTTTGGTGTTTTTTGAGGGACAATATAATCAAGTTGCACACAGGTTCTTGAGAATGCAGAGCTGCCTTATTTTTCTCTTGGAATCTTGTCTGTCTGGTTTCCTTCCTTGTATAAATTTTAAACTGCTATCTTTGGGAAGGGGTAGTTGGGTTGTTTCTACTTTATATGTTTTCTTACTGAAGTAACGTTAAAGATGATAGACAGATTCCCAAGGCAACACAGAAAAATTATTTTGCCGTATGAAATTGGACTGTGTAAAATAGATTACAGGCCGTGAGAGGAGAAAGTTTCGTAGAAGAAAACGAGGAAGAAAAAGGGAGAAGTTGCTGCTTTTCTGGGTGCAAAGCCAAACCCTGATGAAATTTTGAAATGACAAAGTATGCTTTTGGAGATGAGTCATTTTCAAATATTCATCTGTCTTTCAGTTTTAGTTCTTTCCCCATGAGCCTCAGTTTTCCATGTATTCTGATTACCTAAAGCTTTACCAAAGTGGGTGATGCACGGGCCTATGCAGGATGTACAGGCTGTGCAGTGCACACCTCCCAGGGACACCATGTCCTGGAATTGAACAACACACATCAGAATCTCTTAGAGATACTTGTTTCATAGAAGACTCCTGCACTCACTGCAAATCTACAGATTTAGAATTTTGAGGTGGGGCCAAAAGCTTCGCATTTCTAAAAACTATAAAATTTGATGTTTTATACGATAAAGTATGAGGACCCCTAGGCAACATTTTGCATTATATATAGGCCTGCTCTACTCCCTGTAATGTTGTCCTGCAGGCCTCACAAATTAAAAATCTAATTTCCCTAGCATAGTGTGATTAGGTATTGGTGAAGTGACAGATTTATGAGATTTTCAAAAATATTTGAATTCTAAAAGAGAATTATTGTTAATTATAATGCAACTCTATTTGGCAGAAGTTTAGGCATTATGTCGAAAGAAAAGGATTTCTGACAAAAGTATATCTAGGAAGAGAAGGGATATGTTGGGGGCAAGTAGAACCACATAGACAGGGTATTTATAACAGATCTTCCTCTGGAGTAAATCTTCAAAGATATTTCTCAAAAGAGAAGCTGCTTCCTCTCTTCTCTATGAACTCAAGGATTCACTAAATAGCTACAAGCCTCCCACCAACCCACCCACCCACACACGGTTGTGTGTAGCTATATTTGCACTGATAAGGCAGATGTACAGGTGATAAAGATTTAGGGGCAGAAGCAGCCACTTTTGTGTGTGTGGGGATGATTTGTATGGTCCTTAAAAAGTCCACAGCAATTTAAGTAATGATTAATATGCTCAATTCAAAGACAAGGAACACCAAGCACGACAGAAACATGTAAGTTGCCCAATGTTATAAAGCCATGTAAATCATGTAAGGGACTGTTTGGTTTCATGATATTTTCCAATTGGCTATACTGGGGTCAGGGGAGGAAGCAGCAATTTATTTGTTCCATAAATATCTACCTGTGATTCTTTTCTGTGGACTAAGTTGACAAAATATTTCCTGGAATTAACAGCATCATGTGGCTAATAACAGTTTTATGGGTTTCTCTTTCTTTTTTGAAAGAGGGAGTCTTCTGGTATGAGTTTAGATTTGCTATGTAAAATACGCTCACGGCTAAATGAGAATGATTTATGGTTATAATCTTAAATAGGGAGAGGACAGATCTGATGTTGAGATAAAAAATCACAGACTTTCAAAGTCCAGCTTTGATTCTAGCAAGGACTCGACAAAGATATTCTCCCTTTAGTCTTCATTCATTTCTTCCGCCCACTCTTTGTGAAATGGTGAAGTAATAACTACTGTGCAGTGATGTTCTCTGGGAGTAATCAATGTTTTTTCCCAAGATGAAAATAGTTTTCACAGGGAATGAGCAGTACCATTACTTTAATTTTAACCACATGCTATGTATAAAATAGGTCATTTAGGCAATGTTTTTAAAAAAAGCCCTTGAAGTGGAATATGATATAAGATGCCGTAAAAATGCACTGTTTTATAGACATGGTGAGATTAGAAAGTTGAAAGTCTGTGATAGGAAGGCTCCTCACAGGTTGGGAAAACAGTGTGAGGTTTGGGTTTTCGTTTTTATGAGAATGACTCCTGCCATTTCCTGGGAAGGGAGGATGAAGACCACTGAGATCATTGATATATATGCTCATTAATCATAGAACTCCATGGATGGACGGGACTCCAGTGGGAGAGCAAAAGCCAAGGTGAGGATCAGATTGTCCAGTTCTTTGCAAAACATGTTGTCAAGTTTACAAGGTTCCTGATTTCTCCAGCTGACTCACATTTGACCACAAGATGTATCCTAAGTGCGAGACAAAGCACAGACATCCTGGAGGGAAAAGGCTGAGGCTTCCTTCAACTTTACAGACCTTCCTTAGCACAAAAAGGTCTTTTAAGATCTAGAGTGATATATCTCATGAAAAACTGCTAGAAAGACAATATCTGTTTCAAACACTTCTTGATATAAGCTCTCTATGACTCTTGGGGATAACTGGGGGATTGGATTTTAGGGGAGGAAAGTTGACTAAAGACAAGCCAATGATTCGACTTGGACTATGTTGTCCAATATTTCGCTGTTAAAATTAAAATTAATTAAATAAAATTAAAAACAGTTTCTTAGTCATTCTGGCATATTTCAAGTGCTTAATAGCTATGTATAGCTAAAGGCTATTGTACAGAATGTACAGATATAGAACCTTTTCATCACTGCAGAAAGTTCTGTTGGCCAGCACTGGACTGGACTTTCATGAGCCAAGACATGCATGATGATAGGTCTTTCTACACCCTGCACTAGCTCCAAATATGACCTGGTGTCCATACTTACTTTTCTTTTCAGCTTCATGTTACAGCTATCTCTACAGATTCCTCACCTGTCATTTATCTTTTTATTCCCTTGAATGAGACACAGTGATCAGATAAAATAATGTGCTGGACTTTGTACTGAGATATGGATGCCATGTTCTTTCTTTTACTGGTGCTCTGAACTATAGTCGCCTATGCTCCAAACTTTAGGGAATTCATAGATCAGGGCTAAGGGGGTCCCAAACACTAAAATGCTTGCAGGAATAGGGCTCTCTAATCCATCAGTCCATCATGCAGGCAAATACTGAACAACTATTTTTCTAGGAATGTTTAGACACAATGGAGATAGAAGACAAGATTTGATCTTTATTTTAAAGGTGTTCATATGAGTTTGCAGGCAGTGACATGGAGTAGAAAAGAAACATGGGGCTTGGGTTCCAAATAATGTAGGTATGTGTTCTAGCTCTTTTATTTTGGAAAAGGAAAGAGTATTTGCCCAAAGTGTCAGGGCTCTTTTCTGTGTGGTTAATGGCAACCCTGAGAAGGAGACCAGGTGGAATTTGAGGGTAGATATGCTAGAAGTCTTGGGCTTAGGTGATTGTTACCAGGTAGAGGGTGAGTGATAACAAGTTTTGACAAGTTTTGTTTGTTTGTTTGTTTTTGTTTGTTTTTTGTTTTGTTTCGTTTTGTTTTTTCAGAAACACAGAAATTCTTTCTTCAACTACTTGGTGGCAACACTAGGATGCTGGGTCTGGCATGTAGTTTAAGATCTTTTCTATTCAGAGAAACACCAAAAGAGAACATTGACATGCAAAGCTTTTTTGGGCACAATTCTTTCTGTATATTCTTCAGGCTTTTAGATAACTGAAAATACAACTTATCAGCTAATTCTTCAATTTCAGTTAAAACAGGAGGAAACTAACGTCATTTAATTGGAGAATAAGAGGTTTCAAAATCACTTAGTTACCTGTTTGGGGGTTGGAGGAATGGATATATGTATAAAATTCTCAGCATTGTGTAAAATAGAGAGAGAGAAAAAAATAAACAAAAACCCAACACTGTGGGGCATATGGAGAGCTTTGGTAACAAAAGGAGTGGATAAATAAGTGCTAGGAAGTCAAGAAAGTGCATACTCTCTCGTAGCTTTTGTTAGTATGAAATTTTGGACTCGATCAAATTTTATAAAATGAGGTATACCTGACAATGTGGAAAAGAAATGCCATAGATGATAAAGATGAAAACATGTGCAGGCCAAGAGATATAAAGTAATATAAAGTTGGTTAGATACAATAAATAGTTATAAAATTTATTAAAAACTAGAAACATAATTTTTTGCCTGTTTTAGACCAGCTAAAGAAAATCACTGAAACTGTAGGAAATCAAGGATTATATAAAAGGTCAGCTTAGGAAGCTGCCTAGAATGCAGCAGAACGGAAAAAAGAGGTAAAAACAAACTAATGAAAATCAGATAAACATAAAAGACAAACAACAGAGACAATAGAATATAGAAACTTGCTTACTGTTTTTTGGGTTTTTTGGAGAAGAATCAGAACAAATGACCTAGAAGAAATATGCAAAAGTATTATGAGAAAAAATATTCCAAACCAAAGAATAAACTTACTTTGTAGATTCAAATGCCTCATGTGTTGTAACTAAAAGGAACTGTATATAGATATAATGTGATAAAAGTCTGGATGCTCAACAATGAAGAAGAAACATACAAGCATCTAGGATGAAGAAAATGATTAGATGCAATGAAAATGAGAAAAAAAAAAGTCAGGATTTTGAACTTTTCCACAACTACAAAAAAGATAAAATGATAAAACAACATCTATGCAGCTGTCCCCAACCTTTTCGGCACCAGGGACCGGTTTCATGGAAGACAATTTTTCCACAGATGCAGGTAGGGAGATGGTTTCAGGATGATTCAAGTGTATTACATTTATTGTACAGTCAAACCTCTCTACTAATGATAATCGGTATTTGCAGCTGCTCCCCAGTGCTAGTATCACCACCTCAGCTCCACCTCAGATCATCAGGCATTAGATTCTCACAAGGAGCCTGCAACCTAAGATCCCTCCCATGCGCAGTTTACAGTAGGGTTCACGCTCCTATAACAATCTAATGCCGGCGCTGATCTGACAGGAGGCGGAGCTTATGCAGTGATGCCAGTGACCGGGAGCGTCTCTAAATACAGATGAAGCTTCCCTGCCTGGACCACTGCTCACCTGCTGTGCAGCTTGGTTCTTAACAGGCCATGGCCAATACCGGTCCTTGGCCTCAGGGCTGGGTACCACAGCTATAGAGAACTTTCTAACATTGTTACAACATGGTGCTGCAGAGAAAATAAAAATACCGTATGGTAAATGGCTGGTGCTGTTTGCAGCTCCAGGTGCCTACTGCTGGGTTCCAACTGCCAAGGTGTTTGCTCTGCCCCTCCTCAGGGCTAAGGTGCTTCCCAGTGTTCTCAGGAGAGCTGTAATCCATTCTTGGTTCAGGAGGTTGAAAGCTCTGTCACAAGGGGCTTTAAGGGAAAGGTTGTGATTTAAAAATTCTGAACCCAGTCAAGTTCCCATTCACATGGGGACAGGTGAAGGGAAAGACTAAAAGCCACCATATCTTTGAGTCTGAAAACAGGCAACTATCAAACACTTTAAAGTCATATTCAGGTTGACGGAGGTATAAGTAAAGTTCAACAAAGAATTTGAAGTGGTGCTAAGAAAAATACCGGATGGTAAAAGACAAAATCATTTCAACAGAATTATAGTAATATAATGGTTTAAAAATAAGTAAGGTTTAAATATAGATTATAATAAAAAATGAAAATGAGAAGGGTAGAAGTGGAAGAAAGAAGTGTGGTAATTTTCTCATTCTACATAGAAGAGGTCAGGACCTGCTCTGAAATTATTGATATTCATAATTAGAGACACTCAAGTTCAGTATTTTAAAAATAAAAAAAGTAATACTTGTAAATAAAATAAAAACAGGATATTTACTTTTAAAAGCACAAGAGAAAAATTAAACATAATGCAAAGGAAGTACACTAAATATATATAGAAAACATAAAACTAGAAGACCAAATATACTAATTGAAAAAACAAATTTTAAATACTTGAAAATTTTCTATTTATATGCAACTCTTAGGTTATGTGCAAATATTAAAGCATAGATGTAATTGGTAGGACAATTTTGCTATTAAAAAGCTCAAAATCTATTCAAAAGACAGATAAAACTAACTGCATTATATGCATTAAACACATTTAAAATACATAAGTTAGAAAATAAGAAACACTGAAAAAAGGAGAAATAAACATATGAATTAAGGTATAAGGAAGATAATAAAATAAAGTAAAAGAAAATAGAATGAAGAAATTAATGAAATTAAAAGTAGGAATTAATGAAATAGACTTAAACCATGAAAATAAAAGCTGGTTCTTTGAAAAGACCAATTAAATAGGTTCAACTTTGTCAAATCTGGTCTAGTCAATATAGAACACAGCTACTAAAAATTAAAAATTGGGAGAGGTTTTATTTATCCATATTGAAGAGATTAAAATATTATATAAAAATAATGCTTATATTATTTGACAACAAATGGAAACATCCAGATAAAATGGATATTTTTCTAGGAAATTATATTTAAGAAATTAAAAAGACAAAGTATAAATAAACAAAATACAAGGAGAGACAATGCAATTATTTTTTGAAATAACAGGGACCACATATCTTCATAAAAAAACACAAATTCTAAAAGCCCTAAATGATTGGCAAATTTGACTTCACTGAAATTTAAAACTTAAAAAAAAGAGTTGTCATCACTAGAGTAAATTTAAAAATAAAAGAATAAAGGAATAGGAGTAAATATTGGGCAACATATCAACAGAATTGGATAAATATTTATAAAATATAAAGAGTTACTACAAATCAAAAGGAAAAAGATAAACAGAAACGAACAATGGATATGAACAGATAATTTTCTATCAAAGATATCCAAATGACTAATAAACGTGTGAAAATGATTACTCTTGCAAAATGCAGATTAAGATAAAAATGACACTTTTCTTCCATAAGATTGACAAAATTTGAAGTAATTTATTACTATAATAATATTAGCTAGGATATAAGCAAAGACTGTTGATGGGATATGAGTTGGTGATGCCTTTGAAAGCAGAAAGCATTATAAATGAAGATATTTTTGGAATTTTTTTTTGTGTGTATACATCCATAGGTATATATATGTGTATAAATACATGTATATAGAATTATATCCATGTGTATAGATATGTCATATATAACATGCTTACATATGTTTATATACATATTTTACACATATGTATGAATTTGTGGAAAGTAACATAGAAGGATGCACTTTGTGATTTGCTCTGAGAAAAGGAATAAGGGTGGTGGTGGTAGTAAGTGAAACGTTCATGTTATGCTTCGTGTTCTTAGATGGTTTTCTCTTTTGTTTTGCTGTGCTGTATTTTTAACAAGCAGAAAATGTAATTTGCTACTTATTTAACTAGAAATGTCCCTTCTTATAAAAGGTTGAGTAGAAGAGATTTGTATTCTAAAGGCATAGAGAAATCATATCGAGGTAACCTGATTGATATTTTGGTTATGAAACAGATACCTCTGGAATAATCTATGTTGATAAAACAAAATTTGTTGGCATAATAACAGAAATTTTAGAGCTGTCTCATGGTGACTTGAAAGAGTCTAAGTGCTGTGTAGCATTTCCCCAAGTCATTTAAACTCCTTATATATTTAATTTAAAATTATTACCTATTATTTGGTGTTATTTTCCCATCACTGATTTTTTTAAAGTTTCTTACAACTGCCTTTTAAAATACTTTAGTAACAAATCCTGGTATTTTGTATTCATTTGTTACAATGTCTAGTTATTCTTGAGGATAGAGTACTATAACTCGTAAGCATTTTTTACCTCTTGGTACATATCGCCAAGTAGCTTTCTGGCAAAATTGTAGTGATTTTCCATTTCATCAACAATGTAAACAAGTGCTCATTTCACCCCAAGTTACGAAGAAAAAAAAAATAAAAACAGCAACACCAAATTTTTGTTATATCTTGTATGTATTTTTTTTTGTTTTTAAGATTTCTTTTAATTGAACATTGTCTTTTTATTTCAAGATATTTGTTTCTATTTTTGAAATCTACACATTCACCTATTGATTCTTTTTCATTTTTATTAATTTGTAACTTTGCATATATGTTGCAAATATTTCCAATAGTACAATACTTCATTATAATTATTTTTGTATTTTTATTATAAAAATTTAAATATTCAAAAAAACAGAATAATCTCTGAAAACTCCATATATCCATTATCCACATTCACAATGATCAAATTTTGCCCTATTTGCTTTATCTAGCCCCTTTGTGTTTCATTTTCCTTTGTTGAAGTTTTAAAAAGAATGTCTTGTACATGGTGGAATTTTATCACTATACATTTCAGTACATCTCCCTAAAAAGAGGAGCCAGTTCTTACATAACCTTAATACTATTAGCTCGCCTGGTAAGTTTGGCACCATTTCTCTGGGGCAGTGGTTATTCTCTATTTGCTTGTCCACGTTTGTTCTCAACCATTCTCCACCCTACTCTGGGTTGTGGGAGACTCCCCCATAAATTGCATCATTGAGCTCACTTTCCTTCAGCTCCCATTTGGGAGGACAGTAATTTGGAGGGCAGGAGAGTGAGATTCAGGTGTTTATCCCCTGATTTCTTTTCTGCTGGGCTGCCTGGCTTTGCTTCTCTTCTTAAAATAACCCTTACAGGGTTGTTCTGTGGTACAGTGAAGGGTCTTCCCGATTTTGATATCCACTCCCTGTCTGTTCTCTTTTAGGCCTACTGGTGATAACTGTTCCCCACAGCTGCTAGTCCTGGGCTGCTTCGTCATTCCTTCTTTTTATCTCTTAACCCTGCCCACACCTTTGTAAATGTATCTCTTCACTATCACATCTCAGTGTTGTGTGATGCTCCTTTTTGGGAGTGCCAGCTTTTATCCTACAAGGACCTTTACCGAATAGATTGGTTTCATCGATTATATTATCCAGTCTGTAGTCAGATTTCCCTCATTGTCTCAAAAGTACTTATTTTATTCTTTCGATTTTAAAAATTCAAAAGAGTTGTTCAATTAAAGAATCTAAACAAGGCCAATGTATTATATTCAGTGGTTATTTGGGTCACAAGTATCTTGTATAATTTAGTCTCCCTACCTGGTTTTTTTTTTCTTATCATTGTGTTACTATAAAAACAAGTGTACTTGTCCAGAAAAAAGTCTCACATTCTTGATCTTCTTCCTGTGGTTATGTCATCAACTTGACATGTAGCTGGGTTTATTTGTTTAAATGTATTTGTAGTTTTAAAGGTTGCTTTTTTGTTATTTAATTTACTTATTTTATTTTTAAATATGTGAAACATGCTTCCAAAATCAATACTACATACTGAGGCATTTTTAGTGGAGTCTTGTTTTCTTCTCTGTCTTCTCTGATAGGTCCCTGTAGGTATAGATAATTTTTTAATTAGTTTTTGGTTTCTCCTTCCAGTGATTTTTTTTTTTTCCAAATGGACATCCAGTTTTCTAATCAACATTTATTAAAACTCTACTTTTTTCCTACTGATATGCTATGAATATCATTTAATGAATTTTCAAATATACTGGGTCAATTTTGGATTTTCTATTCTTTTTCCACTGGTTCATGCATTGATATTACATTCTTTAATTATAGAGACATCGTAACGTGATTTAATATATAGTAAGAAAAGCTCCCTTACATTGTGATTTTTTTTCAATTATTTTCTAGATTTGCTTGTTGATTTGTTTTCTGTATTAATTTAAAAATCAAGTTGTCTGTCTTTAGAAAAACACCTGTGGTATTTGTGGTGGTTTTAGAGACAGGCGTGCCTTGGTATTCCAGCTGCATTCAGTCATTGGCTGGCAGCAAACAACAGAAAACATGGGCTTGGTATCATTATAGGGATGGGTTTCAACCCATTTTATTTTCCGTTTAATTCCTACTTCTCTTCCTTTCTTTTTTCTTTTTGTTAGTTTTTATTACTCCTACATTGTTAGAGCACGGAACATATGCCTATTGTTCTGTCAACTTTATTCCCGTATATTTTAAAGCTGAGATCTACAAATATATTAGATCGTATTCCCACATCTATGCTACGACTTCTCCAACCAGTTTAAAGTTGCCTGAAGGTCATTATTTAGAAGATTCTTTAGGAAATAATATAAGAACAATATTCTCTGAGGTTTTTAAAAATATATAGATAACTGTTTACCTTTCACTTTTGTAGTTGAATAGTTTGGCTAAATATAAAATGCTTGACTCATATTTCATTTCCTGATTGTCCTTAAAATGTTGCTCATTGTTTTCTATAACGTAATATTGCCGTCAAAAATTTAAGACTGGTCTTATTTTCTTTTCCTTGAAATTGACTTAGACTTTTAGGCTAGTTTTCCCAAGATTTTTTTTCTGTATTTTTAAATTTCCATAGTTTACTCTGGGTGGTTATCTGTGTTGTATATGAAATGCCTCCAAAAATGTAGATTTAAGTATTTTTTAAAAAATTTTTACTTCAGGGTTTTCTTCTTGGACTATAATTTTAAATATTTACTCTATTTCTTTGCTTTGGTGTTCCTTTTGCGAACTCCAATTATTCATATATTTGATCTGCTTAGCCTGGATTTTGCCTCTCTTCTTTGCAAATTCTTCAATCTCTTTATTTCTTTTAAATTTTAGTAATTTTTTTCATTCTTCATTGGCTTCTATACCTTATGTGATACATATTCACTCTTATTGTCCTTCTGTTTCAGCTTTTCTTTCTGAAAAATCCTTTCGAACTTCTTCTTAAGATCTGTTGGTTTTATAACCTTTTGATGTCTAGCCATATAATTTCTGAGCTTTTCTCATAAAAGTTGGTATTTTCAAAGCTGCAATTGCTTTCTTTATTTTCTTAATTACTCACTTTCATTTACTAATACTTTGTTGACAAATTTCCCTGGTGTATTCTCTGTCTATTGAAATGCCATTAGATTAATGTTCATCATTTTTTCTTGATGATAATTTTCTATGGCTTACATCATATTGCTTCTTTTATTTCCGCATTTCAATGGTGTGGATTTCCTTAGGCTGTTAGGAGGATTTTCCTGTGGGGAGCTCTGTAGATTGAGAGTTTACTTTGTGTTGTTGTGTGAAATACTCAAAATATGGCCTCTGTGTGGTTGTTTTTCTGTCTTTTAAAGCTAAGTCTAGATCAGAAAAATTTTCAGTCTTCAATTGCATGCTTCAGCTCTGAGCTTCCCAGGACTTGCATTCCATGACAGCACTTTCAGATTAGACTAGTATTTTGCCTTTATACAGTACTACTTTCTAGTATTTATTTCCTTTGGGTGCCTTCGCCCTACATCTGAAGCATCTCTTTTTATACTCAGTGTTCTCATTCTGTTCACCTTAGTCTTTGTTTCCAGTTGTGTTCATTGAGAGTGAGGTTTTGGACATCCCAAAATGAAAATTTTCTCTGTATTTCTTAATGGCTTACACTGACATATCTCTGTTTGATCTTCCTACATTCACAAACAACATTAGCTCTCTGTGCAACTTGTATCCTATAAGGACATTTAAGATGTTCTCAGATCCTTTGGACCTGTCTTCCATTTCAATAAGATCATCTCATTTTGGTTGTGATTATTTTGGAGGAAAATTTGGTTTCCATGGCTTGTAGGATAAGTGGGTATGAACCTTTCATTCCTTACCCCAACCATGTGATTGTTCTATGCAGGTCATGCAACTCTTGGTGATTTGGCCAAAACTCACGCTTGTTCTAAAGTCCATAGGGGTTTGCCTGTCCCTAGTTTTGTTCAGGATGTTGTTCATGGTTTTGTTTTGTCTTCTTTATCACTCCTGGTTTATTATTTAGGAGGATTTTTGTGTATTTAAAAAAATTATACTATTGCCATCATCACATTGGCAATTATTGATTTGTTGATATCAAGAGGCTTAACTTTTGTTTATGCTCTGAAATCTGTCAATATTTCCATCACCAGTTTGTTTATCAATGTAAAAATAAAAATATATTGATATTTCACTTTTCACCCATATATTAGTGTTTTGGGAATGTAATATTGATTAACTTTCTCTCTCCCACTACTCAGAAGGCAATATAGGGGCAGAGATCACATCTCATTCATCAGTGTGCCTTTATCACTTGGCACCTCCAAATAAATGCTTGTTGAAAGAAATATGAACACAAATTAGAATTAATGAATTATCATTGCCATTAAATACAATTTTTATTCTTGGTCCACTTATGTAAAATTTCATTATCTACTTCTTTACCCCTCCAAATTTCTATCTCCCTTTTCTTTCTTTTTCTCCTTAGAAATAAATGATCACTACTAATGTTTATATATATATACATATACGTATAGTTTATTTTTGCTCTTCACCTTTCAACCCCTAGAGTGTAAGCTTCATGAAGACAAGAATTTTATGTTTCCTTCACTGCTGTATCCCTAGAACCTAGAGAAGTACCTGGCATAGAATAGAGTTTCAATAAATATTTATTAAATGAATGAGTGCATTCTGGGGTGATTTTCTTCTTTAAGAATAAATTTCCATGATCCTCTTATTTTTATAAATGTTAGGTAATATCAGTGGAAATCATGGAATTTCTAATTTTTCAAAAACCTGGCCAAAATTAAGGAAAAGAGAAAAGTTAAAATCATACATTTGTTAATAGCAGATCTAATTAAAATAATATAACTCATCAGTTGAAAAAATGAAATTTTGTATCATTTGCCAAGTATTAATTTCTTTTTATCAGAACTGCTCTAAGTTTAAAATTAAAGATGTCTATATTTTTCCTTGTGGTTTAGTTTGCTTTATTGCATGTGTTTGTAAAACACCATCAGAATTGTTCTCCTCTACACTCAAGTGTTTCATCAAATGCTTCACTGGGTGAAGATGTCATAAAGCATGTTAAAAGGTTTTCACATTATGATAAAGTGGGTCTTCTTTGGTTTTTAGCTTGTCATACACATCCATTGTATTTTGTTTTCTTTCATTTGCAACTGTACCTACAACTTCCTTGAGGCTGGTGTTGTGTTTTAATCACTTTTCTATCTATGGTGGCTGGCATGATACCTGAAATATAGTATGTACTTCATAAAGGTTATGAAAGAAATTAATTCCCCCTACAGATCCTTGCTATCACCCATGTTTTAAATGGATTGAAGTCATTGGCTTGGTCGAGCTCTCCATCTAGGGTAGAATCTTGCAAAGATGCAATAATGGTGGTGGCCAAGAAAATACATTTATTTGATCTTCTCCTGTGCGAACATAAGTGACTGATGACTTCACCGTCTGTCCCTCTGAATTCACCAGCGTGTTTACCCTGAAATCATACTTCCTGGTGGGCTTCTCTTTGCCAATGACTGAGCATAGGAAGGGAATTATGGTGGTCTCTTTCTATGAGATGCAGGACTGCTCCTATGGGTGTCTTTGACTTGAAGATTCCCCATCAACCTGGCAGACACTTTCTTGGAACTTTGCTGTAATGAAAAACTCCTGCTACCCAATTCTTCTTCTACAGGTGTCAGACCTACATCATATTCACTGCCCAATAAGTCTCTTGAACCTCTAATACCACCTACCTTCTCAGCAGATCTGAATTAACACACTAATACTCACTAACAGTTTCTTTTCTCTTCAGGTGCCTAGATAGGTCAACATGAATGTACAACACAATTCACATTTGATACATAAATTAGCATTTGACTTAGATCCATCCTTATCTGCTTTACAACTCACACCAGATAATCACAGAGGAAAACAGTGTAGAAACATAACATCTGTGTCTAAATCATCCCTGAGGCCAGTATGCCACCTTTGATGAAAATATTGGTACAAAGGCAGAAAATGTCAATCCACCCACCTGGTAAAATACTATTGCTGTATCATTCAGTCACAGGAAATTTCTCAGGCTACTTGAAAGTGAAATTGATAGGGCATAAGCTTTAGAATCAGAAGATCTGAGTTCAAATTTGAGTTCATAGGAGGTTGTGTTCATGGCAGAAACCTGGAGACCTCATGGAGTAACCAGTAAAATAATTATTTCATTCAAATTGCATTTTCCAGGTCTTATTTCATGAAATCATCTGATCTGGCCTGAGGAATGATGCCCTTATTTGATAGATGTTCTTAATAAAATGACTTGATAGTAAAAAAAAAAAAAAAATGATATCGACAACAACTAAGACCTCTATGAAAATTTTTGATATAGATTGTGACTTTTCTGGTATATCAAATAAGAAAAAAAACCTTTAGGTCAGGCACTGCGGCTCATGCCTGTTATACTAGCACTCTGGGAGGCCAAGGCAGGAGGATCGCTTGAGCCCAGTTGAAGATCAGCCTGAGCAAGAGTGAGACCCCGTCTCTACTAAAAATAGAAAATTAGCCAGGCATCATGGCATGGGTCTGTTAGTCCCAGGAGTTTGAGGTTGCTGTGAGCTACGACAACACCATCACATTCTATCCAGGGCAACAATGAGACTCTGTCTCAAAAAAAAGAAAAGAAAAAAAAAAAAAGAAAGAAAGAAAAAGAAAAAAAAAAAAAACCCTTAAAATCCATACAACATAAAAAAAGAATTTTTTTCGTATTTGTTAAACTTGGCATTATTTACACAAAAGAAACAAATGTATAATATGTTTTTAAAAACTCCACAAAAAATAAGCAAAATGACTTCTAGAACCTACTGGTTTTATAAATTCAAACTTTTGAAAGTATACACAAAAGCCCCAGTAAATAACGAACTTCCCTGTGGTCTTCCTCCTTTTTGAACTTCAGTCTCAGATGGCCTCAATCAGGGCTTCTCATTCTGGAGTGAGGGGAGCATTGGATGTGACGAAGTTAATTACATGAGACGGAGAGAATTATAGACCCCAGGGGAGATCTATCAGCCTATGGAGCAACCATGTTCTTAGGGTGCAATTCTGGGTGGCAAGCCGGTGAAGTTTGAAAAATCTCTTCAGCAGTTTGGATATGGCCTTACTTCCACACTGGGAAATGCCAACCTACCCACCGCATGGGGTGATCAGAGTTTCATTGCCAGATGGTGTCAGGCCCAGGTGGGTGAGCAACCTTCTTCTCCTAGGGCAATTATTATTGAGGTGATTCCCTTTCAGGAAATAATTGAGGCAAGCATTCAATCAAAGGAGAAAACCCTGTTTATTTTACTACTTAGAATGGATTTCTTTTTACCCAGGTTTATGCTGCTTCGCTTTCAGAAATGAGCCATGTTACTCTTTGTATAGGAAACATCTCTAAAATGTGGGGGTGGGGTGGTATATTGATACTTATGAGAAAGAAAGGATGTGTGGCAGGAGGTTTTGTTAAGCTCAGAGCACTTGACAGATTGAGATGGTACACATCTCTCCTTCCACAATCAGAAGTGAGTCATCTTCTTTCTCTTCCCTTAGTTACTTCTAACCTCCTTCATCAAACTGGAATTTGTCTGTCGTGCATTCTCTCTACTGGTCCAATTCTAAAGCTTCTCTTTGTTAGTTGTTCCAAGTTCTATCTTGTTTTCTATTGCTTGTCCACTTTTTTATTTTTTTGTCCCGGCTATCCACTTCTGTTTGATTACTGCCATTTCTACTCTGATTGTAATTTTTCTGCTGATGAAATTAACCATTTGCTCCAAACAATCTGTGTCCCTGGGACAGATAATCAGCTTTTTAAAAATTTCTTCACCAGTCGTTTTTATTTTTTCCTCCTACCTTGTGAAACTGACAATAAGAATTTCTGTTTCTAAATGAAATCCTACTTGGTTTCACGACTTACATTATTGGAAAATTGTGACTCTAATTTGAGCATCATGCACAGGGGAATGTGTGTATGTTTGGCACAATGCCTGGGTTACGCGGCAGTGTAATGGTAGGGGCTGAAAGCTAATTTGATAGAGGTTGGGATAGTAAAGTAATGCTATGAAATTCTACTGTTGCTGATGAAAACAGGTATTTTTCCTCCCCTTACTGGAATGGTGTTCTTTTTTCTTTTAATAGAGGTAATAGAAATGGAATTGCCCATAGCAACCTACTTTCCTCTCCCATCTTCAACATTTAAACATCTTGTGCTACCATAATGGATAACAAAGCCTGTTACTCAGCACAGACAGGAAAGACAGAATTTCAAAATACAAATAAGTTTATTTTCTCATAAATATCTGCCTCTCCAACATTTTAAATATATGCCGACTCATTCTTTAAGGTACTTATATTTCATATTCATCTTCAAAACATAAATCCAGTTTTTTTTAGAGAAAAATAGAAAGAATGGCATGGGAGATAATGCCTTAGATTGATTTCCTGTGTAGCAAGAGCCAGTATGCTGTTTGAGTTTTGGCTGCAATATGGTAAAGTCTGCTTGCTTTCAATTATTCAAACCGATTTATATTTTTTCATGCCAAGTTGGATAGGTTTATATTTCTATTTTTCCAATTCTGAAATGAGGCTCTTTGGATGAATTATACCATCCCTAGGCGAATGCATGGAAAGGTAGCTTCTAAAGCCTTTTAAAGAGTTCATACACTTCAAAGCAAGGAATTGCTGCTTGTTACTTACTAAGTAACTCTTCTCATTTGCCTCTTGACTTTCAGTAGCTTATGCTAGGTGCTCTCACTCAATGATACCACATTCAGTAAATTTTCTTTTAGAAAGAACATTATTACTTAAAGCAAGCTTCTTTTCAGAGAGGTAATTTCATGGGTCACAATCTGTTAACTGACAAAACACTAAAAAAAAAAAAAGAAGAAGAAAAAGAAAAAGAAAGAAAAAAATCAGGAATTGATTAGCCCATTTAGCCCCTGGCAGGCTGACTCTCCCTATACTGCTGTTATGTGTGTATTCACAGCACCATCCGGTATGTGTGCTAGTCCACAATTGTTATTTATTAATTTTTACCTTGAAGTACTAGGACTGATTGCAAGGATTGAGTGACTTGGTTGGCAGGGGGAACCGCACAATAACAACATCTAAGTCTGGCTAGTCATGTGGACAATACCGAATAGCACCAGCCAGCTCCTGCCTGTGGCTATGTCAGCTGAGCTAGCCAGAGACATTTTTTTCTCTCATCGATTTTTTAAAAAATTTTGTATGAAACCAGGATTGGGACCCAGCAGGTTTGGAATGATGCCAGCATCCTATTGAGTCCAGAAGAAAAGTATATTGACCCAATTTATTGGACAAAGTGCAAAAGAAGTGATAGAACAAGTTGCCAAGGTGTTGCTCTGTGAAAGCTTTTTAGAACAAGAGATTTGGGACAATGAGCTACAAATGGAACTGTAGTCAGGGTCTAAGGAAACCCCTTTCAACTCCCTTTGATAGAACATATTCTGTTAGTTGGAGCCTTTTTTTCTGATTGGTGGGCAGAATAAAATTGTAGCATTCTCTGTTAATTTTTTTTTTGTACCGTTAATTGCTAATGCCTGTTTGAAATAGTGGAATTTCCAGCTGTTGTCTTTGAATGAAATGACTTCAGGAAACAAAAGTAATTGGTACATGCTCTGTTTGTATATATAATGATTCCACATAAAAATTAAATGAAAGGACTTGGAATGTGTTCTCTCTTGCAAAATATGCCAAACTTGCCTTTAAAGATTATATAACATGTAAGACTTAAGAGGATACTTGATTTGTGTAACGGACATAAAGGGCTTTATGAATAAACACATTTTATAATATATTAAATAGATGTGGCTAAGAGCTTTGCTCTGTCTCCCGAGCCATCTCCTTACTGCTTAACCACGTTGCTAATGTGTAGGTTAAAGAATCCATGTCAACTTCCTTGGAAAAGCTCCTATAAAGAAAATTTGGCTAGAGCTTTACCTGTGAGCAAACATTTCCCCGCATGCACATTGGGAACTTCGAGAACAGCACGGATATTAAAAACAGATTTTGGTAGTGCTTAGATAAAAGAACAGTGATCACTAAGAAACAGTGTGCGTTTACAGAAAATAAGTCATGGAAATAACAGCTCGTTTACCTTTTTATTATGGAGAGTAAGAGAGATAAACCACATCCTAATTGGGCAGAGTATTTGATTTAATGCTTCAAGATAACCTTTTGGGCAAGAAGTACATATTAAGAAAAATATAGCTGGTTGAATTATCTGATTAAACCTAATAGTACTGATTAGTGGATTAATAAACTGTAGGGGACACAGAAAGGCATATAATTCAGGACTCTTTCCTTGCTCTAACCCAGTTAGATATTTTTAGCAGTAAGATCAGTACTTATCAAATTTTCAGGTGATTGAAAGCTAATATGTTATATAAAACTAGTAATTTTAGAAAGATTTGTACAAAGAAAAATTTGATTGAAATTAATAAGATTAAATTAACAGAGGTGGTATAAAATTCTATATATAGGGAAAAAATAATTGTGTGAGGATAGGCTTCAGGAAGCCTGGCATGACAGTGACGACCTATCTGAAAAAGACCAAATTTTATGTGCATAGTGGATTAATATAAACTCTCAATGTGCTGTGCCTGATAGGAAGGCCAATGCCATTGCAGAGGTTGGTGAACAGCTGGAGGGAGCTAAGCTTCCACACCATGCTCAATGGACACACTTGGAGTATGGTGTCAGTGCCGTTAAGTCAGAGTTGAAGGGGCATGGATAAGTTTGAAATTATTCTAAGGCACGAAGTGAATTATGAAAGTTCTGAAAGTCTTTCAGTATTTACTTGCTCATTTACTATTGTTGTTTCCTGGGTGTCTGCTCTCGTCAATCTCATATCATCTGCTTTTATAAGCATTAGTTTATTTCATTCTATCATAACTCCTTGATATGTAGTTCTTATATTTATTATTATTTCACAGAGGAGTAAACTGAAGCTTAGAAAGGTTAAATGACTCAATGTCGCCAAACTACATGGCGGCGAATCTAGAGATGGAGTCAATTCCATCATCTTGAACCACATTGCTATGTAACAAAATGAAGTTTACTCACATCCAGGGCTACTTGGAGAGAAACGCAGGGCTGTACTCTCAAGATGCTGCATATTCTGGCCCCAGCCTACCTTTCCAGATGATTTCTTTGTGTATCCTTCAATCTATCCAACCAGCCAAGCTCCGTGAATGTTCTGCATCATCTCAGTCCCTGACCTTTGCTCATGCTGTTTGCTCCACCTGGAGTAGCCTCTCTCCTCTGCGCACCTGCTCAGCTCCAACTTAAATGTGATCTCTATCTCTGAGGTTTAGTTTTCTTATCTATAAAATGGGAATAATAATTTGTACTAACTTCATAGCGCTATCATGAGGACTAAACAAATTAATGTATGTTAACTGCCTAGAACGGTACCCTGCACATAGTAAGAGCTGCATAACTGTTAGCTATTATCTTATTATGTTTTTGAGTTTTGAGTGACAAATTTTTGTTAGAAAGACATTCATAATGGTTCTATCTTAAAAATACTTGAAGTCACTTTTTGACTATCTTGTGTCTTGGCTGGTTACTGGCTTTGTGACACTGAGCATGTTTCCAAAACTCTGGGACTCAGATTTTTTACCTACAAAATGGGGATATAAAATTTCATATTTAGCCCTCAGTATTATCTTAGGGGTCAAAAAATATAATGCTTGGAGAAATGTCTTGTAATCTATACAATGCTATAGAAATTTAAGAGATTTAATCATTTAACAGATATTAAAAGCTATTTAGCCCCTTTATGGGTTCAGACTGTTGAAGAGGGAACAGGAAAGTGTCTGATATTCCTAGGGGAGGTTGCTAGGGCAGCTTCCTGGTGGTCTCCTGAGGCTGTCTGTGGTAGAGTGATCCCAATGTGATTTTCTACCTTTCAAATATCGTCACATCATAAATAGGGAATCCATTTCTCCAGCCAAAGAATCACATTATCCAAGCTCCTAAGATTAATTTACAAAACCAGAATGCCAATTAATTATTGTAGAGTGGGGAAAAAAACAACTGCCATGCAAGCAGGAATGAGCAATGGGCATGATAGTGTATGTTTACATTTGTTTCCTCATAATTAGAACCACACAGGAAGCCGAGCTAGAGTTAGAAAGTTTTTGGGTGAATTTGGACCATAGGAAATAGAAGATAAAAGTTGACTTAATGCAGTGAAAATATCCTGATGCTTCCATCTTCACAACAGACTCAGCACTGCAAAGGGGCAACAGAACACTAGCTTGGGTTTTAGGTAAGATGTTTTGTGCAGGAGTGACCTTGCCAACAGGAACCAGCTTTTATGTGCACAAAAACACAAAACCACAATCTTCTTGACCTAGAAGACAAAATATAAGGTGAACAGTTAATTTTAGTGTTTCTTTGTAATCTATTAACATTAAAACCACTAGCTTCATGCAACAGGTTGCTCAACATTTGCTCTTTTTGTCATGCTAAACAGACCTTAACTGCATCCTTTGCTTTTATTAATATTTTTATTTTATTTTATTATGGTGTTTTCCTAAAGCATTTCCCAGATCTATTAGAAGCTGCACCTTCTAGTCGTTTGAGTATGTCATGGATATATGGCACACTTTTATTTTCATTCTTGTGCAATTCTTACTAGCTTTTAAATATATGTTAAAAAACATATGATCATCTGAGGGTAAACTCCACCAACAAAAGACCTCATCAAATATTGCACCTTTGCCTTTCTATAGAGTCCTTTGTAACTGCATCCTTCCCCTATTTCTAAGTGGACCATTTAATCTTCACTAATTTCTGCAATTTTTCATACCCACTAATTACATTTTAATTTAAGCCTTTGGTTTACCAGAAATATAAAATTTGAATAAGTGAAAAAATAAGTAATACTAAAGAAATAAAATAATAATAATAATTTCATTATTAATGAAACCAAAGACAGACTTAATTTAGGACAATTACAGATACTGAATATGAGAATTCTTTGCAATTAGTATATCAGGTATGAAACACACAAGTAACTGTGATTGTTTTTTTCTTAGTACTTTTTTATGCAACCCATTTTCATGAATAATAGGCTTGCTTATAAAATTAAATCAATTAAAATAATGTTTCCATCAGGGCAGTCTGTGTTCTATGGCAATTCCCTCAGGGTGATATCTGTGTTTGATGGTGTCCCTCTCAGGATTTTTTATGGTGTTTCCCTCAGCATGGTGATATACTTTGGGAATGATGGCTTAAATAAAGCTATCTATTAATAAATGTGTCTGTATCTTAGGGATTTAAATACATTTCTTTTCTTTTCTTTCTTTTTTTTTTTTCTTTGAGTAGAGTCTTGCTCTGTCACCCTGGGTAGAGTGTAGAGGTGTCATCATACCTCTCGGCAACCTCGAACTCCTGGGCTCAAGCATTCCTCCTGACTCAGCCTCTCGGAGGGATTTAAAAACATTTATGATAGCATTTTGCAAACATATTTTCCACAAAAGATTCATGCCAAATGTTTCCTGTCACTAAGGTTCAGTGGAAAGCACTTTGAGAAATATAGGTAAAGGTGCAAAATTTAAATTAAAGGTTTCTAATAAATTGTCAATCTCTTAATATAGTACATGTGATAAGTGAAGGAGAATTTTAAAAATATAAAATACTATTTAATTCTTTAACAAATTATGTATATTTTATAAAAAATGAAAATGAAATATAAAATGTAAAATTCTTGGTATTATTGACTGTGAAATAACCTGGCTTCACTTTCAGCCAGAAGTAGGAGAGAGTTGCTTATTGAGTTAAGAAAAGTGTTCGAAGAAAATATGATTCCTTTTGTTATATAAGGAGATTTAAATTGCACAAAGAAACAAGTTTTCTTATTTGATTTGAATATCACATTTTATTCCTGCTAAGTCATTCCAGAAACTGGTATCTATTATAGATAAAGTGCCAGAGTGCTATCCTGGTCTGGAGAATTCTGAGAAAAATAGTCTATAGCACTGCTCTCAGTGTGATATTGTACAAAAAAAGTTACACCGAAGTAGAGAGACATACACACAACACACACACACAGACACACATACACAAACATACATTTATTTGCAAACACATATTTTTAAATTTGCTAAGTAAATTGTGTATTACACAGAATGGGAACATTAAATTTTATTTAGTACCTCCTTTTGTTTTTAAACAAAGTCCTGATTAAGGAGCTCTCTTGGATAACATTGGAGAAGAATCTCAATGGGGTGGACTACATTTGTTTTCTTAGTCATTATTTTGGTTTCCAGAGTGAGTAGTCACCATATGCAACCCCCTTCACTGAGTTATGAAATAGGCTCTTTTCCAGGTTTGGATACGAAATCCTTAGATAGACTGTTTCTAATTTCAAATATTACTTTCATGAACTATGATATTGACAATAATGTAATGTTAAGTTACCTAATGTGTTATGATTGATGTAGATTTTATCCCATTGCCCCTACTGATAGTATTTTTTTAGGATCCTAAAAAAAAATCTTTCTCTTTACCTTTTAGACAATACTGTACTATTTGTCAAACACTGATTATTGTTCCTGGCTCTCATGGCAGAAACACTGTTTCCCTGGTTTGTGGAGTGTGTGTTTGCTGGAAGCACCTTTGATAATGTCAGAAATGATGTCATTGCAGTTCTGGGGAGAGTGTTTTTCCATGAGCTTATGTTTCTTCTTTCATACTAGATGGATAGTAGCAAAACACAAGTGTTTGTCAAAGATAAGACATTTTAAAATTAAAAACACTGATAATTAAACATATTTTTAAAAAGCAGATATTTTGAGATAGTCTCATTAAGGCAGTTTCAGCTTTGTTTAAACTGAATTTCTCAAGTAATTGGTAATGCCCTTTCCAAAAGAGAAACAAAGTATGCACACTTTAATATAATTCATCATCTTTCAGAAAAAGTGATAGAAATGTATAGTTGATTTTTTAAAAATTTTTTTGAGTAGCACATAATTATAATTTACACATACAAATCCCACAGGCATAAGTCAGCAACAGATGGTATTTATTAAAAATCCACATGCATTCGTGGAAGTGTCATTCTGCTTGCAGGCAAGGAAATTGAGTAGGTGACCTTTCAAGGTCATTTCACTTATATCTTTTAAGATTAGAATTTGGAACCATCCCATTGTTTAAAATGTTGTTTGTTTTAAAAATGCGTACATGTTAGGTATGTTTGGTTGCAAGTGACAGAAATCCAACTTGAATCAGGGTAATAGGAAAATACAATATATTGGTTGGCTCACTTATAAAAGGGTGTGGTTAGTGTTTGCCTTAGAAACAGCTGGATCCAAAGACTAGAATCTGGTAACATCCCCTTTGCCTCTTTCTTCTCTGCTTCTCTCTCTAGGTTGTTCTATTCTCCCTTCAGCAGATAGACTTCTTCCACATGGCAGGGAATGTGAGTCCCAAAACAGATGTCTCAAGTCATCAAAGAGAAGATAAGTCCTTGTCCTTGCAGTGAGCTCTGTTTAGAAACTTGGGAAATACTTTATTTGGCACGAGTTGGATCTGGGAGCAATCAGTGAAGTCATTGGCAGTTGAAGTATTAAGATTGGCTTCCCTGGGTCATTCACTTTTCCCTTGGCCATGAACAGACTCAATCAGGATTAAGAAAGACGAAAGGAGATTCCTGGGATCCTGAGACTGTCCCTTGCCAATGTATTCACCACTACAAATTGCCAAGAGATAGTTTCCAGAATTTCATAATTAAAACTAAATATTCACTTTTCCCCAAGAATCCATCAGGACCAATTTCTTCATGCTGTGCACATCCCTATCCTAGTCTTCCCCAGAAGTGCAAACCCCACGGGCATATATGGTCCCCTTTCTCCACCCTCATGTGGCTGCGGACATTCTCTAATTTGATTTCATCTCACACACTTCCGTGGTTACCATCCTTCCTCCTACCATCTTCCTCTCCCCCAACCCAGCCCGTTACACTTCCTAGAAATCAGGTTCTGTTATCAGTAACGTTGTGTATCATCTTTAACTTCTTCTCTAAACATTTCTTTTGTCTTTTTTTTTTTTAACCTGACCATTCCTTCAGGATATTAGATTCCTCGACAGACCTTTAGCTGTTTTTGTCCTCCCACACCCCACATAACAGATTGCCAGAGATGGAGTAAGTATCCTTCTTTTATTACCATCTCAAGATCATTCACCTCTCATTCACCCTAAAACCTTAGCCTTTTAAATAGTAAGTTAACAGATTATACAACCCACTGCCACTCCTTGTTGCAGCATCTACCAATTGCCTGGTAACTCTGCTTTATTCATTGACAATTTTAACAGTTTCTTATATTTTTTCACCACCACAGTCCTACCATTCTTTTGATACCTTCAGCATCATGTGACCCATCCCACACTCTGGCATTTTACATGCTTGAGCTTCTTACATCCAGTGATTCCTTTGTCAACACCAACTCAGACACCCAATCTCATGGAGGTACTCTATAGTTTTTTATTACTCATGGCTTCACCTGTTTCTTTTAACAACCCCCTGTAACTACAATCTCAGTATTTTCTAGCTTACTTAGTCTGTTTATAGTATCTCCTGTTCTTGTAATTCTTTAGCCCTTTAAGACCTTCCAACCATTTGACTATCTTGTTTTTGTGTTTATTGTCAGTTGATGCCCTTCATGTCTTTGGTATCCTCCTTAGTTCGGATTCTATAATTCATAAAACATTACCACCTTCTACCAGCCTGAGCAAGAGTGAGATCCCGTCTTTACTAAAAAAATAGAAAGAAATTAGCTGGACAACTAAAAATATGTAGAAAAACTTAGCCGGACATGGTGGCACATGCCTGTAGTCCCAGCTACCTGGGAGGCTGAGGCAGGAGGGTCGGTTGACCCCAGGAGGGTGAGGTTGCTGTGAGCTAGGCTGATGCCACAGCACCCCAGCCCAGGCAATAGAGTGAGACTCTGTCTCAAAAAAAAAAAAAGAAAAAAAAAGAAAAAAATAATTACCACCTTGTGTATATATCTCAACCACTAGTGTCCCTCTCTCTTGTATTCATACCTACAGGAAAAACCTCAACTTCATTAAACTCTTCTCTCTGCATACTCTGTGCCTTTTCCTGAGAAACTAAACATCCCTGAAGAAGAGCACCCACACATGCTGACTGGTTTTACCTGAATTTATGACACTGTACCTCAAGTTTCAGGAATGCCTGGAAATCCTATCCTACTTCCCTGTCAATTTGCTGCTGCCCCACCTTCTGTAAGAATCTATGCCATTTTTTCTTTTCTCAAAACTTCCTTGCTTATCCTTACCTAATTACTTCATACATGAAAAGAAGAAATAAAAAAGGTACCTGTCTCCATCAAATCAAAAGACCAACACACATCTGTCTTCTGCACTGCAGCTGCTGGCTCTTATCTCCTGTTAATCACGTGGGAAAGGTCTCTGCTTCTCCTGGCTGCTGTGTTTCCATTGTTCAGATCCACTTTTCAGGACTAATACACTTATTCGATCAGTTTGGAGTGAAAACTTAGCCTCTCTCTTGCCCAAGGCAAGACTGACCATTCTGAAGGGCCTTCCCAAATCCAGAGCTCCCCATGGGAGAGGTTGAGGCCCCTGTTGTGGCTGCATCACGAGTCAGTTCCTCTCTCAGTCCAGTCCTGCTTTCCTGAGTCTTCTGCACGTTTTGATCCCAAGGGCACTCCCCAAAAAACTTCCTGCAGGCAAATCTCTATCTCAGGGTTTTTATAGGAAATTTGATCTAAGAAAGATGGTGCCTGGAGTGGTCTGATGAAATTACATCTAAAATAGGATTTCAGAACTGAATCACCACCAGCTAGTTACAACAGGGACTAATGAGGACCCCATCACTGGTGGTGGTTAGAGCACGGGGAGTTCTTGGCATGTTGTAATGGAGAAATTGTTACAACTTCATTCACGATGATGAACTCGGATGGAATAACCACGGCAGGGAATGCATTGGTGGGGCCATAGCTCATAGCTGTTTAAGTTGTTGCTCATACTTTATAATTTTGGGGGAGGTGGTAATTATAAAGATTATGGAATTTGAATGTCATTGCCGGGAGTAATTGGTGCATTGGAAAAAGAAAATTAAGGGCTAATTGTGGTAGCCAGAGGGCCTCATAGGAAGCATATGAAGAGATTCCAATTTCTTGCAATTTCATGCAACCAGAGAGGTGAAAAAGCTGAGGACCAGACCCAGGACTTAATTATAAGAGCAACAGAATTCCCGAGAAAGTTGAATTTTCAGCCTGGTTAGTCTGTTATGCCAAAGTCAGGACCTTCTTTGGAAGGAATGAAACCCTGATATTTTGGATAGTGACATCTGGACTGATGTATTGAAAATATTGAATCCAAGAATTTTCATGAACCATCTGGACATGCAGTAGTAGTTTACATCTCTTTGACAGAGGCTAGTGTTCCCCCTTGCTTGAAGATGATGAAAGGCCTCTGACTTGCGAAACATACTTCCATCCCTGCTATTGGGGATATCACCACCTCTCCTTGTGCCACCGGAAAAGTAACTAGAGTCTAGTCACAACATGATGTGGTCAGAGAAATGACATGATGAGCCTGCAAGGGTAGAAAAGGTGCTGTAACAATAAAGAGTCGAAAGATTAAGCTAAAAAAATGTATCTGGAGTTATGTACAGGACTGAATCAGGAGGGCCATATATAGAAGGCTGGATAAGGAATTCAGGGAAAAACAAACTATCCTTCAATAACAGTTTGAGACTTCAGTACTCCACTCTCAATGATAGATAGAACAACCAGACAGAATATAAGTAAGGAACACAAGACTTAACATAATAAACCAACTAGATCTAACAGACATGCACAGAACAGTCTCCTAAACAACAGCAGCATACACGATATTCTCAAGTGCACATGGAACATTTTCTAGGATAAATCATATGTTGGTCCACAGATTAAGTCTAATACATTTAAAAAGATATATATGATACAAAGTATTTTCTCCAACTGCAATGGGATGAGATTAGAAATAATAGAAATACAACTGGAAAATACATAAAATTGTAGAAATAAAACAGTCAAAAGAAAAGTCTTGCAAACGATAACTTCACTGAAAAATTCTGCCAAACATTTTAACAATTAACACCTATTCTTCCCCAAATTTTCTAAAAAATTGAAGTGGAGGGAAAACATCCTAACTCATTCTTAGAGGCCAGCATTACTCTGATACCAAAGCCAGACAAAGATACTACAAGAAAAGAAAACCACAGAACAATATCTTTTATGAAGAGTGATAACAAACATGCTCAACAAAATACTAACAACCAGATTCAGTGGCATATTAAAATGATTATACACCATGACCAAGTGGGATTTTTTCCCCCTGGAATGCAAGGATGTTTCAACATGTAAAAGTCAATTAACCCAACTGTACTGTCCCAAAATTTCCCCCTGCTTTCTTTCTTTGTCCTGACCGAGAAACATAGAGTACTTTGACTGCTTTGTGACACAGCCAGATGCATTTTTTTTTTTTTTTTTTTGCAGGCTAGAACCCAACCTGAGACCCTGAACATTCCCAGGCCCCGATGAAGCTGTTTAGGATGTTGCTTGAAAACACCGAAAAATACACTGTCTTGCTAAACATGTAGAAACTGGTTCTGGCCTGGAGCCAGATTCCTTAAATCATCATGTAAAATTAATAATCTGATGCCTTTGTTGCAGACATACTAAGGTAGAACATCTTTTTTTTTTTTTTTTTTTCTGTTTGATGTAAGAAATGCTGCAATAAATGATTTGGACTGATCACTGTGGAATTTAGTGCTTCTTTCTTTGGAAACTCAGCTGCCCCATCTTGGGACAGTTTAGGGTTGTTCCTTGTGGTAACTCACCTGCCACCATTTTTGAGGTGATTTCAGCTGTTTGGCCAGACAAAACAGTAATATTCCACATTAACAGAATGAAAGGAATAAAATCCCACATGGTCATCTTAATTGATACAGAAATATTTGACAAAATTCAATATCCTTTTCTGATAAAAACACAACAAATTAGTAATAGATAAAAACTACATCAACATAATAAAAGCCTATATGAAAAACCCGCAGAGAAAACACACATCTGTGGGGAAAGATGGAAAGCTTTTTCTCTAAGATCAGAAACAAGGCAAGAATGCCCACTTTCAGCACTTCTATTCAACACAGTACTGGAAGTTCTAGCCAGAGCAATGAGTCAAGAAAAAGAAATAAAGGATATCAAAATTGGAAAGGGAAAATAAAATTGTCTCTGTTCATAGAGAACTGTGCTCTCTGTTACCTTAAATGAAGAAAATTCTAAAGATTCTACCAAAAAAACTGTTAGAACTAATAACTGAATTCAGCAATAAAGCAGGGTAAAAATCAACACACAAAAATTAGTTGCATTTTCAATACACTAACAATGAACAATCTGAAAAAGAAATTGCAAAACAATTCCATTTACAATATTATCAAAAAGAATTTTTATTTGGAATTAACTAAAATGATAAAAGACTTGCACAATGAAAACTACAAAACATTGTTGAAAGAAATTAAAGTAGACATAAAAAAAATGGAAACACATCCCATGCTCACGAATTGGTAGACTTAAATTGTTAAGATATAAATATTACCCAAAGCAATATACAGATTCAATGTAATTCTTATCAAAATCCCAATGATGTTTTTCGGAGAAATAGAAAAATCTCTCCTAAAATTCATATGGAATCCCAGGGACCCCGAATAGCCAAAACAATCTTGAAAAAGAACAAACCTGGAGGATTCGACTGCCCGATTAAAAAACTTACTGAAAAGCTGTAGTAATCAAAAGAATTTGGTACTGACAAAAAGCCAAACATATAGGACAGTGGAATAGAATAGAAAGCTCAGAAATAAACTCTCATGTATGTGGTTAGATGATTTTTGATAAGGTTGCCAGGACAAAAGATTGTACTTTCAGCTTTCAATGGTGAAAGAATAATCTTTTTGACAAATGGCACTGGGAAAACTGGATAGCCACACGCAAAATAATGAAACTGAATCCTTATCTAACACTATATACAAAAATTAACTCAAAATGAATCAAAGGCCTAAATGTAAGACCTAAAACCATAATATTCTTGGAAATAAACATAGGATAAAGTCTTCACAACATTTGATTTGCCAGTGACATCTTGGAAATGACACCAAAAGGACAGGCAATGAAAGAAAAAATAGACCAATTGGACCTTTTGAAAATGAAAAAAAAATTGCATCAAAAGACAAGATCAACAAAGGGAAAAAGAAACCCATGTAACATGAGAAAGTATTTGCATACCATATATGTGATCAAGGATTAATATCCAGTATATAGAGAGAACTCCTGAAATCTAACAACAACAAAAAACAAACAACTGGATTCAAAAAATGGGCAAAAGTCTTGGATAGACAATTGTCCAAAGAAGATATACGAATAGCCAATAGGCATGTGAAAAGATACTCAACATAACAATTATTAGGGAAATACAAATCAAAACTACAGTGCAATGCCACCTCACAACCATTGGGATGGCTACTATTAGAAAAAAAGAAAATAATAAATGTTGGTGAAGATGTAATTGAAACCCTTGTGTATTGTCAGTGGGAATGTAAAATGATACAGCCATTGTGGAAAACAGTATGGCAGTTCCTTACAAAGTTAAAAATAAAATTACTATATGATCCAGAAATTCCATGGGTATATACCCAAAAGAATTGAAAGCAGGGTCTTGAAGAGATATTGGTACACCCATATTCATAACAGCATTATCCACAATGGGTAAAACCTTGAAGGAACTCGATTACCTATTGAAGCAAAATGTGGTAAATACATGCAATAGAATTTTATTCAGCCTTAAAAAGAAACAAAATCTGAATTTGCTGCAACATGGATGAACTTTGAGGACATTATACCAAGTGAAAACAGCCAGTTGCAAAAAGGCAAATGCTGTATAATGTCACTGATATGAGGTATTTAGAGAGTAGTCAGAATCAGTGAAAGAAAGTTAAATAGTGGTTGCCAGGGGCTGGGGAAGAGGGGCACTGGAGGATTGTTATTTAGTGAGTATAGTTTAATAAGATGAAAAGAGTTCTGTGGATGGATGGGTGGGGATGATGTTTGTGCATTATGAATGTGCTTAATACCACTGAACTATACACTTAAAAATGGTTAAGATAGTAAATTTTACATTATATGTATTTTACCAAAGTTAAGAAATTTGGGGGGAAAAGATGTTAGACGAAAATCTAAGATTGCGATTAAAAAGAGTTATGACTAAATATAAAGACACTTAATTGAACCCAGACTTTTATGATTTGTTTATATCTTATTTTAAATAATTTTTAATAACCAAAGTGTGTAGTGTTTTTAATATTTCTCAGATTCTGTTCTAGGTACTTTAAAAGATAGAAAAATCATCTTGGTTTCTCCCCTGAAGGATCTGATACTTTAACAAGTTAGTTTGTGGTTATATATTATTATTCTATAAAATAATGATGTGATTATCAATAAAACATAATTTATAACACTTTTGGAATAATTGTTCATTTAATCATATCTTCAAGAAAACAATCATTTGGGCAACTGTGGCCAGTAGTCAAGATACTATTGTCATCTTGCTATCGGTTTGCTTGAACTTTTCACATAGTATTTAAGACAAAAATAATTTTGTTCTTAATCTCCGTTCATGTCTTTAAAATGATCACAAATGCCATTTAAGCTCCTTTACCAAGGCAAAAAAAAAAAAAGTGAAAATCATCAAGCGAAAGAATTTGCTTTTGGAGAGCTCCATCTCCCTGTTTGGTACTGTTTTACTCTCACTTCCCCTACCTGGACTGGTGCATGTACTTGGTGTTATTCCCCCTGCACCACTCCCTTCACTCCTTGAATCTACTCAGATCCTTCATTTCTGTTAAGGTATGCATTATAGAAAAGAATCTACAGCATTGCTTATTCTTGGTGATGTTCATTTTTAATGGATTAATGCTTTCAAGAGAGTGGTGCATTTTCTGTATATAGTAATGAATGAGGAAGATATTTGGAGAGGGCATTCAGATTGTATTCGTAACCTAAAACCCCATCATGTAGGCAATTTCTTTGATGTGTAAGTCAATCCTACTCCTCCTGGCTTGTGTTCTAGATTTACATGGACTTGATTCTCTTTTACCTGGGTCATGGGATTGAGTGGATTTTTCTGTGGGCTCTGTCTTATAAGACAAGCATTCACCTTAAACTTGTTAGAGTAGAAAATTTGTAGGATAACACCACAGAGAATCAAGTAACTAGTAGCTAGGCCACTAGAAGCCACTGAAAGAAAAGAAAATTTTGGAAAAAAATCTAGGCAGGTATTATCTACACAACATTTGATATTAAGAGACTAGAAAGTATTATTCTATGTTTATTAGCAAAACTTGCTTGTAATATTCAATGCTTCTCATATGTACCCCTTTATGAAATTCATTATATCAGAATATTTCTCATCAGGCCATACCTTTGATTGCCTAGGCTCATTGTGAGAGTTAATTTAGCTCTTTTTTGCTTTGGACTACCTTTATCAGGAATGTAAATTAGTATATTTTAAGCACTGTCCGCATAAGAGTGAAGCATTGGACTTGATAGGACAATTAAGCATCTGCTACTGCCTCTTGGTGGGCATAATTCAGCCCAGGTTATGACACTTGTCCAGAGGCTGACAGATTATCCAGATCGCACTCACTGGAAATTGGCTACATTATCCCAGTTAAGGAGAAGGAGGTCCTGGATGGTTAAAGTCCAATACACTGCCAGAGACCATTTGCCTGAAAATAAAGGTCACATGAGTTATATTCTAGTGTTTTGTTGGGGGATATTTTGTTTGCTAGAAATATTAAAACAATTCAAACATTTTTAGAAAAGAGTACATAAGAACATTGGGGTGTCTCCAAATTTAAGAAGAATGGGGCTAGATATTTGAAACAATCCAAACATTATTTTAATTCTAATGCTCTTGTTTCACTGTATTGTTTGATTCCTTATTCATTTCCATCACAAAGCTTTTCCCTCTACTACTTTAGTCAATGGCACCAGAACCTAATAGCTCCCTTACTTTCCATCATATTAATATAAACAAAGGACCCAAAGAGAAATTTAGTTATTCAGTGCTAAGCACAACATTTCTAGGCAAATATTCATACTGGGACTTCTAGTGTCAATTGCACACTTTGGCAATCACACACAAAAAATGCAAGCTCCCATGGAAATTGTAAAATGTGTGCATGTGTGTGCGCACGTGTGTGTGTGTGTGTGTGGGGAGTGGTGTGAAAAGAATTCCCAAAGGTATGTGTGAAGTAGACAAAAAAATTTGTATCCAATGAACCTGGTCACATCACTGCATTTTTAAAATGAAGAAGAGTCACCTCATTTTAATCTATATAAAAGTAGATGATAGAAACAAATGGGAAAACATATCGTGCTCGTGGATTGGTAAATTCAACATTGTTAAAATTACTATACTACCCAAAGTAATTTACAAATTTAATGCAATCCCCATCAAAATACCAAAGTCAGACTTCACAGATCTAGAAAAAATAATTTTACACTTTGTTTGGAACCAGAAAAGAGCCCAGATAGCCAAAGCAAACTTAAGGAAAAAGAATAAATCTGGAAGCATCACATAACCAGACTTCACACTATACTACAAGGCTATAGTAACCAAAACAGCATGGTATTGGCACAAAAATAGAGATATAGACCAACAGAACAGAACGGTGTGCCCAGATATAAAACCATCCACATACAACCAACTAATCTTTGACAAAGCAGACAATATACACTGGGGAAAAGAAGCCCTGTTCAATAAATGATGCTGGGAGAATTGGATAGCCACATGCAGAAGAATGAAATAGGACCAATGTTTCTCACCACTCACAGAAATTAATTCAAGATGGATAAAAGACTTAAATGTAAGGCATGAAATCATAAGAATTCTGGAAGAAAATATTGGAAAAACTCTTCTAAATATTGGTCTAAACAAAGAATTTATTAAGAACACCCTCAGTGGCAATCACAGCAACAATAAAAATAAATAAATGGGACTTCATTAAATTAAAAAGCTTCTATACAACTAAAGAAATAATCAATACAGCAAACAGGCAACCTACAGAATAGGAGAATATATTCACATGCTATACATCCAATAAAGGGCTAATAACCAGAGTCTACAAAGAACTCAAGCAGGCCGGGCATGGTGGCACACTCCTGTAATCCTAGCACTCTGGGAGGCCGAGACGGGCGGATCGTTCTGAGCTCAGGAGTTTGAGACCAGCCTGAGCAAGAGCGAGACCCCATCTCTACTAAAAAATATAGAAAGAAATGATATGGACAACTGAAAATACATATATAGAAAAAATTAGCCGGGCATGGTGGCGCTTGCCTGTAGTCCCAGCTACTCGGGAGGCTGAGGCAGTAGGATTGCTCAAGCCCAGGAGTTTGAGGTTGTTGTGAGCTAAGCTGACACCACGGCACTCACCCCAGGCAAGAGAGTGAGACTCTGTCTCAAAAAAAAAAAAAAAAAAAAAAAAAGAACTCAAGCAAATCAGCAACAAAAAATCAAACAACCTCATTAAAAAGTGGGCAAAAGACATGAACAGAATCTTTTCAAAAGATAGAAAAATGGACAATAAACATATGGAAAAATACTCAATGTCAGTAATCATCCAGGAAATGCAAATTAAAACCACAATGAGATATCACCTTACCCAGTCAGAATGGCTTTTATTAAAAAGTCCAAAAACAATAGATGCTGATGTGGATGCAGAGAGAAATGAATGCTCATATATTGCTAGTGGGGGTGCAGATTAGTACAACCTCTAGGGAAAGCAGTATGGAAATACTTCAAAGAACTAAAAGTACATCTACCATTCAATACAGCAATCCCACTACTGGGTATTAACCCAAAGGAAAAGAAGTCATTTTATCAAAGAGACACCTGCACTTGAATGTTTATTGAAGCACAATTCACAATGGCAAAGATATGGAATCAACCAAGTTCCCATCAATTCATGAGTGGATTAATAAAATGTGGTATATGTATCCCATGGAATACACTCAGCCATAAAAAAGGATGACTTAATGACTTTTGCAAAAATTTGAATGGGACTAAAGAATATTCTCCTAGGTGAAGTGTCTCAAGAATGGGAAAACAAACACCACATGTACTCACTATTAAATTGGAAATAACCGGTGAGCACACATGTGCACAAAGGGAAGTAAAACTCAGTTGAAATCAAGCAAAGGGGAGGGGGAGGGAGGAGGTGGGCTAAAACCTACCTAACGGGTTAAATGAGCACTATCTGGGTATTGGGCACACTTATAAGCCTGACTCAAACATAAAAAGGTAATCCATGTAACCAAAAACATTTGTACCCATTTAATATTTTGAAATAATAATAATAATGATAAAAAAGAAAAGTAGTAGCTGCCCCAGCCAGGGATATGTTATGTAAAAGGTATAATTGCCCTATATGGGAATTCAATTTAATTTCCTTCGTCAAGTTTTAAATGATTCTTTGTCTTGAAGAAAAGTTTGGCCCGTTTCACTGAATAAAGTGACAAACAATGCAGAGCAAATGCACGGAGTCACCAAAGAACACACAATTAAGCAACAGAAGATGCATGCTGTACATATCCATTCCTGCACTTACGAACAACTTCTGTTGTGCCTAAAGTTAGTGATAAACAAAGTCTGTATTTTAGAGAAGACCGGACTCCTAAGAAGATGCCTAACATTATAAACACAGAAGAGCATCCAGGTGGTGTAGAACTTAGTCATACGACTGAACATTTACTCTCTACTATGGGCAAAAGGAACACGAAGTTGTTATAAAAATCTTCGGTGTACCATTACAGTTTCTCTTGTATAAGTGAGCATAACACAGTTTATGGTTCTCAAAAGAGTGTAAGTTAAACTCTTCCTGAGACTTTGTTTCACAACATCTATAATGCACAATTTAAAGAATTCACTCTAGGTACTATTACGTGTTGATACCTAAACTTATTAAGTCAGACCAACTACAAATCAAAGATTTCAATTCCATTTGTGCAAATTTAGGAAGAATACTGTCTTTTAGAACTATGGTTTAAAGGAGCTTGTTTTTATTTAGGAATGCTAAAATCTAGACTACACTAGCCAACTTCCCTGTATGGTTGTGGAGGGTGGCTAGAGGAAGTTTGTACATAGAGGAGTGGTTTTAGGTAAGTTTTAGGTGGAATGCCTTCCTTCCCGGGTAGAGCAGAGTGATCTCAGTTCTATAATTACAAGTATAATCTGGGACAGAGATAATTATGTATATTAGAATTTTTCTCTTAATCTCTGTATTTTGATTTTGCTAAAGCTGGGTAACCTGTAAAGGAAATTTGAATATGTTGTGGTTATGGACAAATAATTTGCCTATGCCATAATATATATATTTCTCCAGAGTGTGGTCATTTGGCAAAACAGACATACATGTCTAAGAGCACATATGACATGATCGCAATATTCCAACATTGAAGTTTAACCATTTACCTAGAGTAGAGCATAAACGTTATGACTGAAAGAAAACCAGTTGTTTCCCCCTTAAATCTAGGGGGCAAATGTCCAGCTTCCATTCACGTCAAAAGTATTCAATAATGCAACTTCACCTACTCTCTTTGAAGGGCCTGCCTAAAATACTCTCTCCATGTACACTTAGCTGTTCATCAAGACAAAGCCATCTGTCCTTCTACTGAACACTAAATCAAATGGGAATGCTTATGTAACAACAATAACAACAAAAATGAAAGCCGTATATAATCAAGGAGGAACAAACAAATTAGAAGTTTGGTTTCTCTCTCTCTCTCTCTCCCTCTCTCTCTCCCTCTCTCTCTCTGTCTCTTTCTCTCTCTTCTCTTTTACTCAGCTAGGGTAGGCATAGATTAACAAAATTAATCACACTCATTTTCAATCTGAATTTCATTTGATCTTTTTTCATCCTCCCACCTTTGTGTTAATTTCTCCCACAATGCCAGTCTATGATTTTATTATCAGAGAAAAGGCTATTTGAATTAAAGCTTTTGTAATGTATTTTGGCGCCCCTGATTCTGGGTCAAATCTACTTTAGCAGAACAGTGGCTAAAAATTTGTTAACTCTCAATTACGTTGGTTCCTAAAGATGCGGCATTCTTCCTGTCTCCAGCTGTCCTCTGCTTCCATGTTAAATGCAGGCTTTTCCTCAAAGGCACTGGAAATCTGATTTTTGGCATCTCTTAGCCACGTATTTTCTCTTTCTTCATCCACTCCTTAGGAGGAATGCTTAGGAGGGGTTATTCTGTCCTTTCCTTCACCTCTATTCCTTGCCTCTCATGCTCTAAATGCTCCAGAAATTCGAGAAAGCATCCTCTTTCCCCTCCTCACCCCCATCCTCCCAGTGGCATTAGTTGAGATGCTGCAACACATCTCAGGTCAACAGAACTCAGAGGTTGTTATTCTCAGATATATTTCACTGTCCTTTTAAAACAAAAGAACATATACATATTTTCAATAGACATTCTCAATCTATGTTTCTACGGTGAATTTTCCGCATGAGGGCACGCACTTCAATCTGAGAGCTTCCTGATTCACCCCAAAATTTTGTTGAACATTTTACATATTTAAATGATAATTATTTACTTCAGGTTAAAATAATTTAGACCAGAGAGCATGATTGCCTTTGAGATATGAATGTTCTACCTAGTGCGAGGAGAAACAATAGCACTGTAAAATCATACTTCATAGTTACTTTATAAATCAAAGTGTTAAATGCCTACATTATAGTTTGCTATTCTTCAAATTTTAGGCTTTTCCGTTTAAAACAGATTTGATTTTCTTTACTTTGGGTTGGCACTCTGGAAGAATGCTGTGTTAGAAATAGTGTTCTCTATGGAGATATAGATTATAGTTCAGGTGGAAATATGTTTGCTGTTGACATCCTTTTAGCTTCAGTTGGTGGCACATTTAATGGAAGTTTAGTATTATAGAACTTGCTTAAAATGATGTTGACAACAGAAAAAATAGTGCCATACATAGTATAACAAAGAGATATTTTTTCAAATATTAATGTATTTCAGCTTTTGTTTACAGGGGTAGAAGAATGTGGAATTTTAGAAGCTAGTTGTTCAGTCTTTCACAATGGCTAGATCACTCTTTGGATTTAAATCAGGATGGGACTGGCACAGAATTTGCCATCAAATCTAAAAATTGTTTTGGTGACGTGGAAGATCCCTGAAAGAAAAAGATCAGTTCTAGAAACTTCCAGAACATTTTGACTCTTTAAAATAAAGATTGTTTTCTTTTGTTTAAATTTAATCTTAGACTTTCTGAATGTTTCTTTCACTAAATGGATGAAAATTTCCTTTTTGAGGAGAGATTTCCACAAATGTCCCATCTTAAGAATATCTGTGAAAAAGACCCATTTCATGGTTAGCTAAATGTGGAGAGACCATTTTCAAGAATACGCTAACATTAATGAGCCCACACTACATAAATATGAAGCCTCTTTTTCATGATTGGCTTTCAGTCATCATTAGAGACTTCAAGCTTTACTGGGATATTTGAGAAGTTATGCAAAAAATGGAATTCTCTTTTGTTAAATCTTAAAATTCATATTTTTCACCCTGCTAAATTGTCACTTTATCTTTGTCTCTGGTTTGTCTAAAATAAAATGGACATTTGGAAGGCAATAATTTTCCTGTTCAAATGGAGGTAGCATGATTACTTGACCAGCTCTGTAGAGAGAATTCAAGTATTGGATAGAATAGATAGTCTTTGGGTTATCATCAAAACCTGATATGCTGTTTTTATATAATTGAGGCCACAAGGTTGTCAATATCAAACACATTCATTGCTTCCTTAAATCTGCAACCTGAAACCAAAGCCAGAATTTTCAGTCACAAAGACATCACTGATAGCACGTGGGAAATTTTCAAAGCTGTTCCAGGGGATTTAAGGAGCATTGCTTCCATTAATCTTGCTGAAAGTCTCATGACTAAATCCCTATGCATTGCTTTTAAGATTTGCTCAAAAATGTCTCAGCATACAAAGTATGAACAAGTTATTCATTATGGCTTTTACTTTACAGCATTCTGAAACTGTTTCTAAGTAATTTAGAACCAACTTTCCTCTTCTATAAAGATCATAAAATACTTTCTACTTAAAGGAAAGATTTTCTTTTTGATAACATGAACTTTTATGGAGAGTGAAAACTAGTTTTTATATTGAGCTTGACTGAAAAGGAAAATGGTAATAAAGCTGAAAGAAACTAGCTATATATAATTTGTTGATTAACAATTGCCAGGCATTGTTCTAGGTGCTGGGAATACCGAGATTGGCAAAACAAAGAGTAAGTCATGGTCTAGTTGAGGAGATAGAAGCATAAATTATAGTAGGCAAATGTAGGAGGGAGGAGGAAGCCTAGGAAAGGAAAAGGTTTGAGGCACACACAGTGACATCTGTGGTTTTGGATGACAGAATTATTTTGGTGGTTTGGGATATAAAGCTAAAAAGTTATAAAGTCAGATTTAGAGGACTTTGTGCAATAATAATTAGCATTTAATTTTGTGGGGATAATGTGATCAAATAAAGAGTTGAGAGGGATAATTTAGGTGGTCTCCCAGATGAAGGATTGTCGTGTTTGGACAAGGAAGGAAGGCAGCTTAGTAAGGGGGCTATTTCAAAGAACATGCAAGAGATGACACAAATCTGAAAAAAGTAACTGCCCAATGATTATTCAGAGAAAGGAATAGATCGAAGAAACTGATTGGGTATGGGTTACGGAGAAAGAGGAGTCAATAATGACTGAGGTCTGTAGCATACTGGGTTGAGATAGTATAGAAATAGAAGAGGCAGCAAAAAAAAAAAAAAATTGAGGTAGAAGACAACAATTTCTGTTTGGGTTATGAGAAGTTAGAGCTCTCTGAGTTTTGTGAGGGATTGCACAGTGAGTTTTGGAGCTGTAGGCTAAGATTTTGAGACATTAGCTGACAACCTATGGGATTGCTAAGCTCATCTGAAGGAAAAAATGGGAGCAAATAAAAAGGAGATTGATTGGAGAATTTTGGTGGTGATCGTGCTTAGAAAAGCTGCCAGGAGGTGGAGAAAAATGGTTAGAGAGATAGGAAGAGGGCCACAAAAGAGTGCTATCATTAAAGCTATGGAGAAATATCATCGGGGCCAAGCAGCAAAATGTTTGAGGGGGATGAAGCCATTAGTTTTGGTAACTATGCAGTCATTAGTATCCTTACAGACAGCATTTTTAATGGAGTGGTGGGGACAAGAACTGCAGGGGCTTTAGGAGGGATCGTGGATGTAAATGGTGAGAGATATAAAAAGAGTGAAGTAGTTAGTATACATTTACCTTTTTAGATGTTCAGAAACAGAATAAAGACATTACCTGAGGTCGTATCTTGGAAAGGTACAGTTAGATAGATAGATGCTTTGGAAAGGAAGAGAGACCTGAGAATATTTGGAGGATACATCAGAGAGTCCAGTGGAGAGAGAAAAACCCTTGGGCAAAGGAGGGCTTTGATACTTCAGTTGGCTCAAGCTTTAGAAAGTTGTTAACTATTCTCTTTCATGATAAAAGGGATGATTCGGGTAATAAAAACTGCTTTGAGAGCTACCTGTATCATCAGGATAGCCTCAACTTTGCTTCAGAAACAATCCTCATCCCCCACATCAATGTTTCATTAAAGTTTATTTTCTGTTCACATCATGTTTATTGTGGGCAAGGTCATTCATAGTAGTCATTCAGGGAGCCAGGGTGACAGAGGCTCCATCTTGGAAGGTGCTTCTGTAACCCCCACTGTAGGAGAAGGGGGACATCATGAATCTCACATTGGTTCTTACAGCTGTCGCACATAAGTGACAAATGTCGCTTCTGCTCACATTTCTTTAGCTAATCTAGTCACACAGCCACCTGATTCCAAGTGGTCATGGAGAGGCAACCCTACGAGGTGTCTGGAAAGAGAAATAGAAATTTTACAAGCATTTGTGATGATTACAACATTACCTTAAAAACTTAACGGGGATCGTAGAGTTCAGAGGATGAATGAGAGAGTAAAATGAGTTGAATTAATTATGTCATCCAATGCTATTATGTTTCTTGAAATGCATATAATATTGAAATCATCTCATAGAAACACCTGAGAAAGGGAGTTCTTCATAATTGTTTCTGAATGCTACTAATAAAATGAGACAATTAGCTTTCTCTGATAGATTAGTTATGATTAGTTTCATCTGCATGTGACAGGAAAAAAGAATATAACAGAAAAAATATAACATTGGCTGAAATAAGATAAAATTTATTTTTCCTTTGTAGAAGTTTGAAGAGGTGACATAGGGCCTCTATGTTCATTAAAGACCATGTTTCTTTTACTTAGTTTTTCCATCATTTTCAATGTTTGACTTCCATTTTGGGGTCCAAGGTGCTATTCTAGCTTTAGCTATCTCATCTCTATACCAAGCAGGAAGGGACTTCCTGAAAGTTTCACTACCATTTCTGTATATATTACGTTGGCTAGAATGCTAGATACCCACAACAAAGCCTGTTCTGTTAACCAAGGCTGATCTATCTGGTCTTTATACTGGGTGCCCATGTGCTCAACTAACATTTGGAGGTTCCATATCTGAATAAGAAGAAGAGAATTGGCATCACATGACTAACCATTTTACATACTTTCCCATCTCTGTGCAGAGATTACTCCTTTTTGAGTTGGAGTTTCCTCCTATTTTTAACAACTCTTAGCCTGGACAGGAATCAGAGAATCCACGCTCTGCATCAGAAATGTAATGACTCACTTGGAAGCCTGGAGAGAGAGTGGCAATGGAATCTCAAAAAGCGTTTTCCACAGCTTGTTGAGAATTGAATACTTTTCCTTGCAAGAAGTGGTCCAAAGCCTGGAAGAAGTGGTAGTTAGGTGGTGCAAGGTCTGGTGGATACAGTGGATGACAGACAGTTTCCAAGTCCAGCCTCTGTAGTTTGAGCAGTGTTGTTTGGGTGACATGTGGTCGAGTGTTGTCTTGCAAGAGGATTGGTCTGTTTCTTTTGACCAGTCTCATCTGCTTTATCACAAACATCTTCATCATGTCATCCAACTGGTTGCAGTAGACATCCACTATAATTGATTGACAAGGTTTCATGAAGCTATAGTGGATAATTTCACCGCTGGACCACCAGACACCGTTAGCATTTTTTGATGAATATTCAGTTTTGGACTGTGTTTCAGCACTTCATCTTTACCCAACCATTTTGCTGAATGCTTCTGATTGTCAAAAAAATCCGTTTTTCATCACACATGTATGTAAAACAATATGGTGTAGAAATTATTTACCTCTATGTCATGACAGCAAAGAAAGGCAAGCTTCGAGAGAATTTCTCTTCTGATGCTCCTTTAATTCATGCAGTACACATCTACCCAACCTCTTTACCTTGCCAATTTGTCTCAAATGATCCAATATTGTTGGAACAGCAATGTTAAATCTTGCTGCTAATTCATGTATAGGTTGAGATGGATTCACTTCTACTACTGCTGTCAGCTCATCATTATCCACCTTGGTCTCAGGTAGCCCCCGTGGTTCATTTTCAAGGTTAAACTCACCAGAATAGAATTTTTCAAACCATCAGTATATTACTGTGTGTTCATTAGCCACATCCTTCCCAAACACTTTGCTGATATTTCAAGCTGTCTGCACTGCATTGATTCCACAATGGAACTCATATTAGAAAATAACATGAATTTTTGACTTGTCCATGGTTTCATAAAAATTGCTCCAAAAATAAATTTGAAAGATAATTACAAGCCAAACCATTCACTTGAAAGAATGAGGTTGTACCTTCACAACAAACATAAATAAGGAGTGTCAAAGTGAAATGTCAGAGATATCAGCTGTGAAACTTAGTACTAAAGGAAATCAGACATTTCATACCTAATAACCTAATAGGTACCTTTGGACTAGAATAGCCTCTTATTTGGAGAGAAACAGCATTATGAGAGAGAATGAGAATCAGCATTAGTTTTGGTGCTAGGATAAAATGTTTTTCATCTTGTATTTTGTGGCCACTTGCTAGATTCACCTAATTCACAGCTCATGGTGGGAAGTGACAGTGGGCTCAAAAAGGTTTGGCCAATATTTTAAGTTGACTATGAGTTTAACTAACAGTGTCCTATACAAAACTGGGCTCCACATGGAGCTCTTGCTGTAGAGCTCAAAAGATAGTGAGTTTTGGAGAGAGATGAAGATTCTCCATTTTTGCTTTACTCTCATTATGGGAGCTGTAAGATGGAACAGAGTTTACTGCCCAAAGACAGAAGAGATAAAATGATGTGGAACTTCAAAAGCAGGAGAGGTTGGCAGAGGCATTTGACCCAGCATTAGACCTAGAACAGATTTCAGGAAACAGTAGAGATCTTTTACTTTATACTTTTGTTTTTCATGTCCTCCTTGTTTGAGTCTTTCAGCTTCATATACCAGATGTTGAATTTATATTATTGTGTTGGTAGTAGTAACACAAATTTGAATTGTAGGAGAATGTATTATTTAAGTTGCAGATGAGATAATTCTTGCCAAATATGCATGAATTAAACATCTAGTAGTCCAGGGCTTGATAGAGCTCCAAGTTAGGGAAAGGAAGAAGGTGGTTAGGAAACCATGGTAACTGAGACTACTAAGAATTTAGGGTGCCCCTTCTGTTGTTGTTTTGTACTTTAAGATAGAATAATGATGGCAAAACAGAAAGAGACATCTGAAGCTGAAGATTTTCTATCTAATTCAGAATTGGATCACAGTTTAATTAAAATCATAAGGTTGTAAAAGATGTCTATAAATCAATGCTAAGTATAGAGAAAAGAAGCAAAAACACTGTCCTTATTTTCAAATTAATATTACAGTTCATTCCCATCATCTTTAAATTTCATCTAATATTACAAGTTCCTCTTATCTACTAAAGAGAATTTATTTTCCTCTAAGGTTTATTCAAGTTTTGACTATTATGCATTATGTGATAAAGCTCAGTACTGATTATTTTCTTTTTATATTCCTAACCAAATCAAGTCCTTTTTATAATTTCATAGACTTTTTATATGAACAAATTTATATGAATGTTTGATAGCCCTTGTTTCTGACAAACAAAAATGAATTAAGAAAAGAGCTTACAAGAACTTGACCCTGAACTTGATACACTACAATTTATTTTTAAGTCATTTAAAAAATTATTACAAAAAAAGAGTTGCAAATAAGAGTTTATTATAGGAGGAGAAAGCATCTTTTTAAGTCTAAAGACATATAACCTCAGCAAATTTTTTTATCTATAGCTTATGTTGGTTTTATTTTAAGTACATACGCATTAATAAAAGATAATTATTGTTTATACCAAATCATATCTTTTTCCTTTATACAGAAGAGAAGCAAAGCAATCTATTATTTTAGATAGCTGTTAGTAGAGGAAAAACAGATCAGTCACTTAACAATATCAGTTCATAAGAAGTCTCTTGACAAGAAATTTTGCACCAAAATTGATAGCACGTTGTGGATAGTAGATTATAATCTCTAGTGAAGGAAGTATGAATAAAGTCAAACAATGCACAAAGCATACCACATTGCAGAATAATATCAACCATTCTATTCTGCATCCACATTCTCAGCACTCTGTTTAAGAATACAATTGATTTCGGTGTATGTACCTGTTAGCAACAGGATGGCAAAATTGCCCAAATCACTGTGGAAGGAAATATTGGATAGAGGATAGAGATAGTGGATAGAGAATATATGAAACATTCTGTTCAGCTATGAGAACAAAATATGACATATCACTGGTAATATTGTGCTCTGTGTGTCTGCATGTATGTCTGAGTTTAAATGTTGTGACTGACATTTTTCATAAATCTCAAAGGAAGTTAATAGATACTAAAATGTCAAAAGGGTCCTGAACTTTAAGATGCAGTGACTTTGATATCAACATTTCCACAGATTGTGTTTGAGCAGGAGGAATTACTGGCTTTTAATAAGAATGAACTAAATCTCATCTCTCCTTTGCTCTCTCTTTTGAATTAATTGGTTTTGGCTTGCCAGAATCATAGCACAGACCATAAAGAATGGAAGAGCTTGGCATGTACCATGTTTTCTCCACTGCATTAATCGAACTGTAAATGAGATTTTGGTCAATAAAATAAAATATGCTGCCCAGAGCACACAAAGAAAAGCATGAGAGATTCAAATGCTTGGTAATGTGAGGAATGTGAATACAACTTAAAGCTTCTTTCATAAATCAATTCAAATAATGTATAGTATGTACTCTTTGCTGATCTATTCCCTTATGCCATTTAAAAAATTCTCAGGCACATGAAAAAAATAAATTTCAAGACCTTGATGTGTTTTCCTCCCAGAAAACATAGTTGATGCTCTCTAACACTGCCTTTGGCGTACTTCACCGTGATATCAATATCCATGTAGATTATCCTTCCAGTAGCCTGGGTTCTCAGTTTTTTGACCTCCTGTCCTCCTCTGATCTTGTCCGATAACCTCCTTCAGCTTCTCACACTAATGAGTATACACTAGATCTTGCCACTCCCTGTAACTGTGACTCCTCCATAATCTCAGTTTTAAGTATCCCACAGCTCCCTTCCACTAGTGGCTTTACTTGAACAATCTTTCTTTTTCATAGTTGGGACTTAATAACATAGGTGAGATATGAGAGAAAAGCAGACCAGGATGAAAGTAGTGGCAACGCGAATGAGTGATTACTTTCTGGATATATTTTGAAGGTAGAACTGAGAATATTTTCAGACAGATTGGATCTGGGATGTGTCAGTGAAGAATACTCAAAGATGATGACAACATTGTTGGCATGAAAATCTAGAAGGACGGCATTGCCATTCACTAAAATGGGAGCATGGGGCAAGAACATGCTTGTTTGGTTGGGGGTGCTGTAGATCAAGTGTTTGGTTTTTAACATGTTAACATTGGCATGGCTACAATATATCTGGGGCAAAATCCAAGTAAGCAAGCAGATACAAAGCCTGAAATTTTGGGCAACCTATAGGATACAACAATAAATATAGGCCTGATAAGTTTAGCATAAGCTGATGTTTATAGCAATGAGACTGGATGACATCAACAGGAATGAATGTAGGCAGAGAAGAGGGCCATGGACTGAGCCCTGGGCATTCCAACACTGAAGGACTGGGAGGTGAGGAGTTACTCAAGAACACTGAGAAAGAGTGGCAATGAGGCCAAGGGAAAACCGGGGAAGTGTGATGTCTTGGAAGCCAAGCCAAGAAAGTGTTTCAAGGAAAAGAGAGTTATCAAGCAGGTCAACTGCGAAATGACCATCAGATTTAGCAACATCAAGGGGGTGGTATTGAAGAATACATTCCTCAGTGAAATAAGAAATGCTGTCCACTGAAGAGGGAAGGGAAGAGGTGTTTGGAGTTTGCCTATTCCCTCTTCCCCCTTCCTTTCAGTCACCTAGAACAAAGAAAAAGGGAAGAGGGAATGCGCAAGAGATGCACAGTGTGATTCCGGACGATTCAACCTGTGCTAGCCATCAAGAATTTCAAATGTGATCAGTCAGCCAAAGTCTGTCTTTTTTTCCAGATACATTGACTGATGTGAATGAAGAGGCTCAAGACAAGTGAAAAATCAACGTATTTTAATATATCAACCAATACCCTTCTAACTACTACCTTTGCCAACCACCCCCCTAGTCTGCACTCACCATAGCAGCCAGAGAATACTTGTAACATCTCAGTCATGTTGTGTTGTTCCCCTTCTCAGACCCTGGAATGGTTTCCTAACTCATTCAATCTAAAAGTCAAGATGTTACGATGGCTGATAAAGCCTCAACCCCATGTGCCTCCCATCTGCTCCCTAACCCTGTCTCCTGCCTCTCTCCCTCTCACCCAGTCTGCTCCAGCCACACCAGCTGCCTTGTGTTCCTGCAATACACACTCGCCTGCCTGCCTCGGTGTCTTCACACTCTTGCTGCTCCTTCTGCCTAGAAAGCGTCCGTCCCGCACTTCTTGTCCCTCTTTCCTTTAAAAGTCATCTCTCAATGAAACTCAGTCTGAGATCACTGGAACCTTCTTCCAATACTTTCTGACTTCCTGTCCCTCTATTTTTCTTCAAAACATTTACATAGTCTAATATACGTATGTGCACACACAGACGCACACATTTGTTTATATGTTTATATTTTTTCAAGGGCCCCTTCATTACAGCGCAACTTCCACGACGGTTGAGATTTTCTTTTTTGTGTGTTTATTCGTTCTTACTGCTCTATCCTCAGCACCTAGAATAAGACCCAGTGTAAAACAGGTGCTCAAAAATATATGTTGATTGAATTAATTAATTAATAAGTTCAATACCAAAATATGCTTGCACATGATCTAGAGAAAAAGGAAACTTTAAATATTATAGCCCTTCTGGAAAAAGAATTAAGTTTGACAGTATTAATCTAGGTCTATGGCATCCAAATATGGGTATCTATGTTAAAATGTCAGGGCCACCTTGTTGTTGAAGGCAAAAAATAACTTCCGAGGCGTCTGAATCTTTATAAAAAGAAACTTCTGTGCTCCATTGACGTCAGTCTCTTTGCTGCTTTTGATTCTTGCCCTGCAACATCTTTGTAGAGCAATGTTTCCGGTCAGAAACCTGCTGACAAATAAAATCTCTTTAATTGAACTTCTCGCCTTCACCAAGGAAGAATTAAATGCCCAAGTTCAGACTATTGGCAGCTGTGGGCCTAGGATTCAGGACTCTTTCCTGTGTATTTCTAGATGCTCTGATTACAACTGCTCCCTCTATCAAATGTAAGGAAAGTTAGACCCATTCAGTGAGAAACTCTAAAGGCAGACGCAGAAAATCAATTCTTTGAGCAGTGATTAGGTGATGATGGCATGTCCCCATCTGGGGGCGGGGAGGGATAATATTATTCTGACACACCACGTCACTGATCAGCAGGAGCAGACCAAGGCTTTTTGTTTTTCTTAAGCAAACTAAGCAGAATTGTTATGAAAAATGGTGACTATATTTTCTTAAATCATCCATCTTGCCCTGATGCTTTTCTTACACAATTTGTTTCTCTCTTGTGAACAGAATTTTCCTCATTAGCCTAGTTATTCTCCTCCTCATATTCACTTACGGCTGCTCCTGCTTGTGCACATTAACTCAGAGCCAGCCTGGCCCTCTGCAGAACAGCTGTCGCTTTTCTGCTTTTTATCTTGAAGGTCTTGGTGCCTGGGGCATGTTCTCTGGATGGCTTTGAGTATCTCAGGCTCCTGTTCAGAGGTGTAAAAGATGTTCTCTTGGGTATTTATTTTTTTCAAGTGGTGTTGTTCCTCATGTTGCCATACATTAGTGAGGAAAATATTGAGATATTTAGATTTATTATCTGCAGACTAGAAAAATGAAGAAATCCTTTCTAAAGGCCTGTCAGTGCTAGGTTCGTCGTTATCATTTAATTGCCACCTGACTGTTTTACAATAATTCTGTTCTGCCTTCAGCTCGTACAGCTGTTGAATTCTGTAATATTTCTCTACCTTTAGTCTGAAAAGGATTCCTCTCTTGGATCTGCTTCTAGTGAGCTCTAGACATTTTCTCATTCTTCCTTCTCTGTGACAGTTGGTTTGCAACACTCATGGTTGTAATAATCTAAATCGCTACCAGTGTAGACTTTCTGGAGGACCAAATCTTGTGTTACTTGAAGCAACAATCAATTATCTCATTGATGCCCACCTTGGAATGTGATGCTCTGGACACTTTCATATTGTACAACTTGGTTTATTTTATGCAGGATAAAAGGAAGCTGTATAATTTCAGAAATGCCAACTTTAAAACTTTCATTGCAACAATTCACCAGGATTATTTAATTGCATTCCGCATCTCTCTTCTGTATCCTAATGCAGAGGCTGTTTTTTCCCATCCTGGGGTCTTAGCCATAAAGATCCCACCACTCTCAGGGGCTTCCTGCTTGATTTTAGGAGCCCCTCTGGCTAACAAAAGTATTTTACCTCTCTATTTCCTTCACTGTTTTCCATTTAAACCTCCATGAATTTTTATAATTCATTCCCGTATGAAGACATTTTCAACCTCTAGGGTGACAATGAGCTAATTTGTCATCAAACAACTTCTTTGTGCTAATAAAAAAAGCCACAGGACATAAACTCATTCACCTGGGACCCCGAAGGCCTCCTTGAGTAAGAAGTGCATTTTACCAGAGATCTTTTAGCCACAGTGCTTCACTTTTGTTGTCAAAACTAACAGTGTAACTAATAGTAAAAATGATTTTTAATATGTAATAATAATTTTAACATTTAGCGTTTTCTAACCACCAAGCTGCCTGTGAAATGCTTTATGTTCTTTTTCTTTTTTTTCTTCATAATTACCATTGTAAACCTCATTTTACTAAGGAAAACTGAGATTAAGGTGATTAAGTAACTTGCCCAAGGTCACACAGCACGTTTGACATAACATATCGTTTAATCCTTGCAATTACCCAGTTGGCTGGTGCACAGAATTTAAATAAATTTCCACGTGTCACAAAACCAATAAGTAGCAGATTTAGCTTTCAAAGTCCGTCTTCTTATTTAAGAGTCTTTAGATTCTTCTATGATATTAATGTCTTTATTATATCCTACTAACCTTGTAGAAAGTACTAAGGCTCTTTGAAATCTGTTTAAAAGAGGAGAAGGCTATGCCAGTTATCTAATGTCACAATAATGTCATGTCACACTCCACCAAAAACCTCAGTGGCACACAATAAATGTTTATTTGCTTTGTGAGTGTGACAGGTTTAGCTGATCTGGGCTGGGTTGGTTTACTTATCCTCAGTCAGCTGCTCTGTTCACCCTGGCTGGGCTAGCTCGTGAGTGTGGAGGTTGGCCGGCTGCTGGCAGATCTACATAGTGTCAGCTGGAATGACTACAGTGACTTGGCACCGTGCCGTGCATCTCTCTTTATCCACCAGGCTGGTAATGTTCTCATGGAAATCTTAGAAAAGCAAGAGCAGGAAAGTCCAGTCATGTAAGCACTTTCCGGCCCTCTGCTTACGTTGCATTTGCTAAAATCCCGTAGGCCAAAGCGAATCACACGACTAAACTTAGAGTCGGAGTTCCCCCTACAAACTTTATGGGGAAGGTCAAGGGTATATGGAAGAGTGAAGAATTGAGTCTTTTTTTTTGCAAACTACTTCAAGAGTCTAGTAAATTTTTAGCAGAAACAGAAAAGGAACCCAGTATTCCTTTGCAGCTCATTCCTCAATCAGTCTACTCTCTAAAAAAATAACATAACATTTGTTTGCTATATTGTCAATGCTTTAATATATTAGCTTGTAGATCCAGGCTGTGGGAGCCAACATTTACTAAAAATTGAATATGTGATCTCTGGTGACATAAATGCACTTGTGATCTAAATTATAAGTATAAAGTACTCTTCAAATTTGGATAGTGCCAAAGCAATGCTGCCTGAATTTATAATTCTCTTTCAAATAGAGTGTTGGCCCAACTCACCCAGAGCCTAGTGGTTTCATGGTTTAGAAGTTTGTTTTCTGGAATTTGAGACAGCTGTTCTCTCTGAGCGAAGGTCCATGGGGAAAGGTGGGTAAACACATAAAGCTTCTGAAAGCCATCCCAGATCCCTCAAAGTCAGCCCTCAGCTTAACGTCTGGGTCAGAAGTATAACAAAGTTAGTCTTGGTAATTGTTCATGAGTTTTCAAAGAGTCTCATTATCAACGCTCACAACCTGGTTTCAGTCCAATGGAGCTTTATGAGGCTAAATTCTAAGCAGAATCAAAATACATGAGAATAAAAAGCTCAGCCCCGAGAACTGATGTTTACAACTCGTTACACATAACATATTTGTAAGACCAATTAACGGCATTTTATTTCTTTGATTTATCAAAACACAGAGGTGGTCGAAATCATTCACTCTTTTGCCTTAATTCACAAGTGCATAACAGTAAAGCAGGTGCATAGAGGTTAAGTGCTCTGAAGTTATATTAACTACATCACCCTGCTGTGCAAATCACCGGCAAAAATCATTCGTTCTAAAAACTTTTTATTTCCCCATAGGAATCTTATGGATTATATTTTCATTTGTCACATCTTTGCATTTTCCTTTCTACCTATTTCTTCTTTCCTTCATATTGCTACTAAATGTAAAGATTCTTATGATTTTGTCCTGGGCTCTTTTAATTCTCACTAAAAACTTGTCCTTGAAAAATCTCCATCCCTCCCATGAGTTGAAATGCTGTCTATGGTTTGTCAACTCCTCAATTTGCATCAGCAATCCAGTGACATAGCAAGAGTGGGACAGCGGAGGGATCAGTCTCCGATGATCAGTCCCGCAATAAAGAGAAGCTCAAGTGTAGATAACACAAAATAATGGCCAGGTGCAGTGGCTCATGCCTGTAATCCTAGCATTCTGGGAGGCCGAGGCGGGAGGATCTCTTGAGCTCAGGAGTTGGAGACCAGACTGAGCAAGAGTGAGACCCTGTCTCTACTGAAAAAACAGAAAAAATTAGCCGAGCAACTAAAAATAGAAACAAAAAATTTGTGGGGTGTGGTGGCGAGCGCCTGTAGTCCCAACTACTCAGGAGGCTGAGGCAGGAGGATCGCTTGAGCCCAGGTGTTTGAGGTTGCTGTGAGCTGGGCCGATGCCATGGCACTCTAGCCCGGGCAACAAAGCAAGACTCTGTCTCAAAAAACAACAACAAGAACAACAACAACAACAAAACCCAAAATAATAACAAAACAGACTAAAAGCCAGTCTGATGTTTATTATCACCATTTGCTGAAAATTTTTAGCAATATCCGTGATATAATAATACTCCTCCATGAAAAAAACATCTTGTTGGATTAAATTCTAAGTGATTGCTGTGGCTATCGTTAAGTTTCAATGATATATTTTTAAGCTTCCAATTAGTACCTTTTAATTTCATACCCTTTGTATAAAAGTCTCCAGAGAAACAGAACCACTAAGAGACAGATATAGATATCTAAAAAGATTTGTTACAGGACTTGGCTCATGTGATTACAGAAGCTAAGAAGTCCCATGATCTGCCCCCTGCAGACTGGAAGGTGGAGAAGCAGGAAATCCAGTGGCAAAATTAAGTACAAAGGCCTGAGAACCCGGCAGGGAGAGGGCCTTGGAGGAGAGACTGCTGGAGAAGATGGATGTCCCAGCTCAAACAGGAAGCAAATTCATTTGCCCTTCCTCCACCTTTTGTTTTAGTCTGGCCCCCTGTGGACTGGATGATGCCCCCCTGCATTGGTAAAGGTGGTCTTCTTTCCTCTGTCCACTGATTCAAATGCTAATCTCTTCCAGAAACACCCTTGTAGACACACCCAGAAATTATGTTTTACCAGCTATCTGGGCATCCCTCTACCCCAATCTGGTTGACATATAAAATTAACCATCGCATCTCTTAGTAAACAATATATTCTAATGGAAATTAACTGGGGAAACTCTTAGTTATACCCTAATTTACCTGAACTCACCTATACACATTGGCTTCAAGAATAATTTCGTAGAAGTTAACAATAGTTTGAGCTTGCTTCATAAACACTTTACAAATCCAGTGGTACTTTCTAGTCCCACGTTCAAATAGTTTTATTAGAATATTGAAGTTAAATGAGTTTAAGTGTAAAAGAGTTGTAGACTATAATTGGATACCTAGAACTCCTAAGTGAATTAATCAACAAAATGGAAAATGATGAAAATAGGTAATCTCTCGTTCATTTAACAAGACGGTCACACACAAAATCAACGTACGAAAATCCGCAGCTTTATCATGCTGTAATACCAGTTAGGAAATGTAATGGTAAAAATCTACTAGTAATGACCAAATACATAACAAGAAATACAATACCTGTTCAAAGAGACATATAAAACTTAGCCGAAAGACATAAAAGAAGACTAGAATAAATGTGGCAAAATACTGTATTCTTGTATGGGAAAATATGATGTCATAAAGTTCTCAAATGTCCTCAACTGATCTATGAGTTCGAAGCAATCCCCAACTCCAACTCCTAACAGAATGTTTTCATTTTCTAACAAAGTGACTCATAAGTACATCTGGAATATAAGCTATGAAAAATAGCCATTACATATTTGAAAGAGTACGATTATGAGTACATGTCCCTATCAGATATCAACTTATGCTATAAAGCTACTCTGATAAAAAACTGGGTTTACTGGCACAGGAATAATAAAATCGATCAGTGGAACATACTAAAGACTACATATATATATATATATATATATATATGTAGTCTTTATATATATATATATACACATGGGAAGAGAATATATATATAGTCTTTTATATATATATATCATGTTTATATATATAAATTTATTGCAGTGTTAAGGGAGTACTTCGAATGTGGTGAAAGAAAGGTGTGTCTGAATCCACTAGGGTGCTGTCTTTCATCCTCTCGTCCTGACCTCTGCTTGCCTTGCCCTGGTACACAATTCTGCACAGGTTTTGAGTTCCTTGCCATTAGCTCCTTATCACAAGTGTATGTTAAGAATCTCTTGATTCTTGCTCTGGGGCTTCTTTGATAATCCTGCATGAGTCCACTTGACCCTGATACATGTCACATGAAGAGCCACAGGAGCTAATGAATCAATGCTTCTCTCTTTTGCATCTTGAGTGAATGGTTCCAAGCCACATGTCATAACATGACACAGAATGTCATACATTGGGTAGGTAGTCACCTGAGGTGATGGCATACTAGACAATACTTGAATTGGCTTTCAGTTTTTCCCAGTTGATGCCTGCCACACACTCTTGCCACTTGAGAATACATTCTTAAAAAATTATATGACCTCTGTCCCAGGCTCTGCTTTTGGGAAGAATCCAGGCTAAGCCAGATGGACTATGCAATAAATGTTGTTGAGAAATTATGCAATGGGATAAAAAATAAAGGTATCTCTACATATAAAGAAATTCCACAAAAGCTAAAAAGTTAACTGTAACCAAAAAAATATGAAAGTATTCGAAAACACCACCAAAGTGGAGCCTCCCTCTTCCACTTCAACTTTATTCGATGTGTTTTTCAGACTCTCTTTGCTCTGTTCTGTCATGTGATTTCGTTTGTTTTACTGTCTAGATATTTGTCAAAATATCATGTTTGCTAAAGGCTCCCTTTTATTATTGGTACCGTTACAAATTTATTCTCTTCTATACATCCCCTTTTATTACAGTTGGATTTTGGATGGACAGTGGAAATATTAATAAATGCATGTATTTAGCCTGCTATCTGAATCCATGATATTTTTAATTTTGAATTTGTTGTATCCATTGTTAACATCATAAATCTGTATTATAAATTCTAATTCAAGAGTCTCTGACAAATAGAATTGTATCAAACTATGAAGATTTCTACTCAGTAATTAAGCCATTCTCAATTGTTCTCTTGAGAGAAAAATGTCACTTGGTATAACACTGTCTTTATCATAGCATTTTAGAGCTGGAAGGTCCTAAGAGATCATTTCGTCCCCAGATGTCCAGTGTGTGGCTAGCTCACCAAATTAGCCTGGGCATCCTTGTGTCTCCCCGGAGAGTATTTCCATTTAAAAAAATTATACAAATTAGCATTCATGTGCTAGTAGGTTAGCAGTGCCTAACTGTCTACCTGTATCGACCATTTAAAATTGCCTGTTGGCAGATGGAATTAAATAGTAACTGGTAATTATTATGTGGTTTCATTTAATTTAATGGAATTTTATAAATAATTCATGAAAAAGTAAAGTAGGCATGCAAACCCTCTATATACATTTGACTGATGTTTAATTGAATATAATATGTCCATGCTCAGCATGTATCTCTAGGCTCATCCTTATATAAGTTGATATGGTCTACATTCACATAGACATATATTTAAGTGGCTCACCTTTAAACATTTTATGTTCCTTCTAATCAAAACACTTCATGTAAAATATATCAACATTGTGGCCTTGACAGTGAAAGATCTTCCCTAGATCTCACTTGTAGACCTATTCTAAAGTCCTCATTTTTTAATTTAGAAAAAAAAATCAGAAAACTTTATATCTTTGCTTTATTTATCCAGATATAGATTTTTTTTTTTCAGTGTTAAGTGTGTGATGTTTAAGCAAATAGAAAAAGGTATAGAACACTTTAGGCTACATGATTTTTCAAAAAACTTTTATTTTGAAATAATTACACATTCAAAAGAAAGCACCAGGGTAGTACAGAGGGTCTCCTGTACCCTTTACCCAGTTTCCTCCAATGGGTCCATCCTATGAGACTACAGTGCAATACCAAAACTAGGAAATTGTCCTTGGTACATTGTGTATGTGTATGCATGGTTCTATGTCATTTTATCACATGCACAGATTTGTATGACCACTGCAATCAAGATGGACAACTATCCCATCACTACAAAGATCTTCATCCTGTTTCTACTTTACACTCACCCTCCGTCCCTACATCGCCCTTTTTCCTAACCATCCCTAAACCCTGCAACCCCTAATCGGTTCTCCATATCTGTCATGCAGTATGTGACTTTGTGAGACTAGCCTTTTTTTTTTTTTTCACTCAGCATAATGCATTTGAGAACCATCCAAGTTGTTGGACGTACCAATAATTCTTTTTATTTTTGTTATTGCTTGGTATGGTTCATTCTTTTTATCCCATGGTATGGATGTGCCACAGATTAACCAGTCACCCCTTAAAGGACACTATAGCTGTTCCAATTTTTGGCTTTTGCAATAAAGCTTCTATGAATAATCATATACAGGGTTTATGTGGATATAAGTTTTCATTTCTCTGGGATAAATGCCCAGAAATGAGATTGCTGTGTTATTTGGTAAGTGTATGTTTAGTTTTTTTAAAGAAATTTCCTAACTTTTCCATTTTACATTCCTGTAAACAATGTATGAGAAATTCTGCTTCTCAGAATCCCTGCCAGAGTTTGGTACTGTCACGATTTTTATTTTAGTCTTTCTGATAGGTGTGTCATCATATCGCATGTGGTTTAATTTGCATTTCCATGGTGGCTCGTGATGTCGAGTATTTTTTTCTTGTGCCTATTTGCCATCCATAAACCCTCTTCCAGGAAATCTCTCTTTATGTCTTTTGCGCATTTTCTGATTGGATTGTTTGGGCTTTTTTATGGTTGAGTTTTAAGAATCCTTTATACATTCTAGATAGGAGTCCTTTGTCAAATATGTGTTTTGTAAATATTTTCTCTCAGTCGTGGCTTTTCATTTTATTCTTTTAACATAGTGTTTTACAGAGAAAAAGATTTTAATTTTGATGACGTCCAACTTACCAATGGTTTTTTTCATGAATCATGGTTTTGGTATGAAGTCAAGAGACACTTCTTAGGTCCTGAAGATTTTCTCCCAGATTTTTTTCTAAAAGTTTCATAGTTTTGTGGTTTAATATTTAGATTTAGGGTCTACTAGGGCCAATTTTTATATAAGGTATAAGATTTAGATAGAGGTTTATATTTTTATGAATATCCAACTTCTCTGCTCTCATTTGTGAAAAAATATCCTTCCTTCATTGAATTGTTTTGCAGTTTTATAGAAAATCAGTTGGCTATATTTATTGGACTATTTCTGGGTTCTCTATTCTGCTCTATTGATCTACGTGTCTATTTTTCTGCTAATTACCACACAGTGTTGATTGGTGTAGTGAAATAATGAGTCTTGAAATTCTGTGGACTAATTCTTCTCAGCTTATTTTTTGAAATAGTTTCAGCTATTGTAATTCATTCGCCTTTCATATAAATTTTATAATAGTCTTGCATATATATGAGAAAGATCTTGCTGAAATTTTTATAGAAATTGAGTTAAACCTAAATATCTACTTGGAAAGAATTGACATATTTACTATGTTGAGTCTTTCAATCTGTGAACATGCTATGTCTTTTTATTTATTTCAATATTCTTTGCTTTCATTCATTAACATTTTGTGTTTTTTAGTATACATGTTGTGTACATGTTATGTTAGATTTGCACCTTTCTTTTTTAGCAATTGTAAGTATCATTTTTAAAAGTTTTAGTTTCTACATATTTATTGCTAGTAAATAAACACAATTGATATTTATATGTTCATTTTATAATCTATGACATTACTAAATTCATTTCTTAGTTCTAGGAGGTTTCGTTTTCTGTTTTTTAAATTATAATAGAGTCCTGGGAGTTTTTGATATAGGTGATTTTTTCATCAGCAAATCAGGGCAGTTTTATTTCCTCCTTTCTGATCCTTAACGTCTCTAATTCATTTTCTTGCTTATTGAATTCACTAGAAATTCCAGTACTATGCTGAATAGTAGTGGTGAGAGTGTACACCATTGCCTTTTCTCAATCATAGGGGAAAACATTCATTCTTTCATTATTTTACATAATGTTGGCTGTGGGATTTTTTTGTGGATGTTCTTTATTGAGTTGTGGGGATTTCTCTGTATTCCTATTTTTTTCCTGGGATTTTTCTTTTTATCATGAGTGGTTACTGAATTTTGTCAAGTGCTTTTTCAGCATCAGTTGATATGATCATGTGGTTTTCTTCTTTAGCCTATTAATACGATGGATTACTTTTTTTGATTTTCAATGGTTGAGTCGGTATTGCATGCTTAGAATAAACACCACGTGGTCATGGTGTACACTTTTCTTGTATGTTGCTGAGGTTGTGGGGCTTCATTACAACCTGAAGTGTAGTGAAAGTCTAGGTTCCCCACTTAGCCTTCGCTGGAGGGGTGGTGTGGAACTACAATTTTTTCTATGGTATTTTATTGGAATAGAACAGTTATTGTCTAAAAGTTTTCTACTGTGCTAAGCAACGTCTTTTGTGGTCCTTTGCACAGAGAGAGCAGATTTCCCTTGCATTCTTTTGTGTCTATACCTGTTGGTGTTCCTGGGTTGCTTGTTTCTCCAACACCTGGCTTCTGATGTTTGAGGCAAAAAAGAAATTGACACAATTCACTGATGTGTTGTTCCTCGAGTCCCCAGGTTCTTAGCTGGTCTCCTTTCTTCTCTGTTTTTTAGTCTTCTTTTACTTGTTTATATACAATGGCCAGGGATTTTAACTATACTTAGAAAGGAGCATACATCTACATGAATTATTAACAATCCAGAAAATAAGAGAAAAACATTGATGATCATCTTTGTCACTTAAAATATTTTAGATACTTTCTTTGTTTGCTGATAATGTTGCCCATATAATTACTCAGAGAAGGAAAAAAACAAGTGAGCAGAGCCAAACTGAAATATCCAACATGCTTTTTGTTTAAAATTTTTGGCAGCCTATCATAGGCATTGATTATGGACCCAGCCAACAGGAATTCCCAAATCCTTCTTACTTGTTAGAAATGCGGAAGCTCACTTTTGAGGCCTCTTCTGTAGCTAGGGGGATTACGTGACACAATTCTGGCTAATGTGACATAAGCAGAGTGTTGATGGGATCTTCTGGGAAGGCTTTGGCTTTTCTTGATAATCAAGGCCTAACACAGCTAGGTATATCCATTTCCCTGTTTCTTTATTTCTCCCTGATGGTGTGGATTGGTCATAGCTGCAATCTTGCAACCTTAGGGTAAAGGTCAAGGGATCACAAAGATTCCACACCTTGTATCAACAATGGGCAAACTTCTCTTGTAAAGACCAGATAATGAAATTTTATGTTTTATGGGCTATGCCATTTTTGTCACAAATGCTCAATTTGTTGTACTATTGTGAAAGCATCTATACACAATACTTAAGTAGATGGGTGTAGTGTGTTCCATAAAACTTTATTTAATAAAATAGATGGCAGACCAGATTTGGCTAATGGGAAGTAGTTTGCCAGCCTCTGCTTTGTATCACTCAGCAGCTGAACAAGTGTCAGAAACTGCATAAGTGCAGCCTTCTTGTTATGAGAGAAAAATAAAGCTATATTTGTTTAAGCCATAATAGTTGGGGTTTTTTACTTGTACCTGAATGTACTGCTGATCGAAAGGCAATATGCGATATCTCAAATTTCCCAACTAGAGTTCTTGTGAAGATACAAAATACTGATATACACAGCACAGAAAATAAAAGTAACCTTTTTAAAGATTGCATTAAACAAATGATGGTCCATTCATTCATTTTCGACTTCATAAAATAGCAGCACCACCTCCTAGAAGAAAATGGAAAGACATTTTGTCTTTGTCCAACTTTTTCTGTCTCAGGTAATCTAACTGATTCATAAAACTAGGCAACTGCCCTTTTTATAGCATGGATATACTTACAATGATGGTCAGAATTCTGTTTCCATCTCTGCTTTCTGCCTTCCAGACACACACTGACACGCAATTTCTGCATCCAGGGGAAAATTATAAGTTCCAGGTAGCAATGGGATTGCCGGGGAAGTGATGCTGGGGGTCTGTGTAGGAAGACATACTGTTTGCCTCTTCCATTCTGGGGATGGAGTGTAGTCTGTACATGTGCTGAGCTCTAATCAAAGACATTAATGTTACCAAAACCTTGAGACAGAACAAGTTAGATCACATATTTTAGGAGTCTAATAACATCCAGTATTGGTAAGGGTACAGTGAGATTGTCACATTACTTTCAGAAGTGTAAATGGGTGCCAATTATTTTTTTGAAAACAACTTGCTAATATGTATCAAAATTTTGAAGGAGTTCCTGTGCTTCAATCCATATGTTCTGCTTTTAGGAAACTTTAATAGGTAAATAATCACTATGCAAACAGAGAGTTCACTGTAACATGAGTTTCAATATTAGAAAATTAGAAATAGTATATACATTTAACAATGGACAAGTGACTGAATTAAGCATGACATATGCATGGAAAGGAATATCTTGAAACCATTCAAAAACTTTTCAGTAGCAAAAGGAATGCTTGAAGTATTATGTTGAATGGAAAAAGCATAGCCTGTGGTAGGAAAATATTTTGATTTTGAGTTAAAAAATTATTGTGCACTTGTTCTTTTATTTTTGTTCTATTGTGATCACACTCAAACTCTCTTGTTATCTCTATATGTATTTCTCTACATATTTTTCATAGCTATCTAATGTGTTTCTCCACATATTTTTTTATAGCTATCTATGTATCTGTCTGCATGGTAAAAAGAGAAGGAAGAATTACAGCTATGAGTTAGCGGTGTTTGTTTTGTGTGTGGCATTACACATAGCTTTCATTGTTTTCTCTATAATTTTTATTTACTTAATTTCAGGTAATGAGGAGACATCAGGAAAATAATTTTAAATCCAATGAGATTCATGACTTAACAGAGATTCTACACATATGACAAAACATAGCTTGTTATTCATTAACAAACCTCTATCTCTTTTTATGTCTCCTAGAGAGCTAATCATTTTTATTCACAGAGGACAAGTTCTTGACATTGTACTTGGTCACCTTAGAACTTTTCTCTTAAATTAACATCTCTCTTCTCTTGGATTTTAAGGTCGAGAGGTGGGGAGGGGGAGTGAGAAAAGCTTCCTCTTGGTATAACATACTCCCCATCAAGTTTCAAAAATATCCCGCTATTGTCCATAATAGATGCACTCTCTAGAATCACACATACTGAAGTGCTGTTTCACACTCGTGTCCATTACTTTTTGTCCAAATAAGAAGTTCATGAATAAGTCTATAGGAGTTAAAAACCTAAGTAATTTTCAAAGAATAGTATCTAAAAACCTTATGTGTCTTTTCTTTGGAAGAAATAAATTCATGTATTTTGTCACTTCATTAATTAAAAAATATTTTCTGACAACTATGTATTTCATTATATGGTCATAGGATGATATAGAGATGAAACAAATATGTTCTCCTATCCTATTATACCTATAATCTAGAAGTAGAGAAACGATGTATGAGTGGGTGAACAGGATACAGTTAGACAATGAAATACATAGTAGAAGGTGAAGAATAAATTGCTATAGGCCTTCAGAGAAAGAACCAAATAAGTATATCTTCAAAACTTTATAATAAATACAAATGAACAAAACATAGTATACATTGGGAAAAAATTAAAAGTGTGATTAAGCCAATTTTCAATGAAAAGATAATAAATTTCGGTAACATCATAAACTCATCTGAAAAAGTAGATTACAGTAGCTCAGAGAGGCATTTACTTAGGCAAATGCCAAAACAGATAACAGGCCCTCTGTTCACTTTTTCTGATACACCATAATCTTCATCACCACCTATTTCTTTCTTATAATGGCAAAAGAAAATATCTGGCCCAAACGTGAGAACATACAATAATCCTGTTTTTAACCAGTAGCCTATTTGTTAACATCAAACATATATGAAGACAAAAGCAGAAGCAAAACAGGATAACCAGCAGTATGGAAGTGTAGATAAATCAATTAAAATTGTTGCCATTGGACAATTTTTGACCTATAAAAATGGTAGTTACATATGGCTCATTCTAATAGATATTTGACAACAAAAAAGTAGAATTTTAAAAAGATGTTTGTTTCTACATGAGATGTTTGACTATAAGGTGCATCGAATTAACAGAATCTATTTTTCAAAATCTGGTGGTGTGCAAGTGGGGGTCCATACTCCTAAAATCTGTGTCCAAAGCCACTTTTAGACTTTTCTTTAATTGGAGAGGGCACAATCTCCCATATAATTTGTCCTTAACATGTATGGTGTCTCTTAAATTTCTCAAATCCACTTAGGATTATTCAAACATTTTTAGGCATGGAAATAATCAATGTCTAATGAAACTAATTTGGCTTTTTGATGAATATGAGCATTTGGATTTCTATTATGGCGCAACATATTTATTTTATGGGCTTGTAATTTTGCTGATAACATGTTTATTTCCATATTATATTGTTATTCAGCCTGGCTTAGTTCTAGAATGCAAAACTAGAATATAAGAATCTGACTTAAATTTACATACATTTTCATAGTAACAGAGCAGACTTCCTTGCATGCTGGCCGTATGCAGGTGGATGCAGGGACGCCTGGGAAATATCAGTTTTTTTGCTGTTCTTGGTCTAACAATACTGCTTAATATAAATATCTAATGTATCTAACCGGGTTCAGTAATGGATTGAATTGCACCATGGTGTCACAATTTCTGATCTTTGTAATCTATTGTATTCTTTGAATCATTTAATTTTGTTAGGCAGATGTGTTTTATTTCCTAATGACAAAAACAGAGCACGCTCTTCTCTAACAACTTCCCACTTGCTACCCCTTCTCTACCTTTCCCCTCTGTAGCAGTTGAAGCATTAAATCTAATCTTTTGTATTCAAGGAAGATTTTCCTCATTTTTACTTAGGGACTGCCTCTGTTTTACTAATTTTTTAATCACATGCAGTCAGACTTGGTTAACCTGAATTAGTATGCAAAAATCCATTTTAGAATTAACTAGAAATCAGTATAGCAAGTCGAGAGAACACATAGAGAAAAAGGTTGAATAGCTGAATCACTTTTACTGGTACACTAAGAAATATTTTTCATTGTAACAGCACATTTATTGTATATCCTTCCATACTGTAACTCAAGATTTTTGAACCTTAGCACTGTTGACACATTTGACTAGATAATTCTTAATTGTGGCAGCTTTTCTATGCACTGTAGGATGTTAAGCAGCATTCCTGACTTCAGATGCTAGTAGCAGCCCAATCCCTAGTTGAGAACATCAAAAATATATCCAGTATTGCCAAATGTTTCCTGGGGGCCAAATTGCTCCAAGTTGAGAATCACTGCTGTGTCTTCTTTAAACCCTTAACTTATTATAAAGTTAAGGATAACAGGCAGGATAAATAAAGCACACATTTAAATGTCTCATGTTCAAAAGCCAATTAAAATTGAACTGTGACAGTCAGTAAAAGCACGAAAAATGTTACATAGGGCCATGCGTGGCAACTGGTAAAAGGCTCAAAGGGATCTCAGTATGATCTCATGAAGGTCCAAAACCACATTTTTTTAACATATTAACACCTAATAAATGCCACACACTAAGAAGATGGTCAAAAAAGGGCTTATTATTGGATGCTCATCAAGTATAAACATAATTAAAATTTTAATATATATATCTATGATTCATTAAAAATCTCCATCTGAATTTTAAGAGTGGCCAATTGGTAAGTATTGTACCTCTGAAATTTCAGTCACAAAAATTATTATTTATTATACCCACAAAGTGTTGTGATAGGTGTGGGGGGAAAATACAAGGATTAACACATTGCCTCTTCCCTGTAGACATCTAGGCATGCCCCATTGACCCCAAGTCAGATTAAGCCTTCATTCTCCCTGTAGTCAATCTCCCTCAACCTCCCCCTTACAAGGCCACCTGTGATGGCATTTAGGGCCCACCTGGATAAGTCAGGATACTCTCCCCACCTTAAGGTGCTTACTCAAGCACATCTGTAAAGTCCCTTTTGCCATTGAAGGTAACATTCACAGGCTCCAAGGATGAGGACCTGGATATTGTTGGAACTGCCATTTAGCCTGCCCCGGGAACAGGTTCTACCCCACAGGAAAATTAAAAGCAAATAAAACAAAACAACAACAACAAAAAAAGAACACCCCCAGGAAAACTTTGAATGGCTTGCTCAAGTCACATGTCTTTCTCTGAATCTAGGGGTGGGTTGAGGACAGTCCCATCCAATTCACATAGAATTTGTCTCCTCAGGAAATGGCTAATATTTAGGAAGCATTTGATATGTACCTGCCACTGTGCTAAGTATCTTGTTTGGCTTCAGTTCTCACAAGTATTCTACAAGTAAGGAACAAATAATTATCTACCTTTTACAAATGAGAAAATTGAGGCAGCAAAAGGTAAAAAAAAAAAATGGTACCAAAGTCACAGAGAAGTGGGGTATGAATCCAGACATTTTGATTCCAGAATCCACATATGTAACTTCAGAGGCGAAGAAATGAGAGGCAGGCAAATAAAAGATCTCCACTACCATCCGTGAGCATGTTGTGAATTTATTGTCACAGATTGAGTTCTCCTGAAGCAGAGGCTGAGATAGATGGAGTTTGGGAAGTCAGATGGTTATTAGAGATGAACGAACACCTGTGAAAGATGGGGGAAGAAAGCAGAATTAGGAAGAAGGAGCTCTGACACAGATTCGACATACCTTGGTCAATCAGGTCAAGCTCTGAAGTAAATTTTGACCAGCAGAGGAACCTCCATTATTCACTTATAGCTGGGCCTTTATACCCTCACCTTGCTCAGTCACTGATGGAAGTTGTTAAGGGAAGGGCATAACCTCAGGCGAGGTGGCTCTTAGAAGCCGAGGCCAATGCGGAAGGAGTTAACAGCTCCAGGCTGTCTGCTGATCTCAATTCTTGCAGCTGGGCAAGGAATCCTTTCTCAGAGAGAGATTTGGAGTTGGAGCACATCTCTGTATCTACCATGTCTATCCTTGAGACCAGTTTTCAACCTTGAGCACACATTGGAACCATGTGGGGAGCTTTTGAAAAATACCAGTACCAGGGGCCTATCCCAGTCTAATTAAATCTAAATACCTACAGTAGAATACAACATCAGCATTTGAATAGAATCTCCAAGGTGATCCTAATATGTGATCAGGATTGAGAATCATTGATGAAGGGCAAACCCAAGGAATTAGGGAAATTTTTGGAACTTCCAAAAACAAGGGGGAAAGAAACTCTATTTGCATTTGCTTCAAAAGTCACTTGAGTTGTTGAGAAATTCATGTCTGATAAGGTATTTATAAACACATATTTCCATTCATGTTTCTACAACTTGTTTTCATATTTGGGAGTAAAGATAGAAAGACACACACACACACACACACACACACAACACATAAGTTCATATAATTTTCACTTATTTCAGAATCCCCAAGCCTGCTCATACATGGTGAAAGAAGTTAATTTTTATCCCTTTGGTCTTTAAATAGCTCTCTCTGAAAAACTGAAGTTCTTCAGTACCATGGATGCATTTCCAATTATCTATTTATAAATAAAATTCTGACCTCGCTGCTGGAAAGGTCATGTCTAGTGTGATCTCTGAGCCATATGGCTGAGAAAATGAAGTGGTAAGTTTATTCTTTGGAGATACATGTTGATGCTTCAGCTAATTAGTCTTTTCCAAATTTGTGTCACTGCTATTAGAAGACATGAGACAGAGAAAATCTGTGGTATTTAGTTAATAATACATTAGCTTACTTTGAAATGAAACTAGGTAGATAAACCGGTAATCTTAATTAAGAGACATGTGAGTAAAATCCTATAATTCTGAATTATAGAATTACAAATTAATTCTGGCTGTTTCCGTTTGAACTGGAATATTTCTATAACCAAGATTTAATGTGTGTATAGTTGTAAGAGTTATTTTAATAAAAAATCCTAGTTGCATTTTATAGGCGTGCCTGTCTCTTCCCTGTATTCTGTTTCTTGTGGTCAAGATCACTTATATCATACAGACATACTTACAGATTTAAACCTAACTCAGACTTGAAAACCGATTCTGATTCAAAGACCAAGGTGACTATGAAAGACCTAGAATCAGTACATTTCTGGTTTAGCGTTGATCTTGCTAGATGAGATGGCTCTTTTGCTTAAACACTTAACATGGTCTCCATTGCCTAATTCTGGACCTCTGAGATGCAAAAGCTTGTTTGGATTTAGTGTGACTGACTGACACTTGAATCTTTGTAACCATCAGCCCATCCCCTATTTGAAGTAAGAACATGGGATCTTGGTCTTAGCACTGATTTTTGGCAAATAGATATTTTTGTCTTCCTTTTTTCTAAGAGAGGGATATTTTGGGTTTGATGATTTATCTTCAGATGCTTGTTTCTGATTTGTCTGTCCCATTTTCTGGTACTCAGCCTTTGACCAACTTAGTAGGTCTATTGGAAATCCTACCTGTTTTTATAAGTACTGCATACTTTCCAAATTGTTAACATTAATTATCTTAATATAACTCCAAATTTTAAATATTGCTCCTTCCTGGCTTAGAATTTTATTTAGATCTTGTATATAGTAGCAGATTTTAAATTTAGTATTTAGAAAAATATTCATATACATAGAATAGTTAACATGAGTTATAACATATCTGAATGATAAATAATGAACAAAAAGAGAAGAAAAAAGAGCTCAAGGTCATTATGTTCTACAGTAGAATTCATGTTGTTAATAGATTGATATTGTTATATCATCAAGTATGGAATAGAATTTATATACTGCCTATAACTAGTAGGTGGTTGGACAGAGAGGTAAAATATCTATGATTTACATGAGTCCGGCATCTTTCAAAGTTCTGTGCATATTTTGGTATTACTAAATAACAGAGGATTATGTCTACATTTCTTTTCAGGGTGGCATAGTAGTATGTTTCCTGTCAAAAAATATCACATAGGTTATATTTTCCAGAAAATAAATGCCAACACATATCTTTTGCCTAAAAAAAGAAAAAAAAATACTTTAACACTCTGTGTAGGAAGCATTCAATAGCCTGAATGTTGAAATGGCCTATGAAAAAAAAAAAAAAAGAATACTTAAAATAGAAATGGAAATACTTATAGGAAAATGTTGGGGAGACAAGGTTTGCATGAATAGTGTAAATAAACCATTCACTTTTCTAACATTTGGTTCTGCCCCTTCTCTTTCAACATTGCCTGACCATTGTTCTTTAAATCCACAAGTAACATAATGTAAAACTAACATCTCAAGGTATTTATTTTCTTGCTCTCTTTGATTTGGAATGTTGACAGAACTAAAATCTTTGTATAAAAACAAATATATGTATAGATGTATGTGTGTATAGGTGTATATCTCACTTATCTGTGCATTAAACCTATTCATTTACATATTGAATGCACACTAGTCAAAGACCATTAGGAACAAACACATCCATAGGTGAACAAAGTTGTGTTTATTGTTGTTTCTTGCAATAAGAGGAACCATTCAACATGGCAAACTGGTAAAGGGATGTTATTATTATAACCTTATTATAGGGTTAGGCCTGGTGTTAAAATTTCGAGGAGGGTCTAGTAAAGCTTTGGACTGGGTGCTTCCAGAGAGTGGGGGCAATTATGTGATTTGGTATCTTAGTGAGTTTTATCTGGGATACAGGAGGAACAGAGAAAAGCTAAAACTCTATTTGAGTGGAAACAGCTGTCACTGATGCCAATTGTAAGAGGGCCATGGTTGATCATTTTTGTGGTTTGTTTTATCTGTGTTTGTCTTTTATCTGTGCTCAGATATGATTATGAAGTGGTCTTGCTCTTGTCTTGCTCCAAGAAGATTACAAGGAGCTTTCTCTTATACTGGTGTTCTGTGAAATTGCTTACATTCTCTGTCTCTCTCTTTCCCCCATATATGTAGATAGACAGATAGATAGATAGAGATATAGATATAATCATATTTATCATAATTTATTGCATTATTTTCATGCTTTGCATTTGTGTTTATGAGTATATTGGCACCAAGTAGGACTATTTCAAATGTTGATACGAAATTTTAAAAAGATGGAAATTGGCTTAATATGTATAGAATGTAATAGCAACAGTGATTGCTAAGTGATGTCTTCATGTGTTCTACAAACAAGGGTACCCTTGTTGTTCTGGTAAAGAAAAATGGTGGAGAAACTGAATTTTCACAAGGTATGTGATAATATATAGACAGGACAGATTCAAAAGGACTTGCATTATAACTTTTACACTTTGAGCAGTGATTTACTTGAGTATGCAACAACATTATTTACACTGTATAGATTTTTTGGTATGAATTTTACCTTTTTAAAAAATTTTTTAATTTAATTTGCAACAGTTTTAATTTCATAGTTGTATAAGAACTACAACAGGCAGTACTCAAAACCAGCTTTATAGTATATGTATATAAATTGTTTTAAAATAATAAATAGCTGAACTTGTGACTATGAGATATTTTTCTCTTTTATATATTTCTGAATTCAAGTTTGATTAAACAACTAGATGATTTGCCTTCACCTCAGTACACTTGTGCTTTCTATGTATGCATTTTCCTGTATATTCAAAAAAATTATATACAAATGGCCTTCCTTTCATCTCTATCTCTTGAAATCATCAAGCTACTTCTCAAATACTACTTTCCTTTTCTCAACAATTTGGTGGAGTTTTACCCCTTCCTTCTCTGTGCTTTTATTATATCTCCATACAAAAATTAAGAACTGTCCATTTACTCCATTTGTCTCTGCTTACATGGGTAGCAATCTGCTAATTTACAAGCTTCTTAAGAGCAAGGAGCTTCCTACTAATCATTACCTTTCCCGTGTTGTTTTAGGTAAGTTTTAGTTTATAGAATTCACTAAATGAACATTATTTTGTGTAATATTAAGAGGATTAAATATATAGAAATTGCTAGGATTTTATGAAAGATTAGAGATATCGGAGTATTAATTTTGAAATAAAAAAGTCAAGGTGATTTAATAAACAACTAAAAAAATAAAATAAATAAAAAATGTGCTCATTCTTTGCCATATGTAATAATTATTGTTGTCATAGCAAACACACATTGCATGCTGACTATGTATCAGGCATTTTGTGAGTGCATAATGTGAAAAAACTCTTTTATTTTCTACATCACCACTCTGATGATGTAGAAGTATCATCATCTCCATTTTACAGATGAGAAAATTGAGCACAGTGAAGATAATCAGCCCATTCAGGGTTACCTAATTATTAAGTAGTAAAGCCAGTTTCCGAACCTAATTTTGGCTCCATAGTCAATGGCGTAATTAAAGAAATTAAATAAATAATAAAAATACAAATTTTATTTAGATATAAAATTTACTTTCAGATGTCAAGTTGTCAGGTGTTAGAAATGATTTTGAGTGCGTGTTTTGGACTCTTGGAAGATCTGGAAGTAGATGATCAGAAAGTTCAATTCAGTTCTACATTTTTAAAATTATCCATGTTTTATAGTTACCTTAAAATTAAGGCACTTAATGTTTCTAAATATTTCCTACTTGACTATTTTAGAAAAATAATTATCACAGTCAATTAAAATGGATATGCAAAAATATTCCTATGAAGTAAATTTGAAAGCCCAAAATGTTTAACACTGTCGCACAGTTAGAGGTCATTATTAGTCCCGATCAGCTCATAAACAAGATCACTCTGATGGAATTTTATGTCGTTGTGTATTTCTAGTTATATGGAGATCCTATCCACAGGAAAAATCTAAAGCTTTAGTATTGGCAGCAAATGTACTGGAGCAGAAATTTTGCAGTGTTTTTTCCCCCAGATCCAATTTAGATGACTAACATTTAAAAGGCTAGAATTGTATTAAGATACTTCAATTATTAAATGACAGAAATGTTCCAAGGAAGATGATAAAGACTTTATTCATATCTGACCTGTGACCCAATTTTGCTCATTTTTAAAAATAATTTGTTTCCATGTTATGTTCAGTAAGTTGCAGATGAATCATATTCATCAAAATAAGCTTAATTGGCATGTAATAGGGAATCTGGCCAGAACATTCTTGAGATGCCCAAACCAAGAGCAAATGAAGCTTGTGAAATGGCCCTCTTCTGCACCAAATCACATATGAATGCATAAATTCACTTGTGAATGAAAAACAGAGATGCCATTAGAGAAAGTCTGTGTTCCCAGGGACACATCACTAGCTGGCTCATGGATACATGAGGAACAGAAACTGCAGGGATAATTCGGAGGACCAACACATAAGAGTGATTTCCCCGGGAAATTGGCCAATCCCACATTACATACTGAAGCTGTTAGAATTAAATACTTGTCAGCATCTAAACAATATTCAAAACTGGTATCCACAATAAGCACAACAGCATTAGTCCTCAGTTGTTATGAAAACTTAAAGTTTGACTTTGTTGTTTATTCTTTTCACCATAGCTTTCTATCTAAATTTGAAATTATCACAAATATTTAAGAATAGACTTCAAACTTTAAATAGTTATCCTTGAATGATTTCTTTGGGGAAAGAAAAAATGAGACACAGTGAAGTTACTGGCCCAATGCTACATAGTTAATTATTTGAAATATGAACTAGAACTCACGCTTCCTGGTCTTCTGGTCAGTACTGTTGCTACCACATTCTGTATATGCCATCCAATGCACAGAAATAAGATGAAATCTCATTTAAGAAGAGTAAACTGAGTTTAAATTGAGTGAACAGTTTCAGTTTAGGATAACAGACTGGGTAATTTTTCACACCTAATCCATTTTTAGAGCCCACCGAAATAAAAATGTAGGAATATAAGCTAAATATAACAAGACTAATAAGAGGGTACTGTAAGGAAATGATATATTTCAACATGTTTCTGGAAGTTAGAAAGAACACAGGAAAGTGTTCATAGAGAAAACAGAGCAAAGGACACCACAGCCCAGAATATTCTAGAGGGACCCCAGCAGCAGTGAGAAACAACTGAGCTGCTGTTAGAACCATGGGAAAGCTTTAGGAAGTAATTGTAGTAGACAAAGAGATTAAAAAGTGAGTTGAAAAATAAAGGAATTAATTGAAGTTCTCTATATAGAAATATTTATTCCTCCCTCTCCCAGGGATATACTACCAGGCATTCCACAAACAAACTAACAATGGCCCTTTATCTAAAAATAATTTAGGGAGAATTAAGCCTCTAGAGTGGTTTTTGTGCCCCAAGTAGAGCCCTCGTCATTCAGGCATCCCAGGGTTGGTACATCTGAAAGCAGCCTGCCTACCCTAAGTTGAAGCCTGCCAGTGAGATCCCACACACCTCTCTCAGAAATGTTTTCCATTCAGGGTAGAGGTTATAGACGCACGTACTGTTTTATGCAATAGCAGAGGGAGCTCATACTCACTTCCAATTTTAATTCTCAAATATTGGAGAATGAATAATCACATGATGGAGGTCGAGTTTCTCATGAAACTGACTCTGAGATAGAGTACTGTGCAGGAAGTTTGTAAGGGAGTGCTCTTGGGATCAACACCTGTAGGGTAAGGAAATGTAGCAGCATTGGGTAAAGGAGGAAGTGGGGCTGTGATACAACAGACACAGCTGACCCTGCAGAGAACTCTGAGGCTGGGATGACCCTTTAAAGGTTTTGGAGCAAGGGCTCTGGGCTTTGTGTTCCAGTGTTGACCAGACACTGGATGTGAGCTACCCCAAGCAAAGCACATAGCCTTTGAGTAGGTGGAAACCCCGGTTGAAGCAATCCAAGCAGTGCACAGACAGCTGAGAGCAGCCATTCCAGAAGCTGGGGGAATAAATCCTTCAGTCCTGAGAAGGGAATCTGAGTGTCATACCATAGCACATCCCAAACTACAGATGTATCAGGAAAAAGTCAGCACGAAAGGGAAAAATTTTAAAAATAAAATGAAAAATACTCTAGGAGAAAAAAAATAATTTGGAAATAGAAGTAATTTTTAAAAAGCTACAATTAGAACAAGAAAGAATTGTCATAGATTAAAAATAATATTAAAATAAATACAAAATTCAATTAAAAGTATAAAACATAAATTCAGCAAATTTCTATTAGTAAGACTGTAAAGCAAAAACCAAGAGGCCAAAAATAGGTGAAGAGGTGAATAGTTATTATAACAACCAACTAAGAGGAGTACAGGAAAACACAGATAATGGAAGAAAATATCAGGGAAATAATGGAAGATTTATTTCAGAGGAAGGACACAATATTTTCCACTGAAGGGGCTCTTGATGCAAAAAACAGTCTTTTTAGGGTGGTTCCGTGAGTGGGACCTTGGACCCATGGAGAAAGACGTAAAATGCTAGAACACTAAATGTGTAATTGTTATTAATAATGTAAACTTTGTATTGGATTTTAGATTACAAAGTTGATTTTGGACTACGTACAGAAAGTTTAATTAAAGCTTTAGCATGGGAAGTAAAGTTAAAACCCTCAATAACGTAAAAGTTAGGGGATAGTTTACTGAGACTGGATCTGAGTTGAAAGAGGCTGAAGAAAGGACAGGGAGATTAATCATATCTCACGTTATCTTAAATAGACAAGAACATTGGGTTTGTGATTAGATTTTACCCAACTTACGAGTTATGTTGGCTTTTTACTGTTTCACATATGCTGGCAGAAGACCCAAGACTCCTGGATCAGAGACAAAAGACTTATTATTCACAGCACCGCAAGCAGCATGAGCATCATGTTTGGGTCAGTTTTCCTTTCCTCCCAAGTGCCATATGGATGAGTGTTTTAGTCCGGATTCTGCAGAGAGACAGACTGATAGGATATATATACACAAATATATAGAAATATATGAAAAGGGATTAATTAGGAGAATTGGCTTACTTGATTATAAGGCTGATAAGTTCTAAGATAGGCCATCTGCACCTGGGGAGTCAGGAAAGCCAGTAGCATGGCTGAAGTAGCAAGTCTGAAGCCTCAAAATCAACACAAACCATTGTGCAATCCTGTCTTAGGTCAAAGGCCTGGAAGCCCGAAGAGTTGCTGGTGTAGGTTTTGGAGTCCAAAGGCCAGAGAACCTGGAATTCTCATGCCCAAGTGTAGGAGAAAAAGGGTGTCCTGGTTCTGGAAAAGAGAGGACAAGAATTCACCCTTCTTCTGTCTTTTTGTATCATCTGCACCCCCAGCCTATTGGATGGTGCCTGCCCACAATGAGGGTGGATCTCTCCACTCAGTCCACTGATTCATACACTGACCTCCTCCAGAAACACCCTCACAGAAATGCCTGGGGAAGCCCAATCATTCTAATCAAAAGCAAAACCAGCTGGGTTTCCCTTTCAGTAGGGGAGAGATGGGCTTAGCGCCTGCCGAAGCATTGTGAATAAATAATGCTTTACCAGTTATCTGAGTGTCCCTTAATCCAGTTGAGTTGACACATGTGGAGAAGGAACACATATGTAATAAATATACTACACATATGTAATAAATCCCAGTCTTTCAAGATTAGAAATTAATAACTATGGTCTAAAGTTAACAAATCTAGAAAAAGCAATAAAATATTATTATTTGGAGACATGGAGGCCACCATCTAAAAAACTAAAAACAGAAATATTTTAAAAAGATTGACTTCAGAGTGAAAACAAAATATGGGAGAGGGTGATTTTTATCCTATTCTATTACTCTGTTTAAGTTCCTAACACACCCACGTATATATGTAAGATACACACACACACACACACACACACACACACACACACACACACACATATATACACACACACATGTATTATGTATATACTTTCTTCAATGCTATGCTTGATATACTTTCAAAGTAATTGTAGGAAATAATACTATAAAGAACATCTTCAATCACTTACAGGAGACAACTGAACTTGTCAACTGCCGAAGTCAGAACATTCAAGATGTTGAAATTAAAAAAATAAAACAGTAGTTTGGAAGAAAGAGGCAAGTTTATATTCGGTCAGCTGAGACTCTCTACTTCCATTCAAATTAGAAGACAATTAAAAAAAATCAATTTAGCAAGCATTTCTTGAGTGTTTATGTGCCAGACAGTGTTTTTGATGACAGGAATACAAGATGAATCTTTCTATGATGGAATTCCCAGGTTAATAGGGGAAGAAAAGCACATAAGCCAATAATGATAATACATCATGTTAATTTCAATATCTAATTTTCATGTTTGACATTTTTGATGATTATCCATTTGTATTTTAATTTAAACATTATTTTATAACCAAAAGTTAAATGTGAAGCCTCAAATCATCTTTTCTCCCTTACTTATGAAGGAAGTATAAAATGTTCTAATGCTAAATTTGACTTTATGAAACTGCAGTTATTAGGAAACTGGTTAGAATATTGCTTAGGAAAAAATAAAAATCTGCTCATTTACATTTTATTTTTCTTAACCTTAATTGTCTCCTTTCACTCTGGATAAACAGAAAGATTAATTCTCAGACACTCCTAAAGCTCTTCTGGGCTCTAAATTAGAACAAGTTGGGAGTTTTCCTCTTTATCACACTACTTCTTCCCTGCTGACATAAAGTCTCTTGTCTCTGTCACTTGTCCATAGCATGTGTTGTTTGTCTTCTCAATTAAATTGAGAATCCCTTATGATTATCATTCAGCAAATTAAGAAAATATCTGGGATTTAAAATCTTCATTTGCATAAAAATATGTATGAACACTATTAAGCACATATTGCCATATTTTATGAAATTTTCAACAACTGGAAATAAGCTTATTAAGGAGTGAAAATTTCAGAAAATTATATTGCAACATGATCAGGGTACTATTAGATTACATATTTAAATGCAGTAAAAGTATTTCTGTAAGACTATTGTACGTTAGAAACTCTATGTTGTTAGAAGAGAAGTTAGTGAGATATCATAGTTTAGTGGTCAAATGAATTCAGTAGTCAAATAAATTTGCTGGTCAAATGAATTAATAATTTAAATCAATAAAAGTATCCCCTTTAAAATGACTATACCAAACTTTTCCAGTACTATCTGAGATTTATGCAACTAATATAACAATAATTTCAGAATATGAAAATATTAAGTAAAAAGGTAGGATGTAAAATTATATTTATAATATTACTGTGACCATGTAAATAATATATTTATGCATATAAACTGTGAGTACATAAAAATGAAAAATGTGTTGTATAGCATTATGAGTGGTAATTTTTTCAGATTTACCAAACTTTTTGTAACGCAATTAAATTACCTTTCTTTTTTTTTTTTTTTTCGAGACAGAGTCTCACTCTCTTGCCCGGGCTAGAGTGCTGTGGCGTCATCCTAGCTCACAGCAACCTCAAACTCCTGGGCTCAAGCGATCCTCCTGCCTCAGCCTCCCGGGTAGCTGGGACTACAGGCATACACGACCATGCCCGGCTAATTTTTTTCTGTATATTTTTAGTTGTTTGGCCAATTTCTTTCTATTTTTAGTAGAGACGGGGTCTCGCTCGTGCTCAGGCTGGTCTCCAACTCCTGAGCTCAAACGATCACGCCCGCCTTGGCCTCCCAGAGTGCTAGGATTACAGGAATGAGCCACCGCTCCTGGCCTAAATTACCTTTCTAAATAAGATGTAAGTGTTTGTTTCCGAACAGTATACACTGTGTGATTTTTGTTTTAGGGAAAATTATAGATGTGTCTTTCTTTCTTTCTGGTAAAGGGATGGGAAGTGTATACATGAGAAACTGTATTCCTTCTAATCTATAGATAAGAATTCAAATGGTATGAATTTTTATCTTTTTAGAAAATTCTACATTTTCATGGTTAAAAACCTTAAATTTAAATTTAAAAATTATGAAGCATAACAAAACTTTACATAATCTTAACCAGCCTTTGTTATACCTCCCAATGATCCTCTCCTGCTGAAATTTACACCTTTGCATAGTTCCCTCCCACATTGAATCAGAGATGGCTGGTTCTACCAACAGAACACAGCAAATGTGACACTGTGTGACTTCTGAGGCCAGATCATAAAAGGCCCTTCAGTTTCTTCTTTGGTCTCTTGGATCATGTGTACTGAGGGGAAGCCAATAACCATGTTATAAAGACACTCATACCGCCACGTGGAAGAGCCCACGTGGATAAGAACTGAGGTCCCTGGTCAATAGCCTTCATCAACTCACTGGTCACGTGAATTAATCAACTTGAAAGAAGAAAGTCCTGTAGTTTGATGCAGAAGTCAGACATCTGCAGCCCTAGCCAGTGTCTGACTGCAATCTCATGAGAAACGTGGAACCAAAGTCCCCCAGCTGAATTCCTGACACACAAGACTTGTGAGAAACAATAAATGATTACTGTTGTTTTAAGCCACTACATTTTAGGGTAATTTGTTATGCAGCAAAAGATAACTAAAATATAATTCATGCTATTTCTGTCATTTAGAAGTTGTGAGGAGCTCTATGCTCCGTTTTGGATGTCCCTGAAGTGAGCTGCCATATGTGTGACCAATAAATGTCTCTGACAAGTAGTGGCATTGTTAGATATGATTAGATTGACATGGTCCTGGGATGCCCGACATGATGACTTTTCCTATCGCTGGTCACCTGATGCTCTCCCATGACTTATTCTGAAATTCCAATGAAACAAAGTCCTAATATATATATATCAGTATAACAGAAAGGTGACACATAAACTGATAGGCATTTTCTGACCTACTGAAGATGTTCCATAATAAATCAAATACTTTATTTGATTTATTTTTCTAAATAAATCAGCACATTGTATTTATTCAAGCCTTTACATTATTTTCTACATAGATTATGAGAAAATGTATTCTCCTTTTGTCATTTAGAGGCATAGTGCTTCAATGCTACAGAACAGTGCACAGATGAACATGATGTACTATTTAGATAATTCAGAAATAAATTTCTGAAAATTTCTTTGTTTGCACAAGAGACTATTTGGGAAAAAGGAAGAATGGTTCAACAGTGTCAACTAAATATAATTTTCTAGACCTAACATTTAAAATGTTCCACGACTTATTCAAAGTGTTTAAAATACAAATAAAATGCATAATTATGAAAAAAATGATAAAAAGAAGTCTGATAGTTCATACAATTATGAAATATTATTTATATTAATGTAATTTAGCTATCTGAAAAATATAATTTGGGGGCATAGGTTCAAAAGGTAGACTGCACATTTTGAGTTTAATATCAGTACTGCGATTTTGCTGAAATGAAAAGTTACAGAAAATGCAATTTAAAAAAATAGTGATTTTAGCTATATAAGTCTAACACAGAAAGTGAGAAGATACATTTGTTTTTGTTTATTCCAAATGCAGAATATAAAAGAAAGTAGGAAGCTGCCTAGACATCTTCTGTTGATGCCTGATGCTGTGTCACAGAAATAAAGAAGGATCTGAGACCTTCTTATTATCTAAGGCCTGTTTGTTAACTTTCAATTCTGGCATTCATTGTCTCAGAAATACATTTTCTACTGTGTCCTGGGCTCCATTCAAATTCATTGTTTTATTTCAGACATAGTTGCTAGGGTATGTGCTGAGGCATTTATCAAAATTTTGCCTATGCCAAAACCAAGAGGGAAAACCAGTAACTACACAACAAGACATTTCAGCAGATGAGTACATATTTGAAAACTGCAAATAGTTATTGCAACTTTAGCCAGCTCAATTTGCTACTTCATTTGCATTGACTGGTATTTCCAGTGTCCCCACTATGTAGTTCTAGCAGGACAATGAATATTATAATACTATTTGAGTTCCTTGATCATGATGAATGTGCCTAACACTTTTTGGAAACTTAACATTTACCTACTCTAAACCAACATCCTTTCTTCCATATTCTGAATTAAATACAATTTCCATATGGGCCAGACTGAAGAATAAGATAAAGTGGGCATTGGGGTTCTTTAAAAAAGCTTGATAAGTTTAGTGTATTTTTTATTGTTGTAAAATAAGTGATTTATTATAATATCCCTGACTCAGATGAAACATAAACCAAGAGACAAACAATTATGATGCATGTGAGGAAATTTGAACAATAAACTAGGTATTTGATTCAAAAATAAACTGATTTTAAAATAAGGACTTATTTTTATTTTTCTCTGTGGTAATGGTGTTGTATTTATTTCCCAAGTAGCTCTGGTCTTTAAGAGATATTGATATCATTTTTATTGTATATATTTAAGGTATGCAACTTGATGACTTGATATATGTATATATTGTGAAATAATCAGTAAAATCAAGATGATGAATATATGTATCACCTCACATAGTTACCTTTTTATTGTGATAAGAACACTTAGGATCTACCTTCTTAGCAAATTCCAAGTTTACAGTACCTTAAGCAGAGTACTATACACCAGTACCAACCAGTCCCTGGGAGTAGTACACCGTGCACCAGTTACCAAACCCAGGGGAGAACCCTAAACACCTCGTCAATTTCTGCTAAGCTTCTGAGATCTGGCAGGAGGTTTTGCAAAACCCAGTTGCTAAAGTATGAGCCCAGTGAGACAGAACATTCATACAATGAGCTGGGCAAAGCAATTTTATTACTCATAGACAGGCAGAAAGAATCAAGAGAAGGCCAGGCTCCATGGTGAGCAAGTACCCCAAGGCTCAAGAAAGCTGCACAGGGTGGATGAAGTCTCAACCTTCTTCCCACCACAGCTGAGGAACCCCCAAAACACTACATTCTGGGCTTTATCCTCTGTAGAGGTCACTAAGGTCACTGAGCTCAAGAGTTACAGGGCATCCTATTCTAGGAGGGGCAAGGACATAGCCTACGCTGCTCTGGAAAGTTCTTTCTTATCTCAGAATGTTGCATTTTCAGTACATTCTGCCTAAGAATTGCAAGCAAGAAGGGGAAAAGCTGGTTGCCCAAGGTCATTTGGGGACCTCACCTCTTGCACAGTATAGTACTGTTACCTGTAGTCACCATGCTATACATTACATTTCCAGAAGCTATTCATCTTGCACAATTTCAACTCTTCAGACTAAAAACCTGTAGTCGCTAATTTTTTGTGTTGATTTGACTGAATTAATAGATGCTGAGATAGCTGGCAAAGCATGATTTTTGGTTATATCTATGAAGGTATCTGTGGAAGAAATTAGCCTTTGAATCAGCAGACTGAGCAAAGAAGATCCCCTTCACCAACGCAGGGAGACACCATCCAGTCCAGCAAGAGCCCAAAAGGAATAAAAAGGCAGAGAAAGGGCAAATCTGCTCTCTCTGCTTGAGGTGAGAAATCGATCCACTCCTGTTCTTGGGCAATAGTGCTTCATTTTCTCAGGCTTTTGAACCAAACCAGGCTTACCCCATCAGCTCCGTGATTCTCAGACATTCTGACTTAGACTGAATTGTATCACTGGCTTTCTTGGTTCTCCAGTTCCCACATGCGCCAACTGCTATAATAAATCTCTCTCTCTCTCTCTCTCTCTCTCTCTCTCTCTCTCTCTCTCTCTCTCTCTCTCTCTCTCTCTCATATGCATGTATGTTTATGTGCATGTCCCATTGATTCTGTATCCTATTGATTCTGTTTCTTTGGAAAACCCTGACTAATATGAAACCTATGAGATGACAAAGCAGCATTGCATTTAGCTTTTGCCTGCACGCTTTCACTCCATAAGTATCATACTCCAGAGTTTGATTTGAGCTAGGTTGATCAGTGTCTTGAACAGATATTGTGCCACTCATTCATCTCTTCTTCACCCCTCCCCTTGACTCCTTACCAGGGACTTCTTAAACAATCCCACTTTCTCTTTTCCTTTCAGCCAAAAATTCCCAAGTAAACTGATACCTGGTATACCTATCTCTCTGGTTCATCAGGAGGTATTCTGAGATACGTCCTTAAAGGAATTATAATACGCTGTTCCAAAATATGCTTTCTTGGCAGAAGAATTATTTTGAGCTGAAGATATTTGAGATTTAACAGATGCAGAAAGAAGACTTCCCAGAACTTCCCCTATCTGATTAGAATCAGAGTCTTGAGGAATAAAGACTGGCATAAATCCCCTCTCCCAGGAAAGTTTTATGGCCATAGAAAAAGAAGGAAAATCAGTACCAAGGTGGACCTGCACAAACAAACCTTGTTAAAATAGCCCTTATCTTCCATTAGTCTCCCCATATATTTACCGTCCCACAGTTTGCACTACTGGAAGCCCAAATCCTTTTCCTTTGTCTTGTCAAATCTCCACAATTTATTACTCTTTGTTAAAATCATATATAGGCTCTCAGGCCTATCCACTTCTTTGTGTCTTCACTTCTTTCCTAGGAAAGCCCCTGAGTTATATAAAAATTAACCTCAAATAAAATTTATTCATATATGCCTTTCTTCTGTTAACCTGTCTTTTGTCAGTCTAATTTGCAGGATCCCAGGCAATGAAGTTAAGAGTATAGAAGAAAAACTTTTTTCTCCTCTGCTACAGTTTGAATCTGAGTTTATGTTCAAGTTGAACATTCAAGTTTCATAGAGGTGAAAAGCAATATTTGGATGTTAGAGTTTTTTTCTTTTTATTTTGCTAGCATGTGGTCACTTGAAAATTATTCTACAACTGTATTTAAGACAATGCCACAGAGGTGAGTTAGAAACAGGACAAATCACATTGTGAATCTCTATTCTTAATCTTGTTAGATATTAATAAATAATACTGGGTAAAATAAACAAGGGAAAATGAAGAAACACAATCAGAAGCAATATGTAGCCTAGAAGGTGTACATGAAAGGGCACGAGAATGATGTTGATAGATCATTACTCCCAATTTCTCTGTAGTAATGGGAGTTAAGTTCTAGATTTTTGGAATAGAACCACTTTACGTAGTGAAATCTTCCCATGTAGTAGATGATAAATAGAAAGGGTACAGAAATTGTAACCACCCTTGAATGAGAATCATGTTTTTCTCTCCTTTGTAAACTGTGTAAGTTTTATTTTAAATAAACATTTATTAAGTGATTATTTTATTGTCAATCATTTCTAAGTGCTCTCTATACATTAATTCTCCACCTTTTTGACAGCACTGTCCTTAATACTTAAGTCCATGAAATAAAAATTTCATGTTCATTGTTTAATTTGCACAGACAAAAATATTTTTTTTCTCTCACAGGTAGCAATTTAGAATTGGGAAGTTCTGCTTGACCTTGTTCTTTGTAGAACCAGTTTTCTTTCATGCTTTTATTCCTCCATTCCCTAGGCTGCTGTCTTTATCAGCACAGTTAAAGTTGGGTCATGATATGGGCTGGGTCCATGTTCTAGTTCTTGTGAAGGAAGGAAGAGAATAGTGGAGGATAAACAATTCATTCTTCCCAGGTAATGAGGAAGATGTGCCCATTATTTCCACTCAGATTCTGTTGGTTAGAACCTAGGCACATGGTTACAACTAGCTGCAAGGAAGGATAGAAAATTTATTCTTTGGCTGGGTCCTCAGAAGGTAAAACTAAATTATAGTATCAAGGATGAAGGGGAAATGAGCTATCCCATAGCATCTAAATTAAAATGCTCCAAGACTCTAAGATTATAAGTAACTCTGTTAACTATAGTTCATGAGTTATGAAGCAGGCTGCCTTGTAAAATACAACCTAGAGTGTCAAAACTATTTAGAGGCCTCTGAAAGTTCTCTCTCATAGTGAGGGTATAAGAGTTTCTGTGTTACAAATTAAAGAAGGATTTTTGAGGACCATTTTCTTTGAAAACATCTGAATTGTGAAAGCCTAACAGGGAGGACATGTATTGCTATGCTAGTCCCTAATCCCGACACATATGAAACGGACTTTAAGGAGGCTAGAGAGCTTCACACTCTCATTTATTGTTTTGAGGATCATAGGGACTTCCACCTAGAGTATTCAAAGACTAAAGATTGCTTTGCACACAGTGGCTTTTTCCAGGAAAAAAATATTTCTTATGGAATAAAGGTGGTCCAAAACTGAAAAAAGTCCACATATTATTGTTCTAAGTTCCGTGCAACGAGGTTGCCTGGAAGGCCTGAAAGACTTTAGCTAAGAGAAGCTGAAGATGTGCCAGGCGAAGAGGGGCTGAGGAAGGAATGGGCAGCTAATCACAACATACATGCACCAGTCTGGGCCAAGCGGAGGTTGAAATCCATGATTCGACCCCAGAGATCTCCAGAAAACCCTGTTGATCAAGCAAAGCTGAGTGTGCCAAACTTATTGCAGCAAGGGAGTGCACTACCTTGAATGAGTCTTAATATTGTCTTAAAAAGAGAAGGTTGGAGAAGGGTATATATGGGGTTAAGAGCTTTAGGTAGAAGTTACTTGGGATTGAGCAAATTTAATAGTTTTGGATTAGAGAACAGAGAAAGAGGAGCGCTGCAATGCATATTTTGATGAGCAAACTGTCTGTTGGAATAGTCCTAATGTGCAAATTGTTGATCTTGATAAGTAAACTGTTTTAATTGGTTTATCTTTCAGGGAGCAAGTATTGTGCAGAGTAAATCGCTAAAGAATATTTGCTTAATCTCAGTATTTTTTACACAAAGACAGGAAATTCATTTCCAGTCTTAGAGTCTGCATGTGAGAAATGGAGTTAAATCCAATGAACCCACTAATACTCACAAGAGAAAGTACATTTCAAATGTTTTACCAATTTCTGAGAGCAGTGATGCCAGATTACCATGAAACTATCCCTCAAGTAAGACATCACCTTCCCATCCATTCCTCTCCAATCCCATAGACATTTAACCACCTCCATCCACACCCCCTCATCTCAGTGCTCTCCCTGAATGGACAGAAACCACTCTTGAGTATTTAGGGTAGTGCAAGTCAACCACCAAGTGGGAAAAGACAAGGAGCCCATAACTGTGCCTTCTTTCTCCAGCTGCAGACTTCCTGATTACCCCAGGCCCACAGTAGGGATAGAAAAGTATAACATTAAATGAGTTTTAATACTTTTGACTATGAAATGGAACTGGTCTTTACAATTGCTAAATTGAGGCCTAAAAATGATCAGAAAAGAGGTAGCACTGGCCTTGCTTTCATCCAGAGTTAGAAGAATCATTTTGATAGTGAGGTTCAGAGGAAAAAAGGAAAAAAGAAAGAAAGAAAGAAAGAAAGAAAGAAAGAAAGAAAGAAAGAAAGAAAGAAAGAAAGAAAGAAAGAAAGAAAGAAAGAAAGAAAGAAAGGAAAAATAAGTATTTTATGCTATCACTTAAGATACTTATTTGTTTAATGGTTACATGTGGCTCTAATGAGATAGAAATTGTATTCCTTCCTAGATCCTTGAGCCATCATGTCTTACCTTTATGTGTTTGTGTGTATAGAGAGAAGGTGAGTAGGTATGAAAAATGGGAAGATGTTGAATAGTTTTCCCTTGGTCATTTAAGCTAGCTGTCAATATCGGTTCTTTTTCTCTTTGCTATCTCCCTGAGATACTGTCCATATTCTCTATAGCAGCTTGCAGCTATCCTAAACTAGGGCATTTCAGTTTGATGAATCCTAGGAAAATCTGTGTTTATAATTTACTGTAAATCTAATCTAGGATTTTTATGATTAAATAAAATAGATTTTTTAATGTACTATCCTCAATGTCAAATCACAGTCTTCAAATATCCAACATTGGTTGATATATGAGTAATATTAGTGATTATCATATGGTTTTTAACTTCAGTAATGCTTTCTCCATGCTGAATATTTGAGAATTGTATTGAAAAACTATTTTGATACATCAGGCCAAATCTAGTTAGTATTTGTCAACCTAATGTGTTCCAGATTGAAAAGGGTTTCCAAATGAGAAACAAGCTGGGATCCAGGAGCAGAGATTATTTTACACATCAATGACATTGTGCACAACTCTGGGAAAACTCCTCATTCTCTATGGCTTATATCTGCATTTATCACACATAGAGTGATTAATTATTGCCTACCTATAAAAAATTTTTAAAGTGCAGGGAAAGACTACCTCCTTATTGTTGTTTGTTCCCAGGAGAAAAGAGTTGGGGTTTTGTATAGGTTTTTTTTTTTTTTTTTTTTTTGCTCATTTTGATAAATTTTCTTCAGAACTGAACTGTTCATTTTGTGATATGTACTTCTTAACAGTTGTAGAAAATGGACAAGAACATGGTAAGGAAGACCTGGCTAGAGAAGCTAATCAACTATTCGTCTTTTATTTCTAATAAATTTTCACTAGCACTAATATCCTTCTCTTTAAACCTTCCATGATTAAATATTTCATTAAACTAGGAGATCATTTTTAATCTCTGGGTATTTTTCTTCTCTACAACATTAAGCATGGAATTGTTCCTCTAGTTTGAGCTAAATGGTAAATGATGATTGTAAGAATAAGAGAGGTCATTAGGGAAGAACAAACAATATCCCCCTACATGACTCAGATTTGAGTTTGCAGTAATGTAATATTTTGGGGAGATGGAACAGAAAGACTATAAGCAATGCTATCAGGTTAAACAGGGTTTGAATTCAGTCTAGCCACTTATTATTTAAGCAAACTCAAACCTCGGTGTTCCCCATCTGTAAATTTCAGATAATAATGTTCACCTCATGGTCTTGTGAAAATTAAACAATAGAGTAAATGGGAAGTAGCCTTCCTCACTCCTCTGGGCTCATGGGAGGTGCACAGGCAGTGATCCCTCCCTATCTTTCCTTCTTTACCAGAATAATCGATTTCCTTTTCAGTTGACTAATTGGTCTAATTGAAACAACTTAATTGTAGGATTTATAATATTATAAATTTTTGGTTATTTATTTTATCTTTTATCTCCCTAGTAATTAGTATCTCAAAATAGTTTATAATTCCTTGTTGAACTTTTGGAATAATTGGAAATTACAAATTACTTCAGGTAGTGGTCTGGTAAAGTGTGTGTGTGTGTGTGTGTGTGTGTGTGTGTGTGTGTGTGTGTGTTATGTCTGTGTTTCAGATCAGTTTGTATATTCACACCAGATGCAGGTAACCTTGCTGCAGAAGAGACAGGAGGAGAAATTGCTACCTGTATTCTTTGGCTACTTATGTGTTTGTTCAGCAGGATGGCAAATGGGGATACTACCTTTCAGTTAATTTCTGCGGGAGATGCATCTTTTGACATAAAATAGGAAAGAGAGTTAAGTTACATAAGAGAGGCAAAACAAAAACAACCAAAGAAAAAAGGATAGCATTACCCCCTCATATTTAAAATGTGCGGCATTTAATTCTAATACACATTTTTCTATTACTGCTCCACAGCCCAGGCAAGTTCCTTACAGGCTAGTTTAAGAGATGGCCGTTAATTCTCCTTTAATGTGACTAAGTGAGAAGTGTTAATCGACAGACCTTGAGAGGCAGCAGATGAGAGCAATGTGGCCTGGGCTGAGCTGGACCTGTCACTGCTCTTAAGTAGATGTAGATTTGGCCTTTTTAAGAAATATATATCAGATATTAAGGGGGTACAAATGTTTTAGGTTACATAGATCTTTTTTGTAGTGCTTGAGTCCTGGCTATAGGTGTGTACATCACCCAAATGGTGTTCATAGTACCCATTAGGGTGGTTTATTCCCCTCCACTCCTCCCCCATCTGGTTGCTTTCTACTGAGTTTTACTTGAAAAAGGTAGGACCCACAGAGCCAATATGTTCAGACAAAAACAGACCCAACAAAAGCCTACTCTGCCCTCTCAAGCCAATGGACCAGGACAGGAGCAGCTTAGCAAAATGAAATTTTTAGATAGCAACCTCTCTACTCTAGACAAATATTACAGAAAAAAACTGGGCATCCCTGTCTCCACCCTCTAGTAAAGGTTAAGTGGGGACTTTAAGCTTCCACCCTTGACAGATTATAATGAGGCACCCCAAGCCTCCTACTGAGGTTGTATCAGAAATGACTGCATAGAGAGACCATGCTTTCAACCCAAGCGGGAGGTAATGACCTGCCACCCTCCAGCAGTGTCAGCAGACACCACATGGAAAGTCTGGACTTCCACTCCCACCCAACAATAAAGAAGAGCTGCCCCCTTGGGCCCAACTAAGGCAGAATGGGGTATCTGGCTTCTACACACACTGGGCAGTAACAAGGCAGTGTCCCATAGCCCACAGCCCCTTTACCTAACCCTGCCAGAGCAGTGTCAGAAGATTCCAGTTAAAAGAAAAGGTTTGAAGAAGATCCAGAATATCATAGTGTAATCCTCAAAATTCCCAGGTTTTAACTGAAAAGGACTCGTACTACCAAGAACCAGGAAAATTGGAAATTGAATGGAAAATTATAATCAATTGATGTCGACACTAAGAAAGCAGAGGTGTTAGAATTCGCTGACAAAGATTTCAAATCTGCCATCAAAAAAATGCTCCAATGAGCAACTGTGAACATTCTTGAAACATTAAATGTAAATGCTTTCAATATAACAAATAGAAAGCCTTGGTAAATTAAGAGAAGGTATAAAAAACCAAGTGGAAATATTAGAACTCAAAATACAATAGCAAAAATAAAAACTCATTGGATGGGCTCAGCAGCAAAATGGAGAGAACAGAGGAATGAAAGAATTAACTGGAAAATAGAACAACAGAAATTACCCAATATGAAAAACATAGAGAGGAAATGGGCTTCAAAAAAATAAATAGAACCCCCAAACCTGAAAGAGTATAACAAAAGAATATACATTTCATGGGATTCCAAGAGGGAGAGAAAACAGAAGGTGGAGTTAAAAAAGTAGTCAAAGAAATAATGACTGAAATTTCCCAAATTTCACAAAATATATAAATATACAAGAATATATAGACATTAGGAAGCTGAATAAATGCAAACATAATGAACCTAAAGAAATCCACACCAAAACATATCATAGTAAAACTTTGGAAAACCAAAGGCAAAGAAAAAATCTTGAAAGCAATGAAAGAAAATGACACTTTACATACAGGGGAAAACAATTCAAATGTCAATTCATTTCTCATCTGAAACCATAGAGCCCAGAAAGTGTGAAAAAAGCATTTATCAAATGCTGAAAGAAAATATCTGTCTACCTAGAATTCTAGACACAATGAAAATATCATTCATCAATGAAGGGAAAACTGAGATTCTCAGATGAAGGAAAGCCAAAATAATTTGCTGTCAACAGACGTACTCTGAAATAATGGCTAAGGATGTTCCCCAGACAGAAAAGAGATGGTAAAAGAATAAATCGTAAAACATCAGAAAGGAAGAAAGATCATAATAAGCAAAAATATGAATAAGTAGATTTTTCTTCTCTTACTTTTATAAATTATGTTTAATGGTCTCATAAAAAGAACATTGTTCTAAATGCATGTTGAGGAAATATTTCAGATAATTACATTACAAACAGAAGGTTCTAAATGCATGTAGAGGAAATATTTCAGATAATTATATTATAAACAAAAGAGTAAATAGACATGAAGGGAAATAGCACATAACTTGAACTAGTAAAATAATGACACCAGTAGAAGATGATTTTTTTACATATGATGTATTACCTAGAACAATCATTTAAAAAGACATACAAAGAGACACAATAAAACACACTACATGAAACTGGAAATCTGAAAAATGATCTACTAATAGTAACCCAGTGAAAGGCAGAATAAAGAAAGCAGAAATTAAAAAAAAGAAAAAGCAAATAGAAAACAAAGATACAATGGCAGCTTTTATCACTACTATATCAATACAACTTTAAATGTAAATGCTTTGAATATATTAATTAAAAGACAGACTGGAAAAGTGAATTAAAAACATGACACAACTATATGCTATCTAAAAGAAACTCACTTCGAATATAAGTGGGCTAAAAGTAAAATAAACAAAAAAGACATCTTATACAAACATTAATGAAAGAAACCAGGAATAGCTATATAAATATCAGATAAAGTAGCAAAGAAAATTGACAGAGTTAGAGAAAGACATTGTAGATTGATAAAAGAATCAATCCACTAAGAAGACATAGCAATTCTAAATGTGGATGCACCAAACAAGAAAGATCAATACATTTGAAATTAGTCCTAATGAAACGGAAAGGAGAAATAAACAAATCCACAATTACAGTTTTGTGAAATAAAACTAACTGAACTGACAAAATGGAAAGGTTAAATAGAAAATACACAATTACATTGATGGTGTCAACATTCCTCTTTCAACAACTTATAGAACAACTAGTCAGAAAAGCAGCAACGACATAGAAGAACTCAATAACACCATCAAACAAAAGAATCAAATTAACATTTTTGAGACACTTCACTCAACGAAAGCACAATAGACATTCTTTTTAAGTGCCCACATATACTAAACCAAGATAGGTGACATTCTTGGTCATGACCAAACCTTAACAAATTTTAAAGAATTGAAATCATACAGTGTGTGTTCTCCAACCACAATGGAATCTAACCAGAATCAACAATAGAATATAACAGAAAATTTCCAACCCCTTGGAAAATAAACATACTTTGACAGTCCATAGTTCAAAGAGAAAATCTCAAGAAAAAATTTTAGAAATATACTTTAAACTGAATGAAAATGAAAATATGACATCTCAAAATTTGTAAGATTCAACTAAAGCGATGATGAAAGAAAATTTATAGCATTAAATGAAGTATATTAAAAAAATGAAAACACTTCAAATCCATAATCAAAGTTTCCACCTTAAGAACCTAGAAAAAAAGGTTCAAAATAAACCCAAAGAAATCAGAAGGAAAGATCTAAGAATAGAAAAAATAACTGAAATCAATGAAACTTAAAACAGGAAAATGACAGTGAAACTCTACAAAACGGACCAATCCTTAGAAAAACATAAACTGCCACAATTCACCCATTTTTGAGATAGATCATTTAAATAGTAATATAGTTATTAAGAAATTTGAATTCATAATTTTAAAGTTCCCAACTCTACAACAATGTCTAGATGGTTACACTGAGGAATTCTAACAAACATATAAAGAAGAATCAAAACCAATTTTACACAATTTCTCCCAGGAATAGAAGACAAATGAACACTTCACAATTTGTTTTATGAAACTTGTTTTATTTTGATGCAAATCAGACAAAGGGGGAAAAAAGAGAAAAAGAAAAAAAAACTGCAGACCATTATTTTTCTCTCCATAATAAATACAGAGGCAAAAATACTTAACGCATCATTACCAAATAGATTCAACAATATATTAAAATAATATACACCACTACTAAGCATAGTTAATGTAAGATATGCAAGGATGGTTCAATATTAGAAATTCAATCAATATAATCCACCATATGAACAGGCTAAAGATAAAAAAACATATGCTCATAATGCAAAAAAAAATTGACAAAATTTAATTCTCATGCATAATAAAAACTTTCATAAAAATAGAAATAGGAAAGAATTTTCTCAATTTGATAAAGAGCATCCACAGAAACACTGCAGGTGGCATTATGCAGGCATACCTCATTTTATTTTGGTTTGTAGCTAACTGCATTTTTTACAAATTAAAAGTTTGTAGCAATCCTGCGTGAAGCAAGTTTTTTGAGGCCATTTTTCCAACAGCGTGTGCTCACTTTGTGTCTCTGTGTGACATTTTGGTAATTATCACAGTATTTCATACTTTATCATTATTTTAAATATGCTACGGTGAGCTGTGATTAGTGATCTTTGATGTTACTATTGTAATTGTTTGGGGGTGCCACGAACCCTGCCCATGTAAGATGGTGAACTTAATCAATAAATGTTGTGTACGTTCTCACTGTTTTGCCAACCAGCTATTGCCCATCTCTGCTCCTTTCCTCAGGCCTCTCTACTCCCTAAGACACAACAATGCTGAAATGAAGCCCATTAATAACCCTACAATGGCCTCTAAGTGGTCAAGAGAAGGGAAGAGTCACAAATTTCTCACTTTAAATCAAAAGCTAGAATAATTAAACTTAGAGAGAAAGGTAGGTAAAAAGTTGAGACACGCCAAAAGCTAGGACCCTTGCGCTCTACAGTTAGCCAAGTTATGAATGCAAAGGAAAGGTCTTGAATGAAATTAAAAGTGCTACTCCAGTGAACACATGAATGATAAAAAAGCAAAACAGCTTTATCTCTGATAAGAAGAAAGTTTTAGTGGTCTGCATAGAAGATTAAATCAACCACAATGTTTTCCTTAAGCCAAAGCCTAATCCAGAGCAAGATCCTAACTCTCTCAATTCTATGAAGGCTGAGAGAGATGTGGAAGCTGCAAAAGAAAAATTTGAAACTAACAAAGGTTGGTTCATGATGCTTAAGGAAAGAAGCTGCCTCCATAACATAAAAGTACAAGTGGAGTGGCAAGCGCTGATGCAGAGGATGCCTCGGGTTATCCAGAAGATCTAGCTAAAATCATTAATGAAGGCGGCTACACTAAGCAACAGATTTCTAATGTAGACAAAACAACCTGATATTGGAAGAAGATGCCATCTAAGATTTTCATAGAGAGGAGAAGTCAATACTTGGCTTCAAACTTGAAAGGATGGTCGATTCTCTTGTTAGGGGCTAATGCAGCTGGTGACTTTAAGTTAAATCCAATGTTCATTTATCATTCCAAAAACCTTAGCTCCCTAAGAATACACTAAATCTTCTTTGGCTGTGCTATATAAACACAACAACAAAGGCTGGATGACAGGATATGTGTTTACAGCATGGTTTACTGAGTATTTTAAGCTCACTGTTGAGACCTACTCTCAGAAAAAAAGGTTCCTTTTAAGACGTTACTGCTTATCGACAACTCACCTGGTCACCAAAGAGCTCTGATGCAGATGTAGGGAAATTAATGCTATTTTCATGCCTGGTAATGCAACATCTGTTCTGCAGCCTATGGACCAAGGAATAATTTTGGCTTTCAAGTCTAGTTATTACTATTTAAGAAATACATTTTGTAAGGCTATACCTGCTGCAGACAGTGATTTCTCTGATAGATTTGGGCAAAGTAAACCGAAAATCTTCTGGAAAAGATTCACCACTGTAGATGCTATTAAGAACATTCATGATTTGTGGGAGGAGGTCAAAATGTCAACATTAACAGGAGTTTAGAAGAAGTTGATTCCAAGCTTAATGGGTGACCTTAAGTGGTTCAAGAAGTAACTGTAGATGGAGTGGAAATAGCAAGAGAACTAGAATTAGAAGTGGAGCCTGAAGATGTGACTGAATTGCTATAATCTCATGATAAAACTTGAATGATGAGAAGTACTTCTCATGGGTAAGTAAAGAAAGTGGTTTCTTGAGATGGAATCTAATCCTGGTGAAAATGTTGTGAGCATCTGTTAAGAGGAAAAACTGATAAATTGAATCTCATTAACATGAAAAACTTTTGCTCTGCGAAAGACACTGTTATAAGGATGAAAAGAGAAGCTACAGAGTAGAAAAAAAGTATTTTTAATCCACATATGTGACAAAGGACTAGTATTTAGAATACTTTAGGAACTCTTAAAACTCAACAGCAAACAAAACAAAACAATGTAATTAGAAAATGGGCAAAAGACATAATGAGACATTTCATGGAAGATCCATAGATGGCAAATAAACACATAAAAAAGATCTTCATTAAAATCACATTGAGATGCCACTACATACCCATCATAATGGCTAAAATAAAAAAAAAAAGCGACAACACTAAATGTTGGTGAAAAGGCAGAGAAACTGGGACTTTCATACATTTCTGGTGGCCATGTAAGCTGATACAAGCACTCTGGAAGCAGTTGGCAGTTAAAAAAACACATACACATGCAAAACTTAACATGCAACTACCATTTGGCCAAGCAATTGCATTCTTGGCAATTTATCCCATCACAAAAACAAGTTTACTCAAAAACCTGTGTACACATATTTATAGCAGTTTTATTTGTAATAGCCAATCCTAAAAGATTACATACTATTATTTATATAACATTTAATTTAAATATTAATGTAATTTATGTAACATTCTTGAAATGAATATAGAAATGAATAGATCCATGGTTGCCAAGGGTTAAAGGATGAGTGGAGGTGGGAAAGAAGTGGATGTAGCTGCAAAAATATGACCTGAGAGATTCTTGTGGTGATGGAAATGTTCTGTACCATAATTGTATCAATGCTAACAACCTGGTTGTGATATTGTAGTATAGTTGTGCTAGATTTAACAACTGGGTGACATGCACTCAGGATCTCTCTGTATTAGTTCATACAATTGCATATGAATCTATAATTACCTCCAAATAAACAGTTTAATAAGAACTGACCTTCGTTTTTATGTGGTTTGTGTAATGAGTGTATCTCTATAAACAGATTGTTAATATAACTTATATTATATCTTTGTTTCTTAACATAGATATACCTTGATTTCTGCAAGTTTTATAAAAAAATGAGTTTTAGGAAGGAGGAAGTCACATTTAGAAAAATCTAAGAGTTCAAGAATGAGGTCTGTATTCAAATTTTAATAAAATACAATAATCTAATTCTTACTGTCTAAAGTCTCAAACACAGGTGAAAGTAGAGGTATTTCAGTCAAATCAGAACTGTATAGGGTTATGTATCCTTAGCTAACTCTTTTACATCTCAGTGGAATACTCTAAAGTGTCTATAATAACATATTGCATTGATATTCTGGTTTTACAGGTTATAAGAATCTCCCAATTCCATTATCTCTTTTTATCTTTACAAGAACTGCAAGTAGTTGGTAGGGCATATATTATTATCTTCAGTTTTTTCCAGGAAATAAAATAGGACGTCAGTGTTTAAGTGAACTTGCCTATGTTCCCATGGTTAACAAGTACTAGACAGAAACTAAAATTTCGTCTTTGAATAAGTTCCTTCTGCATCATGCTGCTTCAAAATGTTAACTGCCTTTTGTTCTTATCTCCTTCTCATGTATAATAGTAATTTTTTTTTAGACTAGAACAAGTGTGAATCTGCTCTTTTCTGAAAGATGCCACTTTTAATATAGTAGTGTTCTCCTTTCTCTAAGCACGATAAGGTCGGCTCTGACTACCTATAAATTTTCTTCAATCTTAATTCTTGAGATAAAAAACTGAGTCAGTTCTTTACAACAAAGGGCATTCAAAAACATCTATTAATTTCTATTTAAAAAAAGAAAAAAGATAAGAACCAGAGGAACCATGTTGCAACCCTATTTAACACAAGTTTTAGATAGCAATTAATATTTTGGGGGGGAAGAGAATCTTATTTTGAATTGAAATGAATTCCATTAAAAGAAGCATAGCATTGCCCCTCATAATAAGCAGGATGATCAATTTTACTCAAAATTTTTAACTAAAAGTCAGTCTCCCATCACAGAAGGACATTTTCCCTGTAAATAGATCATGGCTGTTGGTAACCACTGATCTATCCGGACAAAATACTTGGTAACTTGACTTCGCCAAAATTTAGTCAAACTTCTACATCCCCTAAGTGCTTTAACTTTTACTCACACTCAGCCTGAACCAGCATTAGATTGGGATGTGAAACCAACCCTCCTTAAGAGTCCAGTGAAAAATATTTCCTGTTCAATGGTCTGACCACATCACTGGCTCATCCCACTTGTCCATACAAGTGGAATGAGCCAGTTCCACTTTCTAGCCCTATTTACCCTTCCACATATAAGAACCTTTCTCCTGCCTGACCTCTGAGACTCTTGCAGATCTTACCATCAGAACATCCTCCTTATTACAATAGTCTTTTCTAATAAAGTCTCTCCTTACCTAAGTCTGGATTTATTTTTATTTGGCAGTCAACAAGAGGTGTTGAAACACCCAGGGATGATTAAGAAGAGGTAGCCATTACCAACCTCAGGCCTGAAAGGGCAGGGCAAAAACACCACAGCCTATAGGAGAGCTGCTGTTATGCAGTGCGGCTCACTATACAGGAGTTTTTCTATAGAAGGGTACAGTTCTGTCAAAACTGCAGTGTGGCAAGGAGGGAGAGAAAGGGACAAATACCTATTCTCTCTCTCCTGTCCTCCTTCTCTTGACGGTGCCTCCCAGCCTAAAACAGGCACTAAATCGAGAGCGATGGGCTGAACGATGCAGTCCTTAGAGGTTCACGGATCCCAACTCCACCCCAGGGCACAAAATGGAGCATTGAAAAGCAACTATGAATCTGGGAACAAACTGAGAACAAGTAGCACACTTGTTTTTTTTTTTTTTTTTTTAATCAGATGTTAATTGTCTTGTTATTGTACCTGAGCTTTTGTTGCAAATTGCCCCATTATCATTTTTTGGATGTAGGTACAGTGTGTATAAATCTGACAGTTCACTAAAGAGTCCAAAATCAAGACATAATTTTCAAAAATCTTAGTAGCAGTGAATAATTCCTGATTAGAGAATTCTACATTTGAATAACAACTTGAGTTTGACTTATTGTCTCACTGCTGATTCCATGTCCAAGCTCACCAACCAATTTATCTCAGATATATTAATAGTCCCTTGTATTAGAAATTGTTTCCTTGTTAGAATATTAAACATTAACAGTATAAAAGGAAATCTAGATTTTTGTTAGTTACTAAATTAGTTTACAATTATGTAATGGGTAGTCAATACTGATGTGATTAGAATTCGTGCAGGTGTCATTATGAAGGTGTATTACTATTTGATATGCTAACTCTGACATCAATGGTAATTGATTAAAATTACTAGAAAATTCAGCATCTTTTATAGTTCTTCTTAACCATCTCTGCTATGGTTCTTTATTTGATACATCTTAAAGATAATAAAAAGAAGCATTTAAGAATAATGGATCTCACTCCAGCTTGAATAACAGAGTGAGATCCTGTCTGAAAAGAACAAAAATAGAACCAAAACAAAACAAAACAAAAACTATAATGGATCTCAAAATAACGAACCTATTACTAAGTTCATTTATTCAGCATATGTTTATTGAGCATCTACAATGTTCTAGGCACTGGCTTGGGTATAGGCAGGGTTCCCAGATAAAACACAGTGTCTTCAGTTAAATTTGAATTTCAAATTGAACAAGGATAAATATTTCAGCATGAGTATGTCCCATGTGGGGTGAGATGTAACCTGTCAGAACCCTTTTTACTTGGTAACATTAAAAGGAAGTGGTTAGCCATTTTTAATCTAGGCTATTAGGAACTTGCATAAGTTTTGGAGAGGGAAAAGAAATACGCATTCTTTAATGATTTGCTAATTCTGTCAGTCCTAGGCATGGGTATACAGTGATGAACTCAACAGACATTATTCCTATCCTCAAAGAGATTATAGTCGGTAGATAAGGTATTTGATAAAGAACTATAAAAATAAATGTATAATCCCAAACTGTTATGATAAGAATTAGGTAGCTAAAATCACACTGGAATAGCAAACCTAGAAAGGCAGCAGTCCCAAGGCTGGATGAATGTTGATATATTCACAGAACTGAAAAACAAAAGTCATTGTGGCTGGAGCCTGAAGGCCAAGGGAGAGAGGAGAGAAGATGAGGCGAGAGATAACTCAAGTAACGCACATATTTTTAGATGCCATCAAGGCCTTTGATCTTTGCCCTAAAATTCATGGAATTTATTCATAAGGAAGAAACAGACATGTATAATGCAGACATGATTCGTGCAGAGTAGATGAGAGGAACAATTAGATTTTTGTCTATATAAGAGATTATAGAAGTTTGGATTGAGGTAGTAGCACTGGACATGAAGAAAATGGAAAGATGAAATAAGTATTAGAGAAGCAAAATAGAAAGGACTGGAGAATTCGTTTTGAGCAATGAGGGAACAAAGGAATCAAGAATGATTCTCAGGTTTCTGTCTGGAACAAAAACATGCAGAAGGATAGGGGTGGAGAAGATTTGCAGGAGCGCCAGCGTGTGGTTTTGGACACATTAAGCTTTATGTTTCCAAAGAGTCACACGTGTAGTGATAGAAGGTACTCAGACAGATGAGTCTGTTCAGCAAAAAAGTACGAACTGGGATTTTTAGCACATAGATGATTTTTAACACTATCTATCCATCCTGAAAACATTTCTGAAACTGGAAAGTTAACCAAATCATCTTTCATTTCCATCTATAAAGTTTTAATTGAACAGTGGTGTATTTATTTTTTAAAATATAACCAGCATATCAAATCTATGATTCCTGGGTTAATTTTGTTATGGGTGAGGGTATTTTACCTTAATAAACCAGAGGATTTATAGATTTGTGCTCAGGCATCTCTTGATGTTTCAGCCTACAGAACTGAAATTCCTGCATGATCGTTTGGGAGTATGAATGATATATAGGATCCAGATTCTGAGTGAGAATTTTCTGAATGTCACTTTCTAAGTATTGAGAATCTTATAGTATGCAATCAAAAGAATTATGTCCCTTAATTAAATTCACTATTCTGTATGATGTAATCTCTATGATGTAACCAAGGAAGCTCTTACCACTTATTAATATAATATGTAAGGATGTTTAAAAGATGAATTCATGAAGGTGTAAAGATATCAATTGTATTAAGAAATTGGTTATTAAATTCCCCATATTTCATTCAGTCTGTGAAGAGCTTGGCAGTTGGTAAATCACTACTTTTTCAAACTGATAACTGATACTTACTGGCATCATGATGGACATGTTCACAATTCTCAATTTCTCTATTTCAGGATCTGTAACAAAGTCCAGACAAGTTTATGTGAATATCCCTCTTGCAAGAACAATGGTCAAAAACTGGAGTCAGGATCTAAGCCAGGATGCCTTATTCATGCTAAGTATTTTGCTTTGTTTTGTTTTCATTGAAGAAACCATCCAAGTAATGAATAATGAATAAAACACAACAATATTTTGAATAAAATGAAGAGAGACTTGAAATACTAGAGAGGTGGTCCTTATAATTATTTTTCCCTAATCAAACATCATCATAAGCATTTCTTCCAAATCAAACCACTTCTCGGATATTACCAAATAACTTTATTCATTTAGAATAAGAACATTTATTGTGAAGAGCTTCAGATGGCTTCTTCAATAAAACCTTAATATGAAAACTGATAAAGATCATATGAAAAACAAAAATTTTAGTTTACTCTTACTCATGAATGTAATTGCAAAATTCTAAATTAAATATTTGCAAGGAGAATCTAGTAGTGTATCAAAAGGCTGTGACCAAGTAGGGTTTATTTCAGACATTTAATTATTAAGAAAAAAATCAATATAATTTATTTTAATCAAAATGTTACAGAAGACAATTACATAATCATGACAAAATAGTCAAAAGATATTTAATAGCAATCAGCAACCATTCTTAATAAAATCTCTGAAAAAATAAGAAGAGAAGTAAAATTCATTGTTTACCAAAATTCCTAAAGCAAAAATCATTCTAAAATGCTAAAGGCATTACATTAAAGCCAGAAAGAGGGCATAAATGCTATCACTAAGATTAGCAACATCATTTTGGGTGTTTAAAACAATCAATATAAATAAAGAATTGTTCAGATTATTCTTTGTTTTCTCTTCCTTTTTTTGTTATAATATAATAATATACATAAAAAGCTCATAGAATCTAGCCCAAATTATCTAGAATTATTCAAAGAATTTGGGAGAAAGGATAGACATCAGATCAATATAAAAATCAAGAGCGGCTCTCTATTAGCAATTGCTAATAATAATATTAATATTAAGGGGGAAACTATTTTGCCCACAATAACAATAAATGCAATAATATATTTATGAATAAATTTAAAAAGAATGGTATAATATAAATGTGAAGAAAGGCTATTATAGACTATTGAATTACATGAAATAAAATAATAATAGCAAACACGTAGCCTTTATTATGAGCCAGGCTTTATACTTACCATTTGTTCCTCAGAATCCTATATGAGACTGGTGATGTTATTACTCATTCCCATTTTAAAGAAAAGGAAACAAAAATACAGAGAGAAAACTTATGCAGAGTCACATAAACAGGAAATATCAAAAGCAGAAATTGAATCCAGGTTCAATCTTCATGCTCTTAATCACTGCACTGACTCTATATGGCATAATGAGAGGACATGTCATCTTTTTAAAAATTATATGTATTTAACATGTACAACGTGATGCTTGGATATACACATACACAGTGAAGTGATTACTATCGTCAAACAAATTAACATATCGTCTTGAATGGGAAGACAATACTATGATGATATCAATTCTCCGAATTCATACATAAATGTAACAAATGGGATCCCATTGGGGAGCACATTGAATGAAATCATCATAAAATTCACATAAAATAAAAAATATCTAAGAAGAGGCAATGAAATTTTTAAAAAGAAATAGTGAGGAGGTTTGACTTAATAGATACTAAAACTATGTTTTTAGGTACTCACATAAGCTTTCTGATAACTTTCCAGAATAAGTAAAAAAAAATTCTCCGTTAACGAGTGCTACACAGAAAGAATAGAGTTTTCTATGTGTTATTTAGGTGTTAGGCTGCTGTTTTTCTCAGATTCTAGTATCAAGGGCAGAGTTCTATATGTTTCGTAATATTTCTGGAAAATTGTCTATCCTGAAAGACACACACCAATGAATAAACATTTGAACACCTGTATGTTAATTAACAAAGTCTCTACCACATACATAGATGGAAAAATGTGAAGACTTGTTCTAAGTTGCCTCTAGCCTCTGCAGTGTGGTTTCGTGATTAGGGCCTTTCAAATCCTTATTCACTGCCCCTGCAGTGAAGATACCTCATTAGTGTACTTCAAATGTTAACTAAAAGCCCCTAGGGTGTAGACTAAATTAATACACTGTCTACAGTAAGATTTGTTAAAGTAAGTTGTAGACAGTGAGACTAGACAGTTGTAAGAAATTGTAAGAAATAATCTACAAGCGTACTTTGTATCTGCTTTATAGGTTAGTTCTCAAATGACCTTAATTAATCACAAATATTCTTATACATAACTGTAAATTTCCAATATAAGGTAACATCTGATCTGGTATGAACTCCCAATATATTCTCTCTAGAGTGTTGATGAAAACGTTTAGTTAACTAATGAGATACTTTAGTCCTGGTTGTGTACTTAGTCCTTTTGTTCAGTCCTCATGTGTTTCCAATTATGCAGGGATTGTCTTATTCCCGAGGCCACATTGTCACTGGTTGGTTTTTCTGGGATACAGACTAAGACAGAGATTAGCATGTAGGGCATTTATTAGGGAGTGCTCTTGGGATCAACACCTGTGGAAGGTAAGAGAAAGAAACAGAATTTGTTGGAAAGAGAAGCTGAGCTACAGTGTAGTCTCAACAAAGGACTCAGCTAACACCAGTGGGAGCTTGGGAAGCTGAGATGACCCAAGAGTTGTCTTGAGTTGGTGCTAGAAGACTGATGAGTGGATGAAGGCTGCCCCTGGAAGTAGATGAGATGTTGATCAGCTCATCTACTTGGCTGATGTTTCTTCAGCTAAGTCAATCCCTGAAGAGGGCTGACAGCTGGGTGACTTCTGGCAGCAGTCTGAGCAGCTGGGGAAAAAGGTCCTCATTCCTGAGGGGGAATCTGGATGGTGCAGGGGCCACCACATGCACTGATCTACATGAATTGTTGTTAATAGGGTTGGGTATTAACTCTAGACTACTATCAATCCCTGTTTGTGGTTCCCTAAAATTCAGATTTGAAGGTAGAGATTCAATATGAAGCCTAACTATAAATTCTAGAAGTGTTCCCATGTAAAAGCGAAGAGATCCTTCTTATTTATGGCATACGTTCCCATCATTTCTGAAAATTTGCCTTTGATTCCTTTCTAAGCCAGCCTAGGAATTCCTTCTTTGTGGCAAGTTCAAGAGAGTTCTTTGACAAAAGATAATAACTTCCACTCTGAGTAGTCTCTGCTGAACTCCCCCACTGTGCTTGCTTCACTGCCCAGAAACTCTCCATGATTATCTCCAATATGTTTTCAGAAAGATCAGAGATTTTTCTTGCTGTTACCCTGAGATTTTTCTGTTAAACAATTTAAACCATACTAGATGTAGGCTCACTTTACAATTATGATACAAATATGAGTATGCAATTTTTTAAACCTTTTGTTTTCAAATCTTGGCCGCTAAGAATGTAAAAAAATTCTTTTCTGAAGATTATAGATTTTTCTAAGGTCATTGATCAGTTAACCCAAAATCAATTTATCAAATGGTCCCTCCACCAAATTATTTTGAAGTTTGTTTTAATTACGATCTTGGGACCAATGATTTAAGCCATAGTGAGTGTCCTGGCTGGAGGTTGAAGGTAAAGAGGAACCCAGAAATAGGGTTGCCAGGTATAACACAGGACACCCAATTGAATTTGAATTTCAAATGAGCGATCCATATTTTTTTTAAGTGTGAGTATGTGCTACACAAAATTTGGGACTCACACTAACAAAAATTGTTTGTCTGATATTCAAAATCAACCGTGCTTTCTGTGTTTTTATTGGCAAAATCAGGCTATTCAGAAGTCTGTCTTCTACAAGGCAGACTCTTGCTCTTGATCGTAAAATCTCTCTTTGCAATGCTCTCCGGATCATACCTTATTCTGTGCTCATGAAGTACAAAGAAAATACATCTACAGCTGCCTTTCAGGCTCCCTTGGAGCCTTGCTTGGTGCTAGAGACTTTAGAGTTGCCTTGTCTAACTGATGTTTTCTTCCTGTGCCTCTGATTTGGTCTTCAGTTCTCATCTCTTCTCATTCTGCACATTCTCCATGGGTGAGTACATCTGTGTCCAAGGTTTCACCTACTACTGAAGTGATGGATGGGGAATCTCATTCCAAAACGTGTGTTAAGTCTTGAGGTGTTTCCTGAGCTATGTTGGCATGTTTCCAAATTCTTACTGGGAACCCATACTTGGATTTCCAACATATATCTCAAAATCAACATGACTGAAAAGAACTCATCCACCCTATCTTCAATACAGCCAATTCCTCTTCTATTCTTGACTTTGGTTGAAGGTAAACATTTCTTGGCCCAGTGGCTCTTAAAGATTAGATATGCACAGAAATCAACTGGTTTTCATCTTTAAAATGCAGGCTCCAGGAACCTCTGCCTTAATAACAAATCTAGAGTGGATCCAGGACTCTTGTTTTTGTTTTGTTTTGCTTTTTGATAAATCCTCTGGGCAATTCTAATATAACAACAAGATGTTAGCCTCTGTAATTTGGCTTTTGACTAAATTTCCAGTCTATCCCAGCACCAGCTGTCAGCTGAGACCATAACCTACTCCACAACCTTCCTTGCCAATTTTTAAAATAAAATACATAGCTATCTTAAATGCTTTGTATAATTGACTCGTTTTTTTGCAATGAATGAGTAGAAACACAGGATTTTGTGTTTGGCCTAAACAAGGTAAATCTGCCAATAGCCCTTGTGGGTGTTGCAATATAATGCAGTAGGAAACCTGAAGGTCTAAATCACAGGGCAGTCATGGACATCTTGGTAGGATTTTAATTTCTGTAGGCTTTTGACATTAGTTACGCTATAAGCCAAAGACTGGATAGGGCCTCCGTTGACTCTCTGGTTAAAGTTTAGTGTAACACATAACCCACAAATGACTGCACACTAATGAGTTTAATCTTGCCTGCTACCCCCAAACCTTCTACTATTACGTAGATTACTAATGAGGTCAAGTCATCTCTAATTTTTTACAAGAAAGGGAGCCTGTGGAACTAAACAGCTGATGGCAGATAGAGTTGGGAAGTTATTTAAAAAGTGATTTAGTCACCAAATTACATTTAAAAACATCATCCCTTAGATAAATAGTGAGACATTTTCTAGACTGTGAAAATATTTCTATAGTGCAAGTTATTTGAAGTGTAAAATAAAAAAAGAAAGCTCTTTGTAAATATTTGCAAATGAAATATGCATTTGCAAATGTTAACATGATGACCAAAAATTCCTGGACTGTTTCATAGTTATTTTTAAAATCCTTCAAGTAAAAAAAAGAAGGATGTATTTGTATGTATTTATGCATTTATATTTCTCTATCTGTATCTATCTATCATCTAATCTATCTCTAATTTCTTATTTTTGCTCAGAAAAAATTCTGGAAGGAAATGAACCAAGAGCTATCCTTCTGGAATTATGGGAAATTTATATTTTCTTTTCTACAATTTATCTATTTTCTAACTGTTCTAGAATTTGCTTATTTTACTTGTCTAATTAGGAAAAGACAATATTTATCTAGTCAAACTAAGTCAAAAAGTATAAGCTGCTGTCAACAGCATTTTGTATTTTAACATTGTTACGTAGCTGTTCGAAGTCATAAAAAGTATTTGCCCAACCAACACTCATCCCGTCATCCAATCAAGAATTTTTGAATGTGAATAATATGCTAGGCATACTTCTAGGTAAGATTGGTGAAAAGATGCATAAAACACGGTTCCTACTAGCAAAAACCTCATAATCTAGAAAAAGGGAGAATAGGCACACAAAAAGAAAAACAATCATACCACATAGCACTAATGTTTGGACAGAATTAGATAACTATTGAAGAGGGCAGAGGGTTAAATCAAGTCTTCTCGGTGGAATTGGGGAGGATTCTATAAGGGGAAGAGACTCAAGGGAACCCTTGAGAACAGTCTAGGCCTTGCTTTTGGCATACATTTTAAGAAGAGAAATACGTTTATTAAGGCATGGATATTAGTTATATATTTAATCAATTCCCTATTGAACAATTAAGCTGTTTCCTGTGTTTCGTGACTACAAATGCCATGTAAATATCTTTGAAGCTAAATCCTTGTGTACATCTATGTTCATTTCTAGGGAGATGGAGGATTCTAGAAGTAGAATTGCAAAGTTAATATTTCTGAATATTTTTAAGGCTTTAGATACAATTTGCCAAATACAATTTTAAAATGATTGTATTGATTCACACTCCCACCTACAAGGGATGAAAAAAAAAATACCTGTGCATAAAATTCAAGTAGGGAGAAAACTAAAAAACTTAGCTAACAGAAATTAGTAGGATACAATAAAATTAATTTTAAGAAGATGAAAACCACAAAATAGAATGTGGAAAAAGCAAATATATGAAAGTATTTAAGTACAAAACCAAAAGAGAAATGTGCAACAGATTTAGCTAAAAAACATAAAAGAAAAACAGGTACCAGTTCCTAAACTTTTAGGTTTTATATGGGCTATGACCCAGTTCACTTGTTCTCTTTTATGACCTAGCTTTAATACATTGTTTTTTAAGAATGATTTTGACTCTGAGTTCCTTCAAAATCTTAATTTGGGTCATGAATGGTTGGTATCCCCCAGATATTTGTTGACTGTTTCATATTGATAACAAATTCCTAAGTAATCTTACAGCCCACACCTTCCACTCATCTTCTTTTTTCCAATTATGGCTTCACATGGATGATCTTCCATTCATCATGCTTCATTTTGGCCAAGACCCTCTAGCTTGGTACAATGTACCAAGTAGCACAACAGAGAGCAAAGAAGGGGGGTGTAGTTGTTATCATGATGAACTTTGATGATAGAGCTGAACGTGAGTCCAAGTTATGCTTCTGACATATTGTATGGCCTTGGTTAAGTAACTAAACTCACTGTTGGAATACTGACCATACTGATTTGTTATGAGGAATTTGTTAGGTAATGCATGTTAAGCACTTAATACAGTGCTTAACCTGTATTATTATCCATGCTTAATAAATGCTAGCAATTACTATTACCTATTGGGGTTCCAAACCCACTTTGCCTTCCCATCACTTCCCATGCCCCCATCAAGAACATTAATCCTTTCTAGTTACCATAACTAATGTATTTATTGCTGTTATCATATCTCAATTTCTTGAACAGATGATCTGTACTTCTTCCACCTCAAGCCTCTAAATTTTATTTACTCGGGGAACTAATTTTCTCTCAGTTTTACAGAAAATTCAAAACTAGCTGATGAAAATTTCCTTATTCGTTTTGCCTTTTACCTTAGCACATGTCAAGTGAGAGATCTTAAGAAATGCCATCATCTTGTGACTCAATTTTTACACAGCAAAAGCATCAGTCGTTATTATTTAGGCCTGGTCAGAAAATAATAGACAACCAAAAGGAAAGATGTAGTTTCAAGATGAATCTTTGAAATAAATACAAAAGATACAAAGACAGAATTTTTACCTTTAACATACAATATACTCAGGCTAGCCTCACACTACAGGAAGAAAATCATCTCTTATGCTGTTGTGTTTTGTGGGGACAATAAAACATATCATTTTACTCAAAATAATTCCTCTTCTGTACTCCATTGTGGAAAACTCTATCATACTAAGGGGTATTAAATAGGAGGCTTGGGGACATTTTTTATTATAGTGGGTCATCTCTATAACATATTTACACTGAATAAGTATTATAAGCATTAGTTTATTTGGTTTACTATCATTTTATTATTTTATCAAGTCAGGTCTAAGAATAAGAGAGAGAGGGTCGTCAGTTTCAGGGTTAATAACAGAGTATAATTTTGAGATGTGAGAAGACACAGGACCAAAGGACAGGTGGAAATCAAACTTTTATCATTTAATTATTTTGCTTGGCAAACATCTGGAAGATAGTATTATAACAACAACAGCCATCACAACAACCTCAAATTTATCCAACATACTTAGAATTCAAAACTTTCAGAACATCATCGATTTTGCTCATTTCTTCATTTTTTGTTTGCAAGATTAAAAGCTCCACAGATGCAAGTACAATGTTTGTCTTATTCAATGCCATATTTCCACCAGTTTCTGGTATATAGAAAATGCTCAATATGTTTGTATTTACTAATAGGAGTGAGATGAAATGAAAAATGCTATTTTCTCTCTTTTGTCATTTATGATAATTTTTCTATAAAGATCCAAGTTTGTGAATAAATCCGGTTATTTTTTGCCAGCTGAAGTTCATTGTTTACTTGACTATTGTTACAGTGATCACAGGAAACATTTGAAGTAACTGAGTGGTGTCCTGATTTCCACAGTCACTCAGGCTCTCCCCTATTGTATTTTTCACACTGTGCTGGTCTCTTGCTAGTGTGCTCTCTGTCCTATTCCAGAGTCTTTTCAAACATTCAAACCAGATCACTTTATTCTTCTGATTAAAGCAAGTATTTGCGTTTTAAGAGCATTCACAATAATGTAAAAGCTGCTTAACTTGGCAGTCAACGAATTTCCTATCTGATATCATATATTCTCCTACAAATAGATCCTTCATTCCAGTTACACTGAGCCTTATATTTCACACTGTTCATGTTGTTCATGCTCCATGATTCTCACCTTGCTCCTAGATTGTACCTGGCTTAGTTTTATTCATTGTTTTAAACTCGATTCAAATTATTATTGGTAAGTGTATTAGTATTGTTATTTGGAATCTATATAATATCTATTGTGAATAAAATGAATAAGTTATCTTCAGAGACTAACATATTCAGCATAAGATAAAAGACATACAAGTATAAAAATAAAAGATTTTAAGTAAAACCATGCAATTTTAATTTAGAATTGAAAATATTTATATGAATACATGATATATTTCCCTTCTTTTAAAAATACATATTTTCTAACTTTATTTAGTGAAAATATCTGGAAGCAACAAGAACTTAGTAGCAGTGAGTATTCACAAACAAAAGGAACCTGAGTTCTTTCATAAATGGCTGATTCCAGGCTGAGGTGGAATGACTATGGATTTAAAGCTGAAGTTGCAGGGCTTCTCACTTACATGAGCCATTTCCAAAGTTTTGACAGGGGCCCCAGCAGGGGCTTGGATAGTCATCATGGTCATGTTTCTTTCTTTCTTTTTTTTTTTTTTTTTGCAAAATACTCAAAACTAAGGTATATTTTTATATATTTATTTTTTTATGTGGTGGTGTCTATTTTTTTATTTTTTCTTTATTATTTTTGAATTTCAGACTATTATGGGGGTACAAATGCTTTGGTTACATAAATTGCCTTTGTACCACCCAAGTCAGAGCTATAAGCATGCCCATCCCCAGACAGTGCACACCACATCTGTTAGGTGCGATATTACCCATTATCTCCTGCCCATTATCCCCCACCTGCCTGACACTTTATGAATGTTACTTCCCATATATGCATATTAGTGTCGAGAGATTACTACCAATTTAATGATGAATACATGTGGTGTTCGTTTTTCCCTTCTTGTGATACTTTACTTAGATGAATGGGCTCCAGCTCCATCCAGGATAATACGATAGGTAGTTCGCCATTTTTTATGTACTCCATGATATATATATATGATATATATACGTGTGTGTGTGTGTGTGTGTGTGTGTGTGTATATATATATATATATATATATATATATATACCACGTTTTATTAATCCACTCATGTATTGATGGGAACTTGGGTTGTTTCTACACCTTTGCAATTGTGCATTGTGTTGCTATAGACATTCTAGTGCGGATGTCTTTTTTTAGAATGTCTTTTATTCCTTTGAGTAAATATACAGTAGTGAGATTGCTGGATCAAATGGTAGTTCTACTGTTAGTTCTTTGAGTTGTCTCCATACTATTTTCCATAGAGGTTGTACTAGTTTGAAGTCCCACCTGCAGCGTATAAGTGTCCCTATCTCTCTTCATCCATGCGAACATTTGTTGTTTTGGGACATTTTGATAAAAGCCATTCTCATTGGAGTTAAGCAATATCTCATCGTGGTTTTGATTTGCATTTCCCTGATGATTAGAGATGTTGAGCATTTTATCATGTTTCTTGGCCTTAAGTCTATCTTTTGAAATTTTCTGTTCATGTCCTTTGCCCAATTTTTAATGGGGTCGTTTGATTTTTTTTTCTTGCTGATTTTCCTGAGTTCTATATAGATTCTAGTTATCAGCCCTTTATTGGATGTACAGCATGCAAATATTTTCTCCCATTCTGTGGGTTGTCTATTTGCTCTAGCGATAGTTTCCTTGGCTGTGCAGAAGCTCTTAAATTTGATCAGGTCCCATTGATTTATTTCTGTTGTCATTGCGATTGCTTTTGGGATCTTCCTCATAAATTCTTTGCTTTGGCTGATGTCTTTTTCAAACATTTTCTTCTAGAATTCTTATCATTTCATGCCTTAGGTTTAAATCTGTTATCCACTGTGAGTTGATTTTTGTGAGAGGTATGGATTCTGTTTCAGTCTTCTACATGTGGCTATCCAATTTTCCCAACACCATTTATTGAATAGGGGTTTTTTTTCCCTGGTGTATATTTTTGTCTGCTTTATCAAAGATCAGATGACTATATGAGGATGGTTTTATATCTGTGTTCTCAGTTCTGCTCCATTGATCTATGTCTCTGTTCTTGCACTGGTACCATGCTGTTTTTGTTGCTATTGCCTTCTAGTTAACTTGAAGTCTGGTAAATTGATGCCTCCTAATTTGTTCTTTTTGCTTAAGGTTGCTTTGGCTACATAGGGTCTTCTCTGGTTCCATACAAAGCATAGAATTACTTTTTCTAGGTCTACGAAAAAAGATGTTGGTATTTTAATAGGGATAGCATTGAATCTATAGATCACTTTGGGTAGTATAGACATTTTAACAGTGTCAAGTCTGCTAATCCATGAATGTGGTATGGTTTTCCACCTGTTTATGTCCTCTGCTATTTCCCTCCTCAGTGTTTTGTGGTTCTCTCTATAGAGGTCTTTCACATTCTTAGTTAAATATATTCTTAGGTATTTTATTTTATTTGTTGCTATTGTGAAAGGTATTGAGTCTTTGATTTGGTTCTCAGTTTGACTGTTGTTGGTGTTTGACCTCTTCTGCCCCCATTTGGATTCCTTTGATTCTCTTCTCTTGTCTGACACTCTGGCTAGGACTCCCAGCACTATGTTGAATAGAAGTGGTGATTGAGGGCAACCTTGTCTGGTTCTGGTTCTAAGCAAGAATGCTTTCAATTTTTCCCCATTCAGTATGATATTGGCTGTGGATTTGTCATATATAGCTTTTGTAATTTTGAGGTAAGTCCTGCCTATGCCTATATCAACAAAAAAAGAAAACTACAAATCAATGTCCATTATGAATATCGATGCAAAATTTCTCAATAAAATCCTAGCAAACTAAATTCATCTGCTCGTCAAAAAAAATAATACTTCATGACCAAGTGGTCTTCATCCCAGAGATGCAGGGATGGTTCAACATATGCAAATCTACAAATGTAATTTATCTCATAAATAGAATTAAAAACAAAGACCATATCATCTTCTCAATAGATGCAGAAAAACATTCCACAAAATTCAGCACCCTTTTATGATGATAACTAAGATATTTTTAATTGCAGGTAGTTCTGCTCTTATTTACTCTTTGGCGTAAGTCTTTGGTTGAGTGGTTTTGGATTGGCTGTGTGCAGTATGGCAATCATGCTAAGGAAAATTACAGTGGGGCTGCATACAGTGGACTATACTTACATAGTTCATGGTCCCTTGAAAATATAGTGGTATTACTATTAACTGTCCTGATATAGAATGTACCACCCCACTGCCAATCAATATGAATGTCATGAGAAGAAGGTGCAAGCCTGAGGTCATATGAGGATATGAACATATTCTAGTGCCCATGACAGCATGAGAATAAAGAAGGAGAAACAACATTTGAGATGTACAGAGTTAAAAGCTAACTGTGAAAATTCTTCCAAATATTAAGTGTAATTTTGAAAGAAACGTGATAGTTTTTCCCAATTTGATAACAATCCTTAATAATAGTAATGATAAGCACAATTTTATTCAACCATTACAGAGGAAAGATGGAATTATCATTCTATTCTCTATTTTGAAAATAGCATAAAATTGTTGTCACGTGAAGAGATTTCAGGCAAAAAATGTAAGTAAAGTTATTACAGAGATATTTTAACAGTTAATAAAATATTATGCATTTTTCTGGATTTCGTGGTATTTGCAGGATGTCTATTTTTAAATGATTATGGTTTGTGGTGATTTATGTGTCAGGCTATATAAATATGTATTTTTGTACCTCATTTTGTATTGATTTTTGCATTTTTTTCCTTAATGAGGACTTTCAAATTGCATAATTTGCTTCTACAAAAATCTAGATCCACATGATACCAGATCTGAAACAGGAATTATACAGACTGATCCTGGAACAGGTTGTTGTGTTAGAAAGCAAATAAACAATCCATCACTGCTTGTCTCGTGCCAGGAGGACACTGAAGCCTGGAGCCTGCCCAAGGGGCTCCCACTGGCCCAAAATGGGACTATTTGAGCATCAAAATGACTTCAATTGACTAAAACATATTTTATATTTAAAATCTTGAAAAGAAAGTAAGAGCGAGACACACAAAACAACATTCATTGGACATTTTGGAAGTTGTACCAACTCATTACTCAGAAAATTGATGATAAGAGGGAAATCTTTAAGTATTGTGGATTCTGCATTTCCTGTATGAAATATATTTCAGGGACTACAATAGCCTTTGTGGATGAGGGAAAGTTCTCTGCAGAAAAATCCCAGCTAATAATAGAAGAAATGATAGTATGATAAAAATCACCAGTTTGCAACCTTCATGAAATAATGAATCCATTCAATAACAATTATTTGATAGTAAAGAAAATGGGTGAAAGTTGATGAGAAATGTATTATTCAGGGATGTAAGACCATGGTGCTAGAATAACTTTCCCTCATCATGTTATCCATGTGCTTTCTTAGAAAGAAATGTTTGAATAAGGGTCAGACTTTCTTCGATTTGTTTCTATCTCTTCAATATCTTACATAAATCGATCAGAATTTTTCCTTAGTTCCTTGAGTCCATGAATTTTTTCTGATTTTTACATTCTTTTGGTTATTCAATTGACAGAGATATGGATGAAAATAGGAGTTTGATGAATAGTTAAGTTAAAAATCCTATGTGGAAGTTAATCTTAGCTCACTAAAAAATTTTCACTTTTGAAAAATTGTTAGCAATGCTGATATTTACCTAGAAGTCATCTTCTATACTTTCCTTTAATTCTGAAGGGCACACATATTGCTATAATATCCATTTCTTCATTTACATATATTTCAATTTTTCTCTGAATTGCATTTTATAGTTCATAATCTGTGAATCAAAATAAAGAAGTTGTATTTTGCTTGCTATCTTTTTTCTTGAAGCTTGAAAAAAAAGAAATCTATAAGTATACTTTCTATATATATTTTTTCAGCACAGCAGTACTTGTTAAATTATAGCTTTTTAAATGCTGTTTATTTCCTCTATGAGTACAATTAGTTGAGTTAACTTGCCTTCAGTAGGTAGAATTATGCATTATTAACTGGCTCAACTCTTTAAAGAATTTCATAGAAGGTCTCTCTGAGTACACAAATCTCAAGAGAATTGCTTAAGACTAGAGAATCCCTGTCTTTATCCTGAGATCCTCACTCAGCAAAGTCTAGCAGTGGCCTCATAGCAATGATATTCCTTTCTCTCCTAGAGGACAGTCATTCCACCAACTTTGAATACAAGCTTTTAGAGGTAATGATAGCCTAGAGCAAACAAAAGGTTTTGAGAGAGCTACTGGGATAACTGACACAATACATGGGTCCTTGCTTAGGTTATAACCAAGCACAAGGCAAAGAGGAGGAAACCTTGTATGAATTATGCTTTGGGAATGGGTCTCAAATTAACTACCTTTCAATGAAAACAAAAAGCAACCAACTAAACAAAAAACAGCTTCACACATATTTTAAAATCTACCATAAACCTTTAAAATAAGTAAGCAATCATATACTGTCATGGTTAAGAGTATACACTTAGGCATCCAGTAAGCTCAGCTTCAAGACCTATTTCTGTCACTAATTAGTTTCATTTATCAGGCAAGTTTCATGTATTTGTGTAAACCATGTATCCTCATTTTTAAGATGTGAATGCTGATATTGCTTATCCATAAAGCTAAAGAGATAATGAGTGCTCTGTTACGTAATCAGCATCCCTAAATGGTAGGTATCATTTTTATTATTATTTTCATGGTAAAGCAGCATTAACCGATTGCTACTTGTTGCTAGCAATGGGAAGAAGGCTTTGGATGGGCTTCACCAGTATTTACCAATTTGCCTAATGGTGTGAGCACTTGGAGGGTTTATTAAAACTACAGATTTCTGGTCATACCCTGGACCTCTTGAATCTGAATAATCAGGGAATTGAGGGAGTGTTTGGAATCTGTATTTGATAAGTACCTTGGGTGACTGATATGGTAAAAGTGGCTTTGCAAGTAGTATACATGAAACTGAACATTGATTGATGAATATCTACTTCCTTATAGTGGGTGAAAACAACTTTCAGCATTAAAACAAATCACTGACACGATTCTACAATTGCTGCAACATATACATCCATGACCACAGTTTAATACACCCAACTTATTTCTATTTCCACATTTTGGACACATATTTTCCTCAAACTTTCTTTCCCAATTTGAGAGAAACTGTTGGTAGAATACAGAGAGGGGGAAAGTAGTGAAGGGAAGTCAGGAATCAAAGACAGAAAAAAGCAGAGCATCAGAAAAATGACAGTTTTGACATAAATGTGTTTATTTTCCTTTATTCTCTGGCCCAGTTCAAATTTCACAACTTTCTTCACACATCTAAGTACTTAGTATATTTGTCTTTATTATGTATGTTCTAGCAAAATGTATATTATTTTATATGTAATATATTTTAGTTTATGGAAATAGTATTGTTAATATACATTTTTCTGTCTTACATTTTTCACTAAAATACTATGTTCTTAAGATTCATCTGAGTGCCATGTGTGCATCTATTTTTCTTTTTCAAATTAAAACATAATGCAATCCACATTTTGCTGATTTACTTACAGTTTTGGATATCTGGGTTATTCTGGATTCCTAACCAGCACAAGAAGCACTGTATGTGGGGCTGAGTGGCCTGCGGTGTAATTTGGGGATATGCACATGCTCCGTGAATGCTGGGTCACAGGGTCAGTGTGTATTTACTAAATCCATATGCCAGTTTGTATTCCAGCGTGGCCGCCCAGCTCACACTTCCAGCAGAGCAGATGCTTCCCACAGCAGCAAATTTCCATCCACATATGACATTTTGCATTTTCCTAACATTTGCCAGCAATATCTTGTCTTAATTTGCATTTTTCTGAGTGTTATCAACTTGGAGGTTTCTTTCATGTGATGGTTAGTTTTGAGGAGTTTCATTTCTCAAAAGTGCATTTGCTGAGTAATTACAATGGACTCTGACAGCAACTTCATGCTTGCAAAGAAGCTGCAGTGGGTATTTTTAAAGGTTGTTTTTCTGAGTTGCAACACCTCTCTTTTCTATCGACATTTACATCTGAGATATTCTTATATAACCTAGTTTATAAAAGTCCTTTCTCAGAGAGATATAAAGTTGAAAGAAGAGATTGTATGAGCACAGAAAGTGCTTCGGGCATATCTTCTCCTGGAAAAAAATAACAAGGAATGAAAGGGAATATGTAAGTTAGGGTCCTATTAGAGGTGATAAAAGCCAGGGGAGAATAGAAATATTTTAACCATGTTGGGTCACTGCTAGGATGCCTCGCAGCATGAATGCCTTGTGCTATCACAGAAATAGTCGGGATCAAGTATGAAAGTCCAAGGAAAAATGTATACCCTTTCCAGAGTTACCCCACTCATACCAACTTTTTCAAAGTTTTTCTTTTTAATCTAACATTAAGTGAGAAATGACTTTGAAAATGGGTGAAAAGGGCTTCAAAATGTCCTGTGGGGATTATAAATAACTAAAATTGATCTCAGCATCCTAGGTGGAAGCAAAAGAAAGTATCTTCCAGGGCAGTTTTTCAATCTACTGACCAAGAAAGAAAATTCATCCACTGTGTTGTTGACTTTACTCCCCCATGCATCAGTTGTCTTATATGAATTCTTTCTGAATATCCACTCATGCACCAAGCATTGCCAACTGGACATCCCCAGCTATTTTCAAATTTGACGTCTCTCTGTGTGTGTCACTGCCACTGCAGTTCAGGATCTCTGTTTCCCTTGTCTGAAACAGCTCCTGCTTTAGCTTCCAAAACTTGCCTCCAGTCCTGCCTCCCTCAAATCCACACTTCCATGTTCATGTCATGTTCCCATTGTGATGCAGCTAAAATGCAAACATGTTGTTTTCATCTCAAAATTTTTTTAATGGTAGCCCATCCTCAACAAAAGGCACAATTACCCTCTCATGACATGATAAACCTTCTGTGAGCTCCCACCTTCCTCCTCTCCCCATATCTCTCTATGCTAGCATGGCTTACTTGATTTTAGCTTTTTGGAAAGAACAGGCTGTCTCTTGCCCCTGATTCTTTGCTTGCTCTGCTCTCTCTACCTGGCTGGGCCTCCTCCCTCCTCTTTGCTTCTCTGGATAACTCCTATTCATTCCATCAGACTCAGGTCTGGGCTGATCAGCTAGTGACCCTGCCTGTCATTCAGGCTGAGCTAAATGCCCTTCTTTGGTTCTTCCAAAGCATCCATGATAATTTCAAGTGCTGTACCTACTGGATTATGTTTAAAATTTTTCTTTATGCCTGTCTGATACTATGATGTAAATATTCTTCAGCAAGGGAAATATGATTTATCTACCTTCATGTTGGAAGTAAAAATATTATTTTAAGGGCTGGCAGTAGAATTCCTCTGAAGAAGAATGGTTTTGGATTAATGAAATGCCTTGACGGTTGAGAGCACTTTAAGGACAGGAATAGCTAGTATTCAATTTTACACATTTTACTGTACTGGCCAACTATATAATTGCCTTCTGTTGTGTTAGACCTTCAGCAAAGTGTATAGTCACACAGTCTCGAGCTGGTAAATTGTGAACTAAATTTATTAGAGGCTATTCAGAGTAATATTGTATGGAAAGAAGACGTGCCCACGAGTGGCAATATGCAGAGAAGATATCAAGAATTCACCGAAAGCAGGAACTGATTGTCCTGAAGATAGATAAACTCTTAAAGAATTTCCAGAAATATACAGAGCATTTGTTAGATTTCCTACTGTAAGTAATTTGATGTTCGAGCCAATTTTAGCCTGAGAGACAAGGAGAAGGATGGCAAACTGGAAGACTTGGGTAAGCTGTATTTAATAATAGAGGAAAAATAAAACGTTAAGTGAAAAATGGCAGAAGGTGGGCAACACAGGTGGGATGCCCTTTCTTTGTGTAAAAACAGTTCACATCTATGCACAAGAAAGGAATAAAACAAATATTAACAGCAGTTGTTTCTGACTGCTATTGATGTAGTTATACTTTTATATAGTTGAGATACTTAATAAAGTGACTCAATATTACTTTTCATGTCAGGGAATTTTTTTTCAGTAAAAAATTTAGAAATGATACCACCATTGATAGTCTGACATCAAAAAGATCATCTATCAAGTACCAATCGTTGGTGTTTACCTTCACCTACATTTTGTTTTCATTTCAAAAAATGTTTGTGAGTAACCTGTATGCTACTGGACAAAGTTTATGGAGTGTTTACCACTTTTACATCTCCTAACGTCTCCTTTGACCTATGCTAAAATCTGACTTTAGGCAAACTAGCAAAAGGGCATTTTTGGTGCCATTCTCAGCCCTCGTTTTGAAATCTGTCTAGTTTATTTCAAAGTCCCTGAAAGTGCCCTGAGTTTCCATTCTGGGTACTCAGATTTCATCCCTGCTGTGTCCAGTGGCATTTCCTGCTCTCCATTGTAATGACTTTGCTCCGTTCACCTCTAGTGAAAATTATTTAATTAGGGTTGCCTTCCCTCACGTTTTACACTACTTCTGGAGACAAGGTAATTTGGACAAACAAATCCTTGATACCCTGGTACTTCTCTTTACATCATTTTCAAATTTACTCCTTCTCTACCTCACTATCACCATTTTGATGAGTTATGCCATATTGATTTCCCCGTGTTGGTTTCACCTAAGAAATAGCTTCCAAACGTATGGCCTGCTCCCCAGCGGGCACTGCCCTAATTCAGGGACTTGTTATTTTCTTTAGCTCATCCAAAGACTAGCTAGCTAGTTTCCTTGTCTTCAAATGTTTCTCCTCTCATTTACATTATCCAAACAGCCCCTAGAATTATCTTTGTCCAATGTAGATAGGCTTATGACATCCCCTTTCTTTAAAACAATAAAAAAGAGTAACTTTAACGATGCAATGGCAGGTTCAGAAATATTGTCTAGAATATAGCCCAAACCTCTCAGCATTATCATGTAAGACTTTAAAAAATTTGATCCTACCCTGTTTCTCCAGTATCAACATTTGCCATTCTCTCTCACTCTCTCTTACTCTCTAGACATTTTGTTTTCCCAAAGCACATTACATGCCTTCCAAATGCTATTCCCCCTGCTAGGAATTTCACACCACTGCATCTACCCGAATAATTACTATCTATCCTGCCAATCCCAGGCCATTTAGTGTACTGCGTATGAATAATTCCGTCTCTCCTTCATCTCTCTCTCTGCCATGCAGACCCAGCACTTTCCCCTTTATACATTCTAGTACCTAGAATACTGCGTTGTAAGTATTTACTAATATATCTGTCCTACCATTATTCCCTGGGGTCACTGAGGATCTATGCCTTGTCATCTCTGTATTTACAGAATCAACACGTAGTAATTTCTAAATAAATAGTTGAGGAATGAGAAAATATAATATAAACTTTTAGTTAACATGCAGAATTGTTTAGAACTATCATTCTCAGATTAATCTGTTGCGGCAATACTGTTCTTTTTCCCTAACATTTATGAATTTGACAGTAAGGAGGATTTGCGGGTGTGTAAGTTCTTCCTTTGGAGTGGTTGCTCACTCTATCAACATGTTCAATTTCTCCTTCTCATGCTCTGATACGGAGCTTTCCCTGGGAGTCTGGCTTAGAGAGTTAACAAACCTTTTCTGTAAAGTACCAAATAGGAATGACTTTAGGCTTTGCAGCCTACCCCAACTATGCTACTCAACTCTGCCATTGTAGCTAGGAAGCAGCCATAAACAACATATAAATGGACGGATGTGATTCTCATCCCATAGCACCTTGTTTACAAAACTGGCCACAGGCCAGCGAAGCGAGCTGAGCTTTGATAACCAGGCTTCTTGTGATGACTGGTACATATGTATAGTCAAATCCCTGGTAGAACTTCTTAGGGGGACTTACCATGATTAATCTCATTGGAGTTCAGATGACAAACTATCTCAGTAAAGTTTCTCAGATAGTCACAAATCACAGGTGGTCCCTGAAAGTACTGGTATCACATTGTCACTTTTGAAGCAAATACAGAAATATTCCACTCTCTCTAGCAGGAAAAGCCCTGTGTTTCAAAAACCACACTTGCAAAACCTCCTCCCAATAGTCACGGGCCTAAGAATATGCTAGATTCCTCAAGACTTTTTGAATCTTTGCTTGAAGAAGTAGGTTATTGCTAGATATTTCCCCAGACAAGAGAGCACCTCTAGCAAAGAGACATCTTGTTAAACAAGAGAGTAAGTTCTTAAGTTGGAGATGCAGAAGATGTAATGATATTGCTTTATGCTTTCCAGAATTAAATTCAATCTCGAGTAGGTGTATCCTGAAATTTTAGTAGCATTTGCTTTAATGCATTTATGTGGAAGTAAAGCAGTGGCTTCAAAAGCAACACAGAATTGTGCAGATTTTTATTTTTCGAGACTTACTATTTCTTTGCTTTTACTGATTATTCGTGTCCAGTTGTCACTGCCCTCTCTTATCTCTGAGGAAAGGAAGTAATTTTTATAAAGCGCTCTCCCAGGGCATCACCTGTGCTGTCGTCTGGCTTCATAACTGCTCCTGCCATGGTGGGTGAGCACCTTCTGAAGCAGCACCTGCCAGGAAACAACTGTGTTTGGAGGTCTCAATGTGACATCCTAGGAAACAGATGAGCTGAAGAAAGACTTATTTTATCAGAGAGGACAAATTCAAGGTAGCCCACAAAATTTTGTGAGCAATGTAAGCAAAGGTATGTGAGTTAGAAACTCTTCTACTTTTTCAACTCTATTTCTTTTAACATATTGTCATATTTCAGGGTCCTTTGTACATATATAAATATACATATATATTAAATTAATCCCAACATCTATAATACTCCCATGTAGCCCCCAACATTGTGAACAATTTATAAAAAGACTATGCTAGAGTTATCTTAAAACTGCCAGTTATTTTCTAATAAATATTTATCTTTTCTTAAAAAATATAAACGGAATTTAAGAAGGGCAGAATCTCAGTAGCACAGTTAGGGTACTTGCTGTGAAGAAATTTCCTGAATAGGTAAGACTGGCATTGGCTATTATCTGTTCTGAGGAAGTAAAATGATTATATTCTGGAAATGTATTATATAATGGCTCTATTTCAATACTATAAATTAAGTCTGTGATTTTTCTTTAGAGACTTAGTGGCCTAAATCAAAAGGAATGTTCTTGAATTTCCACGAGATCTTTTGAAGTTTTTTTTTAAATGTAAAAACAAGAATTCAGTTTCAGTCAAACTTCTGTGTGCTTACATATATATATATATATATATATGTATACATATATAATCAAGGTATAATATCTTGCTTCAATGAACAATTAATCTTGACAATAGCAGTGTCAATAGAATAAGTTTAATACTTGGTCGAATCTCTGCTTTGTAAACTTCAGATATTTTTACTTTTCTACTGTATGCGTGTTCACTTGCATGATGATATAATGAAGGTTTATAGATTATCTTTTTAAAATAATTTAAAAATACACTTTTCTAAGGCTTGAGAGTACCATATAATAAAATATAATGCCAAATTTACAAATGAGAGAACTGAAGAAAGAAAAATTCAAGTGACTTATTTAAGCCCACATGTGTAATTTTTGTCTGTCTGAGGACCAGAGAACAGCACTATTGACTTCTGGTCCAGTGCTCGGTAATCTACTTTCTTTCTGTCAGGAATAGCAGTTGGAATTGCCAACACCATTTGTGAGGAATGGACATAAGCCATGCAGTAATGTTGTATTTCCACCAACAAAAAAAGGAAATAGAAAAAATATTTTTTTCATGGAAATTTAAAAGTATTCCTCAATGATTAGAGATGTTGAGCATTTTTTCATATGTTTTTTGGCCATTATTCTGTCTTCTTTTGAAAAGTTTCTGTTCGTGTCCTTTGCCCACTTTTTGATAGGGTCGTTTGATTTTGTCCTTGCTGATTTTTCTGAGTTCTAAATAGATTCGAGTTATCAGCCTCACTTATCTCCAGTGAGAATGGCCTTTATCAAAAAGTCCCAAAACAATAAATGTTGGCATGGATGCGGAGAGATAGGGACACTCACACACTGCTGGTGGAACTGCAAACTAGTACAACCTCTGTGGAAAGCAATATGGGGATACCTTAAAGAGATACAAGTAGAACTACCATGCGATCCAGCAATCTCATTATTGGGCATCTACCCAAAGGAAAAAAAGACATTCTATAATAAAGACATCTGCAGTAGACTGTTTATAGCCGCACAATTCCCAATTGCGAAGATGTGGAAACAACCCCAGTGTCCATCAATACATGAGTGGATTAATAAAATGTATATGTATACCATGGCATATTATTCAGCTATAAGAAACAATGGTGATATAGCACCTCTTGTATTCTCCTGGAAAGTGCTGGAACACATTCTACTAAGTGAAGTATCCCAAGAATGGAAAAATAAGCACCACATGTACTCACCATCAAATTGGTATTAACTGATCAACACCTAAGTGCACATAGAAGAATAACATTTATTGGGTGTCGGGCAGGTGGGAGGGGGGAGGAGGGGACGGGTATATGCATACATAATGAGTGGGATGCACACCATCTGGGGGATGGACACACATGGAGTTCTGACTTGGGGGGGCAGGGGGGCAAGGGCAACATGTGTAACCTAAACATCTGTATCCCCCTAATATGCTGAAATAAAAAATAAATAAATAAAAATTAGGTCCTTCTGAAAAAAAAAAAAATAAAAGTATTCCTTGTGGCTGTGCCACCATCATTCCTTAGCAGACAGACCTTTCCTCTGGCAAGTTTTGCCTTTAGTGTCTGAATCTTCCAGGGGACGTCCCTTCTGTCTTTGATTTGAACCATTTCAAGACAGTAGGCAAGTCATTTTAATGCTCTAGAAGCAACGCCACCTAGGAGATGAACAATTACACAAAACTCCTGTGGGAACAACCAACATTATTGGCTTTCTGACATTTCTATTCGAATTAGAAGGATTCTTTTGATAATAATTTTACTCAGATGTGTTAAAAGACAATGAGAGGAGGGTAGGTGTTGATGCATGTGTATATTTAAAGTACATGAGGAAAGAAAAAACTGATTCAGAGTTCACTTGGTAAGATGTTTTATCCTTCGTTTGGAAAAAATATGATGTTATCTTTCTTTTCTATATGATGTTTTCCCACCTGGACAATAACGCCCATTATCAAAATTAGGTTAGTAGAACATAAAAACATGGTAATAATTTAGATCTAATAGTAAGTGAAAACTGAAATGGAGAGAGTTTCAGAACATACCAAGCTATTAGTCAGTAATGAATCTGGGGGAAAAATCTTTGGTATTACTGACTCCTAATTCATTCTCACTAAGAAGGAAAAATTCATTTTCTGAAATGTTAATGAAGAATGTTCACTGGGCCCTAAGCATAAACCTGACAAAGCAAGTAAATCTCAGAAATTTGCTGGCAGGTCTAGAAAATCAGTTCTGCCTAGAAAAGTTCTCCTGAAAAAAAGCAGGCAGAAGGAGCAATGATGTCCTGGTTTGGGAGGCTGACAGTAGAAAGAGAGATGGTTTTGTATTGAGCACTAGAAGGTCTTCTGAGTGAAGGAACATGATGACCATTTGGATTTGATTTTAAGAGTCTGTTGTCTGATGAAGACATTGGATTCTGTGATTGATTAACCTGAAAAACAAAACAAAACCACTTTGGGCCCAACAGACTGGAGGCTTTAGTTTTTTAACATTTCTTTTCCATGCTGCTCAGCTAAGAAGTCAGGATCAGTCTGGGTGTGTTGTATTTCTCTTTGCACCCAAGTTCACAGTCATCAACCAATACAAGGGAATAAGGGGCATTGCATTTAGACGCAAACCGGTTGCCATATCTGCTTTTAGCTTTCCAATTACAGTCCTGTGCTGCATAATGACATTTCAGTCAAAGATGGAATGCCCATAAAACAATTGTCCCATAGGATTATAAAACTGCACCTTTGTCTATGTTTAGATATGTTTAGATTCATAAACACTCCTATTGTGTTACAATCACCTACAGTATTTAGTACAGTAACATGCTGTTTAGGTTTGCAGCCTAGCAGCAATAGGCTATACTATATAGCTTAGGTGTGTGGTAGGCTATAAAATTTAGTTTTGTGTAAGTACATTCCATGATGTTCACACAATGACAAAATCGCCTAACAAACGCATTTCTCAGAATGTACCCTTATCATTCAGCAACCAGTGACTGTACTCAGAAAATTGTTTACTTATTCTTCTAAGTAGCAGAGTGAAAACACCCTGGAGAAAATAAGAGTTGCAGAGAGCTATGATTCAAGTTTGTAATCCACCCCTGTCTGTTGCCCTTCCCAGCTACCTGAGGTTTAACCGATTTCTTATCAGTATTACTGCATTAAAGGCACCTCTTTCAGTGTGACTGAGAATCTCTGACATTCCATAAAAGAACCGATTTTGCTTGGGAAGTGTTCAGCCATTTTTAGCTGCTTCCCAACTTGGGTGGAGTGTACAAGGTACCTTCTCTTTTTATTCATGTGCCGGGGCAGCTCAGAGTTGAGGGGAGTCTCTGTTCTAGCCACCTCACTGCCAGAAAAGCATTTGGACAAGTTCTGAGGTTTCCAGCCCTCTGGGCCTATTACTGAAGAAAAAGATCCAGCTTTCTTTTCGGTTCAAAGTCTTACAGATGCCCTTGGATATACTTCAGATAAGCATGAATAAAATCTAAAAAACTTTTGAAGTTTGCTTGTTAGGCCACTCGAAGAAAAAAGAAAAAAAGACAATTTCCATATTAAATTGGGTATCGTTTTGCAATCATGCTATACTACAAATCTTGTGTCTAGCACGTTTCAAGCTGTCGATCTTTGTGGGTGACTCCCTAAGATGACCTTAGTAGTTGTGCCCCAGAAATGGGTGAAGTGTGTGGACTTCACCCTGCATAATGAAAGCCTATTGTGGGAGGATGTTCATAACATAATTTAAAGGCCTTTTATAGCGCAGCACCTCCGCCACTAATTGCTAGGCAAGGCATTACCATCGGAGGCCCAGACTGCTCTTTAAAAGGTTTTTAAATGATGGTGTGAGGAAATGAAGCCCTGTCATCGGAAAGCATTTTCAAATGGGCTCTTCTTCCTTATGTTAGAAGCAGCAGTCTGGACTTTGCGCGTAATGAGACTGCGAATGGCTGATGACTGTCTGCTGCTAGAGGAAGGAGCACTGAATAAGGGCCTAAGTGAATGGGGGCTTTCTTGGCATTGTGTGTGGCTTGCATTACAGGGGAAAAGAAGATTCCTGGATATAGCGCTAAGGCCAGAAGCCAGAGGTCAGCTTTTTCCTTTCCTGCTTACTCCCTTACTCCCCACAATTGGGAGACAGAAGAGAAGACAGACAGCCATGATCTCTTAAGGAAAATACAATAAATAACTCTATTAAAAAGGATACCTCGATAATATGGAAAGAACTCTTTTTAATCTATTCTAGAATAATCACTTGAGTGGTATAACATTTTGAGTTTTTATAAAGAAATCTTTATTATGGTACAGTTTTTGTTTGTACTCATTTTTTTGAATTAAGTATTCAAATAATAGATAAAAGATTAGAGTACCGGTTTAGTTACCACATTAAATTGTCATTCAGATATTTTTATTACTATGACTTATTTTATGATAACTGCCATTCATGAAGACAAACTCCTCCTTCTAATAAACATTTCTTTTTTCTCAGAATGCCCAGTTTTGCTCTTCGGCATGGCACTGCCTATTGTCTTGTTCTCTGGTTTGAACCACCCAACGTAGAAAATTGAGGAGTGGTCCGTCACAGGGCAGGAAAGTGATAATGACTTGAAATATATCTTATTCTAAGTCAGATAAGACATTCATGGGTATGCTGCTCAAAATGACATTAATTATGTAATTTACTGTTAATGATCTACTATTGTAAAGTTTCTATGTTATATAGATTATTAAATATTGCCAATGATTTTTTTCTTTTAGAAACTGCAATATGCTAAGATATTTACTGTATTTATTACTTATAATCCAGTTGTTTCAAACATATTTTTGAAGTGTAACAGAAAATACAATATTATAATACAAGTATAATAATATCACTCAAGTAAAAATAAGAAAATTTAGTGAAATATAAAAATTAGTAAATATAAGGATGTAGGCTACAATATTCTCTGCAATTAAGTATTAAATTTAGCTATGTGATTCCTGGCTACTGGAGTCAAAAAGGGAAGCTAATGTTCTCTTCTAATATATAATAAATGAAAATATAAGCTTTTCTTTTTTTCAAAAGAAATGTCTCTGCAATAATTAACAATAATAAACCGATAGGTGCATCCTATTGCATTAGAGTTGCAGACCAGGATCAGATATGTAGAAGAAATGTATGGTTTCACCTTTACAAAGAAATTTTTGAAAAGAAATGTTTGGTTCTCTCTTAGCATCTGACATCTCAGAGGCTTGGAAGCCAGCTGAGTTAGAAATTCTGTTGAGGGAATATAGAATTTGGGGGATTTCTGTCTTTAAGCTGTTGAAAATGACAACATACCTACAACCAAACCAAAACAAAATGAACAAATAAGGAAACGCCTGTAATATTAGTGAATACCGTATACTCTTTAGGAACTGCTGCGGATTGCAAGTTTGTTTTCTTCTTAGTAAATTGTGCCCCTTTTAAAAATACATGTTAATTGAGTACTGCAGATGCAAGAGAACTCTGGCCTTGCTAACCTCTTGGGTGAGGTTTAATCTGAAATCCAAATAAATTCACTCTGATTAATATAATAACTAAATCTCCCTAATACGATCTTTGTAGAAGTGTGCAATGCACTCCTAGCATTTGCCACCGTGTAAGCTACACTAGCCCATTCAGTCTAGCACCATCTACTAAAAGGCCCTTGTCCAGTGAAACATATAAAGGCACTCAGCGGAGATAAGTGGCAAACTTACCTATTTGGGGGCACTATTAGAAGAGAGAACACTGTTGCTTCACATCTTAGTGAAATAATTTTTTTAATTAGGAGATTCAATATTACTCTGCTGGAGATGAATCAAATTTTTGAAGATCAAAAAGACACTGCTAGGCTGGTCCAATTGGTGACATTTTTAAAAATCAAAAGGCAGATCTGTTTCCATTTCATGCTAAAGTCAGGCTGCGCTGACTGTCCTGGATCACCGTTGCCAGCATTCAAAGAGAAGTTCAAAAGCTTCTGTCATGCAGGAAGCAGTGGTTTAGATCTGGGGAATCGTAGTGTAATCAATTTGGTTTAAACCTTTGTATGTTCTCATTGACTAGCTAAGATGCTATCTTCTTTGTTAAATGAGCATGCCTAAATTCCTTAGCCACCTCTGGTCAAGTGGAAAGTAACTCTACATTTTCTTTTGCCTGTCGGAGATTATAAAATAGCTAGAACTGATTTCTCCTCTGCCTGTCTACCCCTTCTATCTTATTTTATCACTGTACATTGATGAAGAAGCTAGATTTATAGAACATGAATATGTCCCATATACAGGCACTGCTGTCAAAGTTGTAGAATACTACGCCCTACAAAAATCCGTGTGCAGGGGGGAATAAGTGAGCACCTCAACAGGCATTTCTAGATGTACTGTATGAGTGACAAAAACATTCTTTGTCCTGGTCACCCTTCATTCTGCTTTGTTCTTTATATGGCAGGGTAGGTTCTTAGTAATAAGCTGCTTGCTCAGATTATCATGGGGCAGTTTGACAAGCAGAGGGTTTGCAATCAGAAGGGTTTGATTTTGTTACTTACTAGTTGTGTGGTCGTAAGGTATTCTCTTGATCTCCCTCTTGATTTCCACATATCTGTATAGGAAAAGCAATCTACACCTGAACTTCTGCTGCGTTCAATAAGATAATGTATGTCAAATGTCCAGGATCTGTAGCAGGTCTCCGAAATATATCAATAATAGGTCCCTCCAGCTGCTTTTTCATAGCTTTGTATAAAGTTTGTTAAATAAACATAATATTGGAAGAATACCCTCCCTTGCCCAATATGGCATTCTGCTTTGCCGTATGGAAGGTAAACAACTGACTAAAAACACTATTTTTCTTTTAGAAATGGCATTGGGAGGGTGTGGTTATAGGGAGAGAGCAGTTGCTTTGTCTGGTGTTCTAATTTTGTACAATGAGAATGCAGGCAGGTATCATTTGCATATAGCAGTATATAATAAAATAAGTGTAATCACAAAAACATATACTCCAAAGTAATCAATGTATTATAGACACTTTGTTCTTCTCTATATTTCTATTTGTTAAAAGATGAGAAGCTGAGAATGCATTGGTCAAATATACAAGTATTTCTTTGACTACTGATTTTCCTTTTTGTGCACTGAAAAATTCCATTACTTCATAAATTGTGGATGTTGTCATAATGCACATACAGCTACTGTTCATCTGCCATAGAAAATAAGTAGAAAAAACACAATTATGGAGCTATGTAATGTTATATTTCAATGACATTATCAGTAAAATTTAGCTTCTGATGCTAAGCCTATTATGAGAATGTTTTAAGAAAGTAAGGATGTGAAAGTATAAAATATTTACCTTTTTAAATTTTTTAAATTTATTTTTAATTTGATAAAATATAAAATTTGTCATATTAACCATTTTTATGTGTAGAATTCAGTGGGGTTAATTATATTTATGATGTTGTACAACTATCACCACCATTTATTTGTAAAGCCTTTTCATTACCCCAAGTAGAAACTCTGTAACCATGAAGCAATAACTCTCCATTCGTTATCTCCTCAGCCTCTGAAAATCTCTTATCTGTCGGCCTCTGCGAATTTGCCTATTATAGATATTTCGTATAAGTAGAATCATGCAATATTTTTCCTGTTGTGTATGGCTTATTTCACTTAGTATAATGTTTTCAAGGTTCATCATGTTGTAGCATGCATTAGATTTCATTCATTTTCATGGCTGAATAATATTCCATTGTGTTTATATACCACATTTTGCTTTTCCATTTATCTGTTGATAAAAATTGGTTTATTTCTACCTTTTGGCTATAGTGAATAGTGTTGCGATGAACATTGGCATTCAAGCATTTAAGTCCATATTTTCAATTCTTTTGAGTATTTACCTAGGAATAGAATTACAGGGTCTTATAGTATTTCTGTTTAGCTTTTCAAAAAACTTCCATAGCACTGAACTATTTTACATTTCCATCAGCAGCGCACAAGTGTTCCAATTTCTCCACATCCTCACCAACACTTGAAATTTTCTGATTTTTTGATTGTAGTCTCTCTAGTTGGTATAGAATGATATCTCATTGGGGCTTTAATTTGCATTTCCTGAATGTCTGATAATGATGAGCATTTTTTCGTGTGCTTAATGGCGATTTGATATCTTCTTTGGAGAAATGTCTCTTCTGATAATTTACTCAATTTTAACTGAATTATCTTTTTGTTGAGTTATAATACTTCGTATATCCTTGATATTAGACCTTTATCAGATATATGATTTGCAAACATTTTTCCATTTTGTAGGTTGTCTTTTTACTTTCTTTATAATGTCCTTTGATGTACAAAATTTTTTAAGTTTTTAAATTAAATTAATCTTATTTATCTATTTTTCTTTTGTTGCTCATGCTTTTGGTATCATAGCTAAGAAAACATTTCCAAATCATAGGTCGTGAAGATTTATACTTAATATTTTCTTCTAAGAGTTGTATGGTTTTAGCTCTTGTATTTAGGTTGTTGATCCATTTTCAATTAATTTTTGTACAGGATGTGAGGTTTTGGTCCAACTTTTTTCTTTTGCATGTGGAAACTCAGTTGTTACAGCACGATATGTTAAAGGGACTATTCTTTCCCCATTGAATGAATTTTGTCCATTGTTAAAAATTAATTGGCATAGACGTATGGGTTTATTTCTGGACTACCAATTCTAGTACGTTTATTTGTCTATCTTTATATGAGTACTGCACTTTTTGATTACTGTAATTTGCAGTAAGTTTTGAAATTAGGAAATGTGAGTCCTCCAATTTTGTTCTTCTTTCTTAAGATTGCTTTGGCTATTTGGAGCTCCTTGCAATTTCATATGAATTTGAAGATCAGCTTTTCTAGTTCTACAAAAAAAAAAAAAAAAAAAGGCCTTGGATTTTTGATAGAGATTTTGTTGAATCTATCTATAGATGACCATTCCCACTTTTCTGAGCGTTTTTATCATGAAAGAGTGATTTTTGTTAAATGCTTTTTCTGCTTCAATTGAGATGATCATGAGCTTTTCCCCTTCATTCTGTGATGTTATGCATTATATTGATTGATTTTCTTATGTTGAACCATATTCCTGAAATGGTTCCCACCTGGTCATTGTGTATAATCCTTTTACTATGCCATTGAATTTATTCTTTTTTGAGAATTTTTTCATCTATATTCATAAGAGATATTGGTGTATACTTTTCTCATAATGCCTGTTTTTTGGGGGGGACAAGGTCTCATTCTGTTAACTGAGCTAGAGTGCAATTGCATCATAGCTCACTGCAACCTCAAACACACCAGGGCTGAAGTAATCCTCCTGCCTCAGCCTTCTGAGTAGCTGGGACTAGAGGCTTGCGCCACCGTGCCTGGCTAACTTTTCTTTTTTTTTTTGTATAGCAAGGATCTCTCTCTTAGGCTGGTCTCAAACTCCTGCCTTCACGTTATCCTCCCACCTCAGTCTCCCAAAGTGCTAGGACTACAGGCATGAACCACCTTCCCTGGCTATTCTTATAATGTCTTTATCTGGCTTTGGTATCAGGATAATGCTGGCCTATAGAATGAGTTAAGAAGTGTTCATTCTTCTATTTTTTTAAAAAAGTTGGAAGAGGATTGAGTTAATTCTTTAAATGTTCATTAGAATTTACCAATGAAGCCATCTCGTCCTGGACTTTATATTGTTGGAAAATTTTTGATTAGTGATTCAATCTCTGATATTACAAGTCTTATGGAGATTTTTTATTCTTAAGTCAGTTTAGATAATTTGTATATTTCTAGGAATTTGTCCACTTATCTAGGTTATCTAACATATTGGCACACAATTTTTCTTACTATTGTCTTATAATCTCTTTTATTTCTTTAATTTCAATAGTACTGTCTCCACTTTCATTACTAATTGTATTTATTTTCATCTTTTTTCTTTCTTTCTTTGTGAGTCAAGCTAACAGATTGCCAACTTTGTTAATCTTTTCAAAGAATCAGCTTTTGGTGTCATTGATTTTCTTTATCGTATTTGTATTCTTTATTTTATTTATCTCCCCTTTAATCTTTATAATTTATTTTCTTCTCGTAACTTTAGATATAGTTTACTTCCCTTTTTCTAGTTCCTCAAAGTATAAAGTTGGGTTTATGATTTGAGATTTTTCTTTCTTCTTCAATGTTGGCATTTATAGTTATAAATTTCCCTCTGAGCACTGGTTTTACTCTATCCAATAGGTTTTGGTATGTTGTGTTTTTGTTATAATTTACCCATAAGTATTTTCTTATTTCTCTTGCAGTATATTTTTTGATCCACTTGTTATTACTAGTATGCTTTCTGAATACTACATATTTATGAATTTTCCAGTTTTATTTCTGTACTTGATTTCTATCTTCATTCATATGTGGTTGGATAAGACGCATGATATGATTTCAACAATGTTTTCATTTATCGTGACTTCTGTTTTGGCCTAACGTAAGGTCTATCCTGTAGAACGTTCCTATCCTGCTGTTGTTGAGTGGAGTGTCCTATATATGTCTGCTCAGTCTAATGAGTTTTTAGCATTTGTCAAGTTCTTAATTTCCTTATTGATCTTATGTTTAGATGATCTATCCTTTATGGAAAATAGCAAATTGAAGTTTCCAACTATTATTGTAAAACTTTCTATTTCTTCCTTAATTCTGTCAATATTTGCTTTATATACATTTGGGGTCTGTTATTTTGTGCATCTTTGTGTATGGCCGTTATATCTCTTTGGTGAATTGAAACTTTTAATCATTATTTAATGTCTTTGTAACGGTTTTGACTTAAAGTCTGTTTTGAATGGTATTATAACAGTATTGCCACTCTAGCTCTCTTCTAGTTAACTATTTGCATGTAATGTCTTTCTATCTTTTACCTTTATCATCTTTATGTCTTTGGATCTAAAGAGAGTCCCTTGTAGACAGCATATATTTAAATTACTCTAAAAAAAATCCATTCTGTCAATCTCTGTTTTTTGGTTATAGAATTTAAACTATTTACATTTAAAATAGTTACTGATAAGTAAGGAGTGACTCACATTATTTTGCTATTTGTTTTCTATTTGTCTCACGACGTTTTGTCCCTTTTTCCTTTGTTACCGTATTTTTTTGTGTTTAGTTGATTTTTTGTGTGTGTGAGTCATTTTATTTCCCTTCTTATTTCCTTTTTGCATGTAATCTTTAGATATTCTCTCTTTGTGGATATAAGAGTTTTTACATTTAACATCCAAAATTTATAAAAATGTAATTTAAATTGTTTCAAATGAAAATCTTAAATTTGAGACCTACAATTTAAACAAATTAGAAAGTAATTTAACTTCAATAGCACACAAAAACTCTGCTCCTATACAGCTCTTTCCTCCCCTTAATGTTATTGTTGTCACAAATTACATCTTTATCCATTGTGTATACAATAACATAGACATTATTATTTTTATGCATTTGCCTTATAAATCTTGTAGGAAATAAAAAGTAAACATACAAACTAAAAATACAATGATTCTGGCTTTATATTTGTGTATGTATTTACCTTTCCTGAAGATCTTTATTTCTTTATATGGTTTCCAGTTATGATGTAGTGTCCTTTCATTAGAACCTGAAGGACTCTCTTAGCATTTCTTAGGGCAGGTCTCACGGTAATAAATTCCCTCACCTTCTGTTTATTTGGAAGTATCTTACTTTCTTCTTCCTTTTTGAAGGACAGCTTTGTTATAGAATTCTTGGTTGATGTTCCTTTTTTTCTTTCAGCATTTTAAATATGTTGTCCCATTGTCTTCTTTCCTCCATGGTTTCTGATGAGAAAGTGGCTGTTAATCTTTTAAAGATCCCTTGTATGTGATGAGTCACTTCTCTCTTGTGACTTTCAAGATTCTCCCTTTGTCTTTGTCTTTTGATGTGCCCCAATGTGTGTCTCTTTGAGTTTATCGTACCTGGATTGGTTGAGATTTTGAATTTGTAGATTCATATCTTTCAACAAATTTGGCAAGTTTTCAGCCATTATTTATTCAAATATTCTTTTTGTCTTTTTTTTTTCCCTGTTTTCTTCTTCTGAGATTCCCATAGTGCACATGCTGGTTTGCTTGATGGGTTCTACAGATCCTTTAGGCTCTGTTCACTTTTCTTTATTCTTTTTTCTTTCTGTAGCTTGGGCTCAGTAATATTTATTGTCTACCTTCAAGTTTGCTCATTCTTTCTTCTGCATGCTCAAATATACTTTTAACTCCTCTGGTGAACTTTTCATTGTAATAATTGTATTTTTAGCTCTAGAATTTCTATTTAGATTTTAAAAAATAATTTATATGTCTTCATTAATATTATAGTTTTGTTTATAAGTCTTTTTTCAAAATTTTCTTTAATTTTTTGTCCATGTTTTTTTGTTAACTGAGCAAATTTAAGACAGTTGTTTCAGTCTTTTTGTGATAATTCTGATATCTAGGCTTTCTTATGAGTGATTTCTGTAATTTTATTGTATTTCTACAAATGGGTTTCTTTGTGTGCTTTTGTATAATACTGAGAGAAACAAGCTAGACAATGAAGAGTACATATTGTATGATTCCTTTTATTTAAGTTCTATAAAGGTAAACTAATCTATAGTGATAGGAAACAGGTCACTGTTTGCCTAGGGGTGGGTTTATAGAGATGAATTGATTGTAAATGAAATGATTATAAACAAATATTTGAAGATAACGGAAATGCTTGTTTCTTTGATTGGGGCAATTGTTTTATAACACATTTATATTCAACAATGACCAAATGGTACATTTGAAGTATGTACAGTTCAGTACACTTTAAAAATACCTCTATAAAGTTGACAAAATAGAATTTGTAAGAAATCTCATTTAAGAGTAAAGTGTAAAATTTAATTTAAATATTTTTAAAAGTCTGCCTATTAAACCAAAACATTATATATATGTGTGTGTATATATATATATATATATGTATTCATTTTTTTTCTAAGCAATAATCACTGTTTTCAGTAAGGTTTTAATAAGGGTTGAGACATATGGCAATTGTAGGATTTATTGCAGAACCTCAGCTAAGACAGATTTTAAAATTTTGGGGGGCATATACAGGGTACAATATTGGAGTACTTATATTAGTCTGCTTGGGCTGCTTTAATAAAATACCACACACTGGGTGGCCTGAACATCAGATATTAATTTTTTGTACAGTTCTGAAGGCTGGAAGTCCAATATCAGGGTTCCAGTTAGATTGCTTTCTGGTTAGAATTTTCTTTCTTTTTTTTTCTTCCTGTGCATACACACACTCACAGAGAGAAAGACAGCTCTGGTCTCTTTTTCTCTTTTTATAAGGACATCAATCCTATCAGATTAGGACCCCATTTTTATAATTTCATTTATCCTTAATTACCTCCTTAAAGGCCTTGTCTGTAAATATAGTCACTTTGGAGGTTAGGGCTTCAACACATGAATTTTAAGAGGACACAATTCAATCCATAAGAGTGCATAAAAGGGAAATGAGAAAAATATTCAACCTGACTGATTTTTTTAAACTATTTTGTTAAAACTGTATCAATGTGAATATCAAAATTAAAGGCATTATTCTTTTTTTAACAATAATATGCAAAACAGATACTCATAATAATTACTCTATTTTTGACTTTAGCAAACTTTTCCTCTTACCCAATTCTCATCTCTCAACTCTTCCTTGTGAGCCAAACACTACTCCAGGCTCTCTGAGTCGTGGACCAGTAATTTCAGAAGAGATTATTTGTGTTCATTGTGTTCAATTTTTCTTCCTTTGTTGAGTACATGGGAAGACTTTCTGCCTCCTTTGAAGTTAACTTGGGACCAATTGACTAAAAGTGGAAGTGATGTGTGTCATTGTAGTTGTTTGAATAGCGTCCCCTAAAAACTATGTCCAACTCCTCACCCCTGTATCTATGAATGGGACCTTATTGGAAAATAAGGTGCTTGCAGATATAATTAGCTTAGGAATCTCACAATGAGATCATTATGCATTTATATACACACACACACACACACACACACACACATATGTGCACTCACACATACCATATAATACCATAATATAATAAAATGTATATTAGGTAGAACTATATATGTATGTAAAAAATAAATGAAATATTTTATTTACTTTACAGAGAAGTGGAGGGGAGAAGTCCATCTGACAGAGTCAGATTTTGAGTTATGCAGTTACAAGTCAAGAATGCCAAGGATTCCTGGCAACCACCAGAGGCTAAGAGGCTAAGAGAAAGGCATGGAATGAGTTCTCCCTCAGAGATTCCGGAGGGAACCAATTCTGTCAACACTTTAATTTTGTACTTCTAATAACCTGAACTGTGAGAGTATAAATTTCTGTTGTTTTAAGCCATCAAGTTTGTGGTAATTTGTTTTGGCAGCAAGAGGAAACAGATGTCCATTTCTCTATATATTATTAGTAAGAACTCGTATGATTATCCAGTTCTTTTTTCCTTAACACAGAGATTATGGGTCCAGAGTGTGCATCTTCAACACTATGGAGCCTCCATAAACCTTGGTCCCAGACTGACTGGGAAAAGGAAAGCCATCCATCAACCCATTTTGATAGTCCTATGTGTGTTAAGTCACTGTGATTTGAAGACATTTGATACCACAACATAGCCTAGTAATACCCCGACTAATACAGAAATGAGGAGAGGCTCAGGATGGAGTCGGATACCTTACTGTGTGTGTGTGTGTGTGTGTGTGTGTGTGTGTGTGTGTGTGTGTTATTCAGAGTTAAAGTTGATTGCCTTTTTGTAGATCATGTCCTTTTAAGATCACATCAAAATTTCTTACTCAGGAAATAAACTTTTTATTAAATGTGCAGGTTCAAAGAGGGAGGAATTCATTAATAAAATGTTGAAGAAACTGATTGACCACTGGACTCAGATCTATTTGTAAACATTTTTAATACAATGTAGAATTTTCTTTAAACTGAACACAGGTGGAGAAAAATGGATATTCAGTATTCTTTCTCATTTAGCCTTAATTGAGAGCATACTGACAAGTGAGGAGTAAAACCATTTTTTTCCGCTAGCTGAGTAAAATAAAAACTTTATGGAGGGTCCATTTCTGCAGTTCAATTCATATATTAGACACAAATATGGTAATAATGGGATGTTTTAACAATGCTATCATAAGTGTAGCTTGACTTAAAAAATAATGTCTTTTCTATTTTTTTTCCGATTATTGCCTCAATTCAATTAGAACTTCATGGTTGGTCCCTGTCCCCTTGCTTGCTCAGATTTTCTATTTTATTTTCATTTTGTTTTTTTTTTTCTTGAGTTGGAAAACAAAGAGAAACTGGAGGTCATATGAGAGCAAACAATTTTTATTGGAATATTTGAAATATTCCCATATATATCCTCAAATTCGTATTCTCGTCTCTACTGCTAAAAGAGTTTTCCTTCTCAAAAAGCTTTTTTCCTTTAAAATATACGTAATTACATATTAATACACCTATCTGTCTCTCTATTTATTATCTATCCATCTATCCATGTATTCTTCCAATGCTGCTACATAGAATTGTGTATTACAACAACAAACAATCACACACACACACAGAAAACAAAAAACAAACCAAACCTTCTCTAGGGAGGGAGTAAGAAATACTGAAACTCATCCCCAAATCTGTGCCAAGCTGTGAGCCAGAATCCACCAGGAGAAAAAGGATATTTTTCTTTGCACTGTGGTGCTATCTGTTTAAATTTTTTTCTTTAGAACCTGGGAAAATAGAGTTCCAGAAGAAAACCTCTTAAAGAGAAAGAGATAAAGATACAGTTTTTTTTAAAAAAGCTTTTTAAATTTATAAGAAAAAATTATAAGGTTATAAAGGATAGTATTGAACTGATTGTATGCCTTAGTATTTTATTTCCAAAACAGCATTAATCTGCATTAGAATTTTTACAAATTTATTAAATATTTTTTTAAGTTTTAAATTCTTTATTTGTAGGTACTCCTTGAGGGAAGTGGCCACTCTGCCCAGAATTCTACAAGAAATTTTTCCCCTTCCAAGTCATGTCTATTGACCCGAGAGCTTAATACATGATCAGAATACATGCAGCATCTGAATTTGGACTCTATCTTCTTGGAACCTAAGTCCAGGAATCGAGTTTTAGAACAGAAGGCAAGTTGGACAAGAGCCACAGCAGTGTGAAAGCCAAAATGCTGTCCCAGAAGTAGAGCACAAGTTCTCTCCTTTAATTATGAAGTATTGGTCCTTATAATATGGGAGACGTTATTTCCATTCAGAAATTTTTGTATTATGTTATTATTTGTAAACCAATTATTAAACTCGTATTTTTTCTTATTAAGTGATTTATTTGGCAAACATTATATTCTACCAGTGTGAAGCTTCATTGTCACTTAAAGAAAAATGCTTCTTTTGAATATTCTCAATGAATTAAAAAATTATGTTGAATAAACTCCTAAATGAACATCTTTTCAGAGGCAATGTATAAGATTTTATGTGAAAACTATGCATTTGATTTTCCATTTTTATGTGAACAGAAAACTCTAATATTAGTTTCACACCATTGAAGGAGTAATACAGATTGCGCTGTCTTCTAAATGACTGCCTTAGTCAGCTTGTATTGCTATAACAAGTTACCATAGACTGGTGACTTAAATGACAAACATTTATTTCTCACAGTTCTGGATAATGGAAGTCTGAGATCAGGGTGTCAGCACTGTTGGGTTCTTGGTGAGGGCCCTCTTCTGGGTTCTAGACTGCCAGCTTCTCATTGTATTCTCACATGGTGGAAAGAAAGGCAGCTCTGGTCTCTTCCTCCTCTTGTAAGGACACTAACCCCATGATGGGGGCCCATGTTCCTGACCTCATTTAACTCTAAGCATCTGGCAAAGGCTCCTCCTCCAAATACCATCACACTGGGGTTAAGGATTTTGAATCTGGGGGAGACACATATATTCAATCCATAAAAATGACCAGTATAGTATGAGTGATCTGTATGTGGAGATGAATCTTTCCAAGAATTTTCTAATAGAAGGGGAAAGGACCATCCGCCTTGACTCATTTCATATAATCTTTTGAATTCAGACAAATGAATTTCCAGCAATCCTTTTCAGAGATGATTCATTTTAGCTACATGGGTTTAGTGCCATATGTGAACATTAGGCATCTTTAAAAAATGATGGGGGATAATAAATGCTTTAGGAATTTGTTTTGCTGAAGTGAACTAACGACAGAGGAACATATGGTGAAATATATTTTTAATTACTTTTCAACAATGTTAAATGTTTTTTTCCTTATTTTCATATTTAATGTTCTTGATCAAGCTTACTGAAGAATCTTCTCAGAAAGAACATAGCATTTTGCATAATAACACATGACTAATTTTATGGGCAATATATACCAGTATATGTAAGCAACATTTTTACTTCAGGAATTTTAGAACTTTGCTTATGATTCCTTATGTCTTCAAAAGGAAATGTTTTTCTTCCCCTCTATGTTAAACTAAAATTGCCATTGTTGAAATTTCCTACTCTATTGAGAATTTTTTTAAATCCAAAATTTAGATTTGATTTGACTGTTTCAGATTAAGACTAGTTTAAACACTATGAGGCCATTGAATGCCCAAACTTAAAGAGTTAAAGTTTTTAACACCATGTGGCTCAGTTTCATCATATTTGAGGAGCATGGCATATAGTACATGTGTTGATTGGCTGGGATACTTGAAACTTTTGATTTCATTGAGTAGAAGTGGTCAGTAAAATCTCTGCTTAGATTCACATCACAAAATGTCCTGGATTTCTGATCTGTCTTTTCATGAGTAGGCAGAAATTACATTAAATGCAATACTGATGATGAGATAATGGCTAAAATCAACTTTTATGATATATAAACAGTCATATACACATAAGAAATGAAGGCTAGGGCTAGGTTTTCCACTTCCAGAGACCATTCTCACAGGTCGCCTTTCTTTCTTTTGAACACCAGCTAGATAATGTCCTGCATACCTGCCTTTGTTACCTCCATTATTGAAGAAAAAGAAACATAGCACAATATTGCCCAATGCCCCTTTATCTGTCTTTCGGTTTATTACTGCTTCGTAGGGTCCCTTTGTTTCCAGGAATTGAAAATTTCCTGCTGTCAGAAACGATAAAGACAAAAAGCTATCATCTGTAATTGTTAGCTCAGGGTATTTGTGATCACTTTTAATGAAAAATTAGTGCACAAACAAAAAGGACAGATTGAAGCAATGCTTGTCTAGAGTTCAACCTCCATGGTAGATGATATTTTCACATTTGAATGTCCCAAATATTTTGGTTATGAGCAAAAGTTAATGAGGAGGATTTCTGTCACGCAACTGAAAGACACCGTAAGCCCCTTAATCAACAGTAACCTGGCTTGTTCTAAAAATAAAAGAAAATCTATTGTTATCATTTGTATTACGAATATGGTGAGGTGTCTGTAACTCAGAGGATGCCACCTGGGTTGCAGAACCTATCCTTAGTTTTCTTTCTTTTGAGTAATCACACTAATCTTTTCTGATTGGGGAGATTTGCATTTCCACCCCTGTGCCCGGCTGGGGCAACTCTGCAAACAGCTGCATACTGGGGGTGAGTCTCTTGATATAGAGATCAAAACAGTACAGGCCTTAATCATACTGCAACTAACACTTACTATGGGCTCCAAATTGATGTCAGCCAACTAGATGAGATTAGTTGAACAAGGTTTAACATCACACTTTCCACAGCGAGGGTGCCAGGCAAGAAGAAGCATCCAGACATACACACCAATACTTGAGGTACACGTGACTGAACAGTAAACCATTCAACTAGAAGTCGATTTTGTTCACAAACTTCTAATGTTTGCACCTATGGGTTAGAAACCAGATTATATTTTACCCGCTGTGAACATTAGATGTCCTGATGTGTTTACCTTTGGCTACAGTTGGTGTTCAGAGTTGACTATCAGTACGATCTGCCAGTCCATTAAGCGATACTGAAGGCACAGTCATGCAGCAACAAATGCTGAAAAAGCATCTCACACTTGAAAACGCCAAGTCCAAGTTTCTAGCAAAAATAACCAAACAAAAAATAAATTTAAAAAGTGAGCTAGAGCTACGTTAAAGTGTTTTAAGACTGTTTTTTTTTTTTTTTTCTTTTTGCCCATGTCTCTGCAGGAGTGCCAGCCCTAGGGTGAGATCCCCAGATGCATTGGTATCCTGACTTCATTGTCAACTTGGGGGCACTCTTGGTGATGTCCCGCTGCATTTCACATTTCCCGTGTGCATACGTGTGCACTATGTGACCCTTCACCGGTTCCTTTCTCTGAGGTTCTAGGGTACCTGCTGCTTTTACATTCTAAAGGCAGAAGACTTCTCTCCTGATGGAAGGGAGCAATTAGGTTCTCCTACAAGAGTGTGAAAACATTAAGTTTAAAGTTGTAGGAAGACTTCAATGTAAGGAAAAAAAAAACACCTCTTCAAGTATCTTCTATTTCCTAATAGACTTCTTTGACATAACACTTGAAATGGAATTTTTAATATTAATGGTTGTCATGTCCTTTATACCTTCATTTTTTTTTTTTTTTATTAAATTAAGGCACCTTCTCAGAAGACTTGCGTATCATGTCTAAGGACCTCTGGCACATGTTCCAGCTGTTGTATGTTGCTTCTCTTGGCATTTCCTTTCTTTAATCATCTCTGGCACTGCCTCCTCCTGTACCATGCTACTACCAGAAATAGCCCACTCAACAGCTGGTCTCTAAGGAACAGGACTGCTGATGATCTTGCAATGTGACATCTATCCTCCAGGTAGAAGACATCCTTTTGGCAGTTCCCGGTTATGCAGGAGTGGGATAGGTTATTCTGTAAAACTGTAGTTGGTCCAAAGCCCAGGCAACTGAAACTGGCCCTCAGAACAATTTAAGAAACAATTTCTGAACTCTTCTTGGCTCCAGGAAGTGTTATTGAACACCACAATTCACCTGTAAAAGTTGCTTTGGACTCTGGTGAAGATGAAATCTTGCCAAGGAATTATAATTTTTGCTGATCTCCAGATAAACAACAGAGAATGCTTAAAATGAATGTTCTTATTTTTGAGAATGGAGATGAGATGTTTTATTTTGTTTGCTTTGTTGTTTAAAATCTTTTGACTCGTCGTTACACTGTACTGTAACTCTATGGATCTACCATATTGATCCGCATTTGAAATGGGAATTTAGTCAATAGAGTTTCTCAAAAAAGATACCAAAGGCCTTCAGTTTATTATCTTTTTTTTTTTTTTTTTTTTTTTTGAGACAGAGTCTCGCTCCGTTGCCCTGGCTAGAGTGAGTGCTGTGGCGTTAGCCTAGCTCACAGCAACCTCAAACTCCTGGGCTCAAGCAATCCTACTGCCTCAGCCTCCCGAGTAGCTGGGACTAAAGGCATGTGCCACCATGCCCGGCTAATTTTTTCTATATATATATTTTTAGTTGTCCAATTAATTTCTTTGTATTTTCAGTAGAGATGGGGTCTCGCTCTTGCTCAGGCTGGTGTCAAACTCCTGAGCTCAAACAATCTGCCCGCCTCGGTCTCCCAGAGTGCTAGGATTACAGGCGTGAGCTACCGCGCCCGGCCTGGTTTATTATCTTTAAAACGCAGTGGACACTTTTCATTTTAGGCTGTCTCAGGTTGTGATCCCTGTATGATATTAGGCTATATAAGTTATTTTGCAAGATGCTACACAGCTACTATGGAAAGTGACTTATGAAAATTTTCTACTTCAAAATAGACTGTCTTAAAAGGAAAAAGTAGTAGAATGCGTTAGTTTTCTCTGAAAACCACTTATAGAGAGAATTCTGAGCATACGTTAAATAGAGTTGCTCACTTCACTTAACTGCTGCTCCAGAAAAAAATATTAATGAACCTTTCAAACACCATTGTCACCATCACTCCCATTATTACCACCATTATCTCAGAAATTTCCCAAGATGCTGCCCTGGAATAGTCTTTGACTCCATCTCCCAATAGCATCTGCCAGAAGTTTGACTTTGTTGTCAGAGCTTTGCCTCTAATTAAATGAATTGCTAAGATATCTTAGAAATGACCTGTTTTTAAAATCTCATTGGACAATGAGAAACAAAGTTCCTTTCAGATTTGATTTTCAGTTCAGAAGGAGGAGAAAATGGTCCATTATTCTAGTGTGCTGCATTCTCTGGTCTGAAAACAGAGTCTCCTGGAATGGCCAATGCTGGGTAGTACAGAGTATGAATTTTAAACGTTGCTGCTAACGGGGACACCCACAGGATTCAGTCGAGCCCCAGTAGGAGCCTGCTTGGCACTGAATGTTGGAGGATAAAGCTGCACACAGTGGAAACTGAACCCAGAGCAGTGTTGGGGCCACTGGGATATGTCCTGGTTGTTTTTAAAGTTTATAATTTGCAGTAAGAGGAATTCGAATGTTTTCTGGCTCAGTTTAATTACCAAATTGATGTGGGAAATACAAATGAGGATACCAGCATTAGGAGGGAAGTGTCTTTCGGAACAACTACTGACATTGAACTGAAGTCTACAGCTTCTGATTTTAACAATAGATGTTTTTCAGCTTCAGTACAGCAGCATCGCCAAAGGGGGAAAATACATGAAATTCCCATGATGAGAAAAGCCCCCCAGCATAACAAATACAAAATAAAGAGGAACTGACCCTACAGACAAAGGCTATCACTACAGAAACTCTCTAGTGATTGTGGGATGTCAGGATGGAGAGGAAAGAACACACCAGGCAATATGAGAAGCTATTTGTTTCTTTAGTTATTTATTTATGACTTCTTCCTAGTGCATCTTATATATGGCTTAACCATGAAAAATAAACTTTAGTCCATGTGGACAAGATATAGCAGGGGTAAAACAGAACTTAAAAAAATCTGATATTAAAAGTGCACTGTATTTACATGACACCAAAGCAAATGATCATTTCTGTGAAAGTTTGTATAAAATAAGTTGCATGGCAAATGTAGTACAAAATGGAAAAAAAATATATTAAAAGGTTGGCTACTTTAATATCATCTTGATACAGTCCCGAGGGAAAGGTAACATTCTCTGATACAGCTTTCTAGTGTCCTTCATTTTGATTTTGATGGAAATTTTTGTTGGTGAGAAGAAAATCATTATCTTTTGTAGGAAAATGGTTGCTAGGCCTTCACTTAATGATATGGAGGGCTCTAAGAGTGGGTGAAAATGGTCAGGGAGTGGTTTTAATAAGTGTGAGGTGAGTGCAGTTAAGGAAAATTTTGTGGGCTGAATAAAATTTCCAAATGCTTAATGATTTTGGAAAGCTCTTTACAAGGTTGACATAGACAGCTGTAATTATCTGTCCCTTACTACATCGTCAACTGAAAGGGAATGCACTTTCTTAATTGGGTGAACAGTTTATATTCAGAGTTTTTAAAAGGACTTGCTTCATTTTTCTTACTTTAATTCAAAACCATAGTGTTCTCTGCTATGAGTTTTATGTGAGCTGCAAAATCAAGTAATATCTATTTCAAGGGCACATGAAACTGTCTCTACTTGCTTCCTCCTTACTTTTGCTTACAAATGGATGTTTTAAAAGCAAAGAAAATACAATGAAATGAACATCTCAAATATAGACAACAGCTAGAACTTCCCTCTGCACTCACCCCAAATTAATTTTTCCTTCCTTCCTTCCTTCCTTCCTTCCTTCCTTCCTTCCTTCCTTCCTTCCTTTCTTCCTTCCTTCCTTCCTTTCTTCCTTTTTCTTTCTTTCTTTCCTTCTTTCTTTCTTTCTTTCATTTTCTTTCTTTTCTTTCTTTCTCTCTCTCTTCCTTCCTTCTTTTCTCTCCTCTCTCTTTTTATTTATTTTTTTAGTCTAGAAATCTATTGCACCCGTCAACCCCATTTTTAGGTTAACAACTAATACTGTCAACTGTAAAATTTTAGGTGGAAGCAACCCACATTCAGAACGAAAATGATGACAAAGGTCAGACAAGAAAAACTCTCTCCTAATTAGACATATTCAGAAATATATCTAGCTGTGACTAGAACAACCTTTCTAGGGAAAATACAGACCCATTAAGAACAAATTGTGGTGAAATCAAATAATAGATGTTTAAGAACAAGATTTTAGATTTCTTCGGTGAAATCTGCATTGAATTCATCTATTGAAATAACTTGATTAACCATAAAAGGAATATTTCCCCTCTAATATTATCTTTTCATATACGTTTTCTCAGAAGACTAACTTCAAATCATTTTGCTGGGAACTGTGCTTAGAGAAATATTTCCTGCAAAGATTCTTCTGCAAACTATTTTCTCTCTAAATGCCAAAGCACAGGTGGAATATATTGATGGTTTACTAAAGTTTAAAGTGAGCCAAGAACAGGCATTTTTTTGAAAAATATCTAATTTGAAAACTTATGGGTGTAGAATTAGAGTTATTCCAATAATTCTGGGAAATAGAAAAGAAAAGAAAAGAAAAAATTAAAATGTTATAGGAGCAGGTTTTTTGTTTTTGTTTTTGTTTTTTTTTTTTTTTTTTTTTTTAAGATCTCTTTGACCTGCAGCTGGTTTCCTGGAGAAATAATTGCAAGTATCATAAAATACATATGGATGCACCTAACCTGCAAGTGACTGTGTCATTCTCTATTTTCATTTTATGTGGCTATGCAGTATACTATTTTATTGATGTATCACAATTTATTTACCAAACTCCCTATTTTTGGTCATAGAGTTGCTTCCAATTATTGATAAGTGTAAGTACTGTTGTACTTATAATATGAAAAACACCAAAAAGAATACTTCCCTAGAATTCATAATTCTTAAATTCTAATTATCTTATGGGAATGTAACAGACAATTCACTTAATCCCCTTAATTACTTCAATTTCCAAATAAGAACAATAACCCTTGACTTTAACAGGGTTGTGGTGATGATCAAATATATAGTTGCAAGAGACTGCACGTTAAAATTGTAATTTACTGAAACAAATATTTTTATCTCCAGGATAAATCTCAAGGATAATCCATATAGGAAGAGGTTTATTGTGAAGAAATAGGATTCTGTGGCCACATACCTTTAAGCTTTAATAAATTGTCGGGTTCTCTGCTCACTTAACATTAGAAACAAGAACAATAATTGACTAATGTTAGAACTCAGTGGAGGTTAAAATCAGGCAATTTACCTTCACTGATTATGATTTTATTCTAGAACCACCTACAGTTTACAGGATGAGAATTTACAAGACAACACGTTGTAAGTACTATCTCTTTGCTATTTACAACACATTTTCACATATATTATCTCAATCGGTTTTACTACTGTGTGCAGAAAGTTGTAAATACTATGTTCACTTTACAGAAGAAGGAGCTAAGGCTCAGAAGAAAAAAATTATATACAAGCTCATAAAGCTAATGAGTGGCAAAGAGGAAGCTTGAACCCTAGACTATTAATTTTTAAATCTTGAATATCACATGGAACAGAGAAAACCCAAAATAATAAATGATAAACGAGTAAATCTTGAAACATTTCTGAGTTATTTTTATGAGGCATAATGAATTTCTAGTGCAGCACACACTCAACCCCCAACACAAATGTGCACACATAATCATATACGCATACTCTTTTTCTCTTTAGAATTTCAATAAATCAGAATTTTTACTTTTTTATATCTGTAGAACTGAGAAACATATACATAAACACAAATACTATTTACTTTAGAAATTCAATAAATAAAAATCTTCAATTCTTCTGTCTTTTCAATTTGCAACATAAATGTCATTGCTCTTTTATTTTGTATTTATTAAATTGCTAATGACGTTGAAGATAATTTTATAAATCTTTGGCGAGTTACTTTTTTCATAAATCACCTCTTTAATACTTATCAACTATAATAGTAGTATATATCATAATTATAATCCTATAATAGTTACTGCTGTGTAACAAATAATCCCCAAATTTAGCAACTTAAAAAGAAACACTTATTATCTTAGAGTTTCCGTGGGTCAAAGTTCTAAGCACACCTTATATGGGTGCTTTAGCTCAAGGTTCCTCAAGAGGTTGCAGCTGTTATGTAGATAGGATCTCTGGCTCTTCTCTGGGCAAGTATTCCTTGTTTTGGTGCTGCTTTGAGCAATTGCTCCACCTGGGAAGAAGGATAAGGGCGGTCACTCTATTTTGGAGTTGCACCACCCTTAATCCTATTCCCAAGCAACTGCTACACCTGAGGAAGGAGGGAATGCTTTATCAATCTAGGAATTTCCCAGCCCAGGCATAATAAGATTTAGAAAGTGACCTAGAGTAACCTCAGGGTAATTAAGATGCTATTAGCTTGAATCTGCATTGCGGTTCACCACCCCCAGGTGGGCTTTCTTAGAGGGAGCTCATATATGTGGATGGAATTTTAAGGACACCTGTTCATCATTTGATAACATCCTATACCTCCCAAGAGCCAGCCTCCAGACTGAGATAATAAAAGGAAACAATCTGAGAAGTCAGGAATTAGTGAGTGGGCCAAAAAATGAGTTCGTTTATTTCTCTTCACTTGAGGAGACAGACCCATTTTTATTCTATAATAAAGAGCTGCTCTTGTGAAACTGCTCCTGCCTGAAGTTACTCCATTCTATTGGCTTTGCCAGTGATTTTTCTAAGAAAGAAGTCAGAGGACCGGGATGATAATCTGTACTTAACACTTTGGTCTATCTGGTCATTCTTGGCCAAGAGCACACCAAGAACCAAGGGCAGACTCCCACCCACCTTGACATCTTTGGTGCCGAAACCGGGGATTCTGACACAGCCAAGTTTTCATGAAGGCTATGGTCTAATCCAAAGATTCAATTGTTGGGGGAGGAAATCCACTCTCAAGCTCACTCACATAGCTATTGTCAGCCTCAGTCAGTTGCTATGTGGGTATCTCCACAGACGTACACATGACACAGCAGCTGGTTTCCTCACTAGTGAAAAAGTTAGTGAGAGAAGGTGCTCAAAGCAGATTTTGTAATCTGATCTTGGCAATGACATATCATCACTTTCACTTTCACTATATTTTATTCATTAGAAGCAAGTCATTTTGTAAAGTTCATACTCAAGGGGAAAGGATTATAGAAGGGCATGAATAACAGAATCGTTGGGAGACATCTCAGAGGCTACTTGCCACGTATCTTTTGCCCAGTTTTCTGTCTTTTTATTAACATGGAAGAAGTATTTACATATTAAGGTCCTTATATAATATGCCTGTCTTATATTACCTAGTTTTCCCACTTCAAAATGTACCTTTTAAATTTCCTTCCTTTCTTCTTTCTTTCCCCCTCCTTTCTTTCCTTTCTTCCCTCCTTTTTTCTTTCTTTTCTCTTTTTCTGTCTCTGTCTCTCAATTTTTTTTCTGTTTTTATGTGGTCAACTATTTTTAATGATCCCTCTAGACTTTAGTCCATATATTTTAATTCATATATTAGTCTTATAGTACAGATTAATTTTTACAGAAAAAAGTGAAAATAATGTTGTTGAGATTGTTTCCACTAACAAAATATTTTATTGAATCATCTGGATTATTGCTGAAACCTAATGTAGATTCAGCAGTAGTTACAACTATTAAGATTTCCACAACTATATTTGTTAAATTTATCAAAGTTATTAAATTCCATTCCACTTTTATTTTTAGTGATTAGCATTGTCTGGGAATGAAGTAGGAAAGCATTTAAAAGTTTCTACCACATTAGAGGAGGAACTTTCAGGTGAAAAGAAAGAATAAGGTTGTATTTTCTCTGTAAAAATTAAATAGGGATGAATGGTTGGCATTAATATTTTCCAGTTTACTCTTAAAGTAGCTTTATAAATACAAAAATGATTTAAAATTAGACTGGTTTTCCTTTTGAGAATGAATGTTTCTAATAATATAGGTATTCAAGTAAAAACAGGGAGCATCTATCAGTGAAGATGTATTAACAGAAACAGAATCTTGATTGGGACAGAAGTTGAGCAAGGTGGTTACCAAAATCTTTTACAATCTGACGTACATTTAACATCTAATATTTTAAGTCTTGGCTGGTTGTAGGCAAACTTTGTGCAGTGAAGTCATTGATGTTTTTCTTCCCTTTATAATCAGAAAAGCCTTTATCCAAAGAGTGAGATTAACATCACTTTGAACACATCAGTTCAAATTCTCATTTTCTTCCTCTGTAAAATGGAGAAAATGACATTCACTACAGGACTTTTAAGAAGATTGAATGAAAAAAAAAATAAGAAGATTGAATGAATTTAAATTTTCTCAAATTTCTTATAAATGTCCTCAAATTTCTTTCACATTCCCAGAATGAACTTGTGCGTGTTTTCCCTGATTTCTGATTGAACCAGGTAACATACATGCCTAGAGCAGCCAGAAGCATGCAGCCCAAGGGGAGAGCCTAACATACATATTTTCTCAATGAGGTACTTCATAGCCTTCTTGTATCCAGGAACACTAGGAAGCACTTTGCTTCTATGCTTGGGAGCCATCTTAAATATCAAAATCACCAACAAAAAGCATAAAAATGCAAAAAGGATGACACTAAATAGACCATGAGAAGGATACTTATTTATAGAAGGAGAACTAAAACAAGAAGGCAGAGAGTTACCTTGTTCAACTTCAGCTGGGAACCTGCACATCAGGTGATGCAAGTTTTTTGCCACCCTACTGATACTCTCAAATGACTGTCAATGTGCTGAGATTATTGATTTGGGGGCTTGTGGATAAATTTTAGTGAGCAGGTGAATTTGCTAATATGGAATCCACAAATAATAAGGTTAGGCTGTACCTGCTACGTGTTGTACAGGAAAAACATTATGTGGAAGAACAGGACTTCGACACTGATGTTGATGGCTTGTTTTACAAGGATATTGGCAAATGAACCTATATAATGCAAACAGCATTTTTGTTGACAAGAATGTTGTGATCAGTGGCTTACAGGACCCTAACCCTGTATTTCCCCTTGGATTAATAATTAGTATTCATTAATTCATTGTTTGTGGTGACTTGATAGAACATAACTACTGAGAATGAGAAGTGACTACATAGTCACCAAGACAACAACAGTGATAATACTCGATTATTTACTAAAAATTTTCTTTGTGCTAAGCACAGGGCTATGCCTTTTCCAAAAATTTTGCAGATGCAACTGAGAAATCTTTATTATTCATCTTTTACATAGGGTATAATTGTAATTCAGTAGATTTAAAGACCTAGAGTAAACAGAGAGCTGGGTTTTGAATACAGGGCTCTAAGAATCTGAAGCTAATAACCTTTCTGCTACTCTACACTGCTCAACTTTAATAATGAAGTTTATTGAATACATATTATGTGTCAGACCTGCTTGTCTGAAGCCAATGAAACCATCAGATACTGACTGTCAAAATTCCGAAGCATAAATGTAGCAGTTGGGGAGGAAATTTCTCATCTATCAACAATTTCACACCTCTAGCAACTACTACCAAAGGGAAGAATCCAGCACCCGTCCTCCTCTTCCTCCTTGTCTTCCTTTATCCATCGTTGTTTTATCAACTATACTGTAGCTACTGTTATTGTATATTCCAGAACACTTCATTCACTTGGATATGTCATATAATCTCTTGATTTAGATTGCTCTAATTTACTAATTTTCAAGAATGATTATATTCATGAAAAATGCAACAGCCTTGTAACTGTAATACTGATTTTATAATTACATAATTATAAGAATGGAAATTTTCAGGACCACAGTCCTATCATTGCTGCCCCCTTTACCATTTGTACCATTGTTAATAAATAGCATAAAATTTAAAAGTGTAAAATTTTCAGATAAAATGAAGAAATTTTTTTGTTTTTTCACCTTTTGAGAAATTCCAAGAGCACAGGAATGTGATTTTAGAGAAATATAGAGATAATAATATGTATCACATTTCTTGAAAATAGATGACCTTTCTTTTGGTCTTGTGTAGGTGTAAGGAAGGAGCAGACAAGAGATAACTTACGAGGGCAGCTACGGAAATGAAGGGAGGACATGTCATAGAATGGGACTTTCTGTAACCTGCAGTTTAGTGCCCATATCAATGAGTTCTCTGCTATTGATGATCTTCACAGAAAATTCACCAGAATGTTCTATAATTTTTACTTTGGTGAGGAAATTATCTTTATCATTCTACATCCTAACATTGTGAAAATATTTATAAAGACACCAAGACTCTTATATTCATTACTCTACAACATATCATAGCACAGTCTTCTATGATCACATTATGAATACATACCTGGGGGTGATATATAAAAATGACTCTCTTAATCATTCAGTGGAAAAGTCTGTGAATATGTGGGAGGCAGCTTGAGTGAATGAGTATAAAAGAGAGGTTGTGTTCTGCAAAGATCAACTGACTCCTCCACAGTTTTTCCTGAGCTTGCCCTGCCTGCCAAGAAATACAGAAGATAATTCTTTCCTCAACCTATCCCTGAATATATTGCAAGTAGATTTTCAATCATGGTTACATAGATATTCATTGTAGATGTAGGTCTTATAACCTAATATAAGGTATAACATAGATTCATAAAATATGGCTCTAAATGACTAGAATGTATTCCACTTTCATTTGGAATATTGTTCTCTGTTTTTCACTCAAGTATATGCTACAATTCTTGATATTTAAAAATACCTGCCATTTGTCTTTAATTAAACAGTAAACTCTTCCATGATAAAAATTATTTTTGAAATTTCCCACTACTATCATTGCAGCATTCAAAAGCTACCATTTTGGGGGGCATGATACCTTGGGTACATATTGGAATAATATTTTATAAAGAGTGTTCCTATCTCTCCTTATCCACGCCAACATTTATTGTTCTGGGACTTTTTGATAAAAGCCATTATCACTGGAGTTAAGTGATATCGCACTGTGGTTTTGATTTGCATTTCCCTGATGATTAGAGATGTTGAGCATTTTTTCATGTTTTTTGGCCATTAGTCTGTCTTCTTTTGAAAAGTTTCTGTTCATGTCCTTTGCCCACTTTTTAATGGGGCTCTTTGATTTTTTCTTGCTGATTTTCCTGAGTTCTATATAGATTTCAGTTATCAGCCCTTTATCAGATGTGTAGTATGCAAATATTTTCTCCCATTCTGTAGATTGTTTGCTATTATGATAGTTTCCTTGGCTGTGCAGAAGCTTTTTAATTTCATAAGGTCCCATTTACTTATTTTTGTTGTTGCTGTGATTGCCTTTGGGGTCTTCTTCATAAATTTTTGCCCTAGGCCAATGTCTATAAGAATTTCTCCAACATATTCTTCTAGAATTTTTACAGTTTTATGCCTTAGGTTTAAGTCTGTTATCCACTGTGAGTTGATTTTTGTGAGAGGTGAGAGGTGAGAATCCTATTTCAGTCTTCTAGATGTGGCTATTCAATTTTCCCAGCACCATTTATTGAATAAGGATTCTTTTCCCCAGTGTATGTTTTTGTCTAATTTGAATTGTTTTTTTTAAATATTATACTAAAATACAAGAATTATAAAAATTATAGAATAGTTCACAGACAATTGTAAAGAAATCACTCAAATTTTATTATCCATATAAAAGCCTAATTAACGTTTATTAAAAGTTTTTCTTCCCCCCGCAACAGGGGTGGTGGTCAAAGAGTTGGTTTTTATTTATCGTTTCCCTTTTCCTTCTGAAATTGATTCTATTGTCTCATATATCCATTTCTATTTTATTATATTCATTATATCCCTGTATGCTTTATGCATTCACAATAGCCTTTAAAATTATTTGTTTACTAATTCCAAAATCTATGCTATGTTTGCATCTTTTTCTATTAACTAATTTTCTCCTAGTTACAGGTTGCATTTTCTTGCTTCCTTATATGTCATGTTAATTTTCTTTTGCATAAAAATTACCCCAAAACTTAGCAGCTGAAAACAATAAATATCTATTATTTTACACGGTTTTTAAGTTTCAGGAATCTGGATATGGTTTGGCTGGGTAGTTGTGGCTCAGGGTATCTTGTGTGGTTGCAATCAAGTTGTCAGTCAGGGTTGCAGACATCTACAGGGGCTGAAGAACCACTTCTGAGCTCACTGATTTGGCTGTTAGTAGGAGGCTTCAATTACTTGCTATGTGACCCTCTATATCTACTAACATAATGTGGCATCTGGGTGCCCTCAGAGCTAATGATGAGAGAGAGAGACAGAGAACCCAAGATGGAAGCCACAATTTTTTATGAAATAATTTCAGATGTGACATGCCATTACTTCTTCAATATTCTGCTTATTAAAAGCAAGTCACACAGCCCAGCCCATACTACTCAAGGTGATTACATATGGTGTGAAGACAGAGAAAGCAGAAGACAGAGAGCATTGGGGGCCATCTTAGAGGCTAACTATTGCACATGTCTAGAAATTTTGGAATGAATTCTAGATATTATAATGTTTTGTTGTGGAGGACTGCCTTTATTTCCTTTAAAGACCATTGAGTTTTGTTTGGGCAGGCATTTATCTTACCATTAGATCAATTTTATCTCATCAAGATGTTTTCAGACTTTTGTCAGAAGAAATCAATAGTAGCCCTTCCTCTAGAGCTAGAATAATCAGTTACTACTGAAGTGTGGTCTTTCTATTGCCTTAATGCCCAGGATGTACAGCAAGGTTTCTCTACTCTGGCTTGATAGAGTCCATAGAATTTTGAGAAGTATTTGCTCCCATGTGCCAAATACAGATATGTGGGTGTATTCACTAATGCAGGACTCCATCGTGTGTCTATACTATATAGTATACCTCGCTGATATGGATATTGTAGGAAATAGCTATCTCATCTTTGTGCAGTCATTCATCTATGTTAAAAATATAGTTGATGTGAAAATGAATTGGAATAGAGATACCATATAGTTAGTAAATGAAATCATTATTTATAATTTTGATTAAGAGGTAGAGAAATAGAGAACAATTATAACTGAGATTTTCAACAGAATGAAAATAATTTGGAAATTAATCTTTTAGTGTCTACTTCTCATGACAGTATTACAGTGAACTAGATTTCTATGCATCTTCATTATCTTTGTGATCTAATTCAGCAAATAGTTTTGCATAAATTGACAAATAGGATAGCCAATATGCAATGGATGAAAGAAATTTTATCTGAAGGCTTATCCTCACACCTGCATTTGAATTTATATTTTATTAGTCATTCAATGTACTTATACTCATTTTGTCAACAGCACTGGAGCAGTGAAAAAACTTTTAAAGCCTAAAAAAAGTCAAATATTTTCATAAGAAGATTGTGATGTCATCTTAAAGCATTTTTTATATTGTCCAAACACTTTGATATTATTTTCATGGTTGACAAAATCACTAGGATTCCTTGAGGTATTTTTTAAAACATATTCTGGCCAGAGAAATCCTTAATTCTGTTTGATATGAATACTGAATTATATTTATAATTGTTAAATATTATCACAGTTTAGAAGTAGGTAGCACAGCTATCTCAGAATAGATTTCCTTATAACAATTTTCTTAAATGTCAAGAAGCAAAACAAAGACTTCTGCATTATGGGAAATTTATATTTATTATTTTTTTTCTCCAAGACAAAGTTAACATTTGCAAAGCTACAAGGTTTTATTATTCTGCATGCACAGCAGAAGGAGTGTTCACGAAGAGTGCTGGAAATGCCAGATAAGCTCTTAGTGACTGGCAGTGCCAAAGCTAGCTGTACTTAAGTTATCTTGTATGCTTCCTTATTATTTTGCCTTGTTGTTGCTAACAGGGAAATCTATTAACTCAGAGGAAAATTCAGACCAAAGAATCAATTACTTCCTTTTCTATATTCATCATGATAAGTCTACCCTTTTTTTGTTTAGCATGAGGACACAGTTTCCAGTATAAATCATTTGAACATTCAAAGATGCTATACCTTAGATATTGGTGATTGCAGCCACAAATATGAGCCATAAAGGACATATGCTAAATCGCTTTCCTCTTACCAAATACATTCTTCATCTGCCCTTGCTGTGCTAGTCCTGAGTTATTCTGGAGACTGGCTCACCAGCTGGGTGTTATTGTACCAATTAGAAAGGTGACCTTTTATAATAACCAGTGGCTTTATTTTTTTTCAATGCAAAAATTGTAAAGCTGCATATGTGGAACATTTCAAATGAACAAAGAAGTCAAGTAAATACTATTTTAGGATGTAAATCTGCAATTTTACAATGTATTTCTATTTCATCATATATAAGTTGGACTGATTTCATGGAAATAGACATAAATTAATAGTTACACCACATTCCAGTGTCAGTACTGTTTTATTTCCCTTATGAAATCACAATTGCTTTGGCTTTTTGGAAAATACCAAATACTGTGATTCATGACTTGACAATAAACATTATCATGCATACAAAAGTCATTCCTTCATTCAAAAGTCTCTAACATTATATTTTAAAGAATGTTTAAATTATTAGTAATTATCTATTAATGAGATAAGTTAGGGTTTTATGTTTTGGAAATGTAGAAATTTGGAAATATTTTGTTATTATTTAAGAACTATTGCTGTCAAGTCTATAGGCCAGAGAATAATCATTGGAGTATAACAAAACCTATTTACAGTATAGCACAGTGGATTAGAAATAAGCTTTGGGTTAGCTCTACTATTTAAAAGATGTGTGACCTTGATTAAATTACTTAATCTCCTTCCTTCCAGTTTCATTATCTTAAAATAAAGTTAATAATTCCAATATCATAGAGCTGTTATGGGGATTAACATGAGATAATTTATGTAAAATACTTAACCCTGACAGGCACGTAGTGACTGCTCAAAAAATGTTTGGTAAGTGGTTGCATAGATGAATCTTTTTGCCAGATTGCATCATTAAATAACTTTTTATCACAAGGAAAAAAGGAAAATGACATTTTTTCCTCCTAGGCCACATTTATTAATTTGACTATAACTCCTTAGTAGCTGAAATGTTTTTATTCAATCTTCAACATCATTGAACATACTTGCAATTCTATGCTCCAGGTAAATACCCATGAATTCCAAATTGTAAAGAAAAATATAAAATGTAAGGGATAGAAGGATATATGTAAAGATGTATTACTGAAGCTGTATGATCTTCATATTAATCAAAATGCTCACCATAGAATGAGTACTCAAGAATCCTTTACTAATCATATTTATCTATCTATGTACTTATTATATAAAATTTATGGGCAAATGTCTGCATTTAGAGGTAATTTCTAGAAAAGGAAAAATGGAAGAGCTTCTATAAAGGATGATTTTAGAATTCAAAATCCTATATTTTCATTTCCATTGAATCGTATCTGTGATTTTGGACAACTCGAGTTTTTCTGAGAATAATTTATCTCATTAATGGAGAATATAGAATCATAAAATAATAACTTGAAAGTGCTCAGTGAACCAGAAAGCACTGGCTCATCTATAGAATTATGGGACTGGAATTTATCATTGCAACCATCCCCATTGTTGGGTCAGAAGTGTGGGGGACTTGTAATAGCTGTCACTGTCGGCTTCCTTTTCTACTTTGCTCTGTTTCTACCTCACAGTCCAAGAAACTGCCCAGGGACTTAACAGTCAGTCATTTGTGAGGTCTTAAAAGGGGAGGCATCCTGATTCGACCTGTCCACACTAATTTAGTCTGACACTGTCTCTTAAAATGAATCTTAACGCCCATTCATCTTCAGGTCATTCTGCCATATTCCACATAATTTATGTTTGTGTATTATTCTTACTAACAATTCTATAACCTAGATCCTAGGCTGAAATCTACAACATTCTTAAAAGAAAATTAATATGAATTCATCCATCACATCTCTAGAAGAATTCTCTAGAAATGCCTCCCTTAGAGCTAATTGATCTTGATTTCCTGATTCTCTGATAATTCTCTGCTTCCACATACTTTTACTTTTGTAGTTACCAAGCAATAATGTAGGGTTTTTGTGGGGTTTTTTTTGACATATTTGTCTGCCTGGTTAGACTGCATTTCTGCCTGTGATAGCAAGGACCACCAGTATATTTTTTTGTAAAAAAAAGCAGTTAATCATTATTTTCCTGTATTCATAGCAATCAACACAATGCTAAAATAAATGATGATTGAATTGAAATGAAAGAACATAAAAGGAAAACATTTATAACATAGTTGCCTAAGTTTTCAAAATAGATATATGTTAATTAAAGGAAAGAAAACACATAAAAGAAGGAAGAAAATAAAAACAACTTATTAATAATGCCATTGTCAAAAATATAATAACTATCAACAAGGAGATATCATTAAGACCCACTCTATTAACAAAAATTTAAAAGACTGAAAATATTAACTGTGGGGAAAGACATAAAGGAAGCATTGTGGGAGTGCAAGTTTTGCCAGTTATCTATTGGCAATATCTGGAAAACGTATACACAGGCTTACCTCATTTTATTGCACTTTGCTTCATTATGCTTCATAGATGTTGCATATTTTACAAATTGAAGGTTTGCAGCAAACCTTTGTTGAGCAGGTCTATTGGCACCATTTTTCCCATTTTTCCAACAGCATGTGCTTACTTCATGCCTTTGTGTCACATTTTTGTAACTCTCATAATATTTTAAACTTTTCATTATTATTATATCTGTTATGGTGACCTGTGATCACTGATCTTTGATGTTACTACTGCAATTGTTTTGGGGCACCATGAACCGAACCCATATATTAATAAGATGGTGAGTTTAATAAAAAATATTGCATCTGTTCTGACTGCTCCACCAATCGACATTCCCTCATCTTTCTCCCTCTCTTCAGGCCTCCCTATTCCCTAAGGCACAATTATATTGAAATTAGGCAAATTAATAATTCTACAATGGCCTCTAAGTGTTCAAGTGAAAGGAAGAGTCACACATCTCTCACTCTAAATCAAAGGCTAGAAATAATTAAGCTTAGTGAGAAAGGCATGTTGAAATCCTAGGCAGGCTGAAAGTTAAGGCTTTTTTGCAAAACAGTTAGCCAAATTGTGAATGCAAAGAAAAGATTATTGAAGGAAATTAAAAGTGCTACTCTAGTGCACACATGAATGATAAGAAAGCAAAACAGCCTTATTGCTGATATGGAGAAAGTTTTAGTGGTCAGAATAGATCAAACCAGCTGAAATGGTTCCCCTAATCCAATTTAATAATTAGGAAATCATTAATCCAATTTATCCAATTTAATAATTTCCAAATAAAGACAATGAAAAGGTAAACCTAATATGATGCAATTATCCTGTGATTGTGATTTTCGGGATTTTGGATATTAGGGATTTTAGACTTTAGGGATTTTGATCTTTTGGGATTTTAACATATGGGATTATGCTGTTTGGGATTGTTTCTTTTAGGATTATGATTCAAACCTGGTGGCTACACTAAACAACAGATTTTTAATGTAGATGAAGCGGCCATATATATGAAGAAGATGTCATCTGGGACTTTTATCACTAGAGAGAAGTCAGTGCCTGGCTTCAAAGCTTCCAAGGAGCCAGGCGCGGTGGTGAGGTCAGGGGTTCCTACGAGCCTGAGCAAGAATGAGACCCCGTTTCTACTAAAATAGAGAAAATTAGCTGGGCATGGTGCCCTCCCGTAGCCCCAGCTACTTGGGAGGCTGAGGCAGGAGGACTGTTTGAACCAAGGAGTTTGAAGTTGCTGTGAGGTAGGCTGATACCAGGGAACTCTAGCCCCAGTGACAGAATGAGACTCTGTCTCAAAACAAACAAACAAAAAAGCTTCAAAGGACAGGCTGACTCTCTTGTTAGAGGCTAACATAGCTGGTGACCTTAAGCTGAATCCAATGCTCATTTACCATTCCAAAAATTCTAGGGCCCTTAAGAATTATGCTAAATCTTTTCCACCTGTGTTCTATCAGTGGAACAACGAAGCTTCCATGACGGCACATCTGTTTACAGCATGGTTTCCTGAATATTTTAAGTCCACTGTTGAGAACTACTGCTCAGAAAAAAAGATTCCTTTCAAAATATTACTGCTTACTGACTGTTCAATTGGTCACTCAAGAGCTCTGATGAAGATGTACAAGGCAATTAATATTGTTTTCATGCCCGATAACACAAAATTCATTCCGTAGCCATGGATCAAGGAGTATTTTGACTTTCAGGTCTTATTATTTAAGAAATACATTTTGTAAGGCTGTATAGCTGTCATATATAATGATTCTTCTGGTGGATTTGAGGAAAGTGAACCGAAAATCTTCTGGAAAGGAGTCAGCACTTTAGATACCTTTAAAAGCATTTTTGATTCATGAGAACTGCTCAAAATATCAACATAAACAGGAGTTTGGAAGAAGTTGATTCCAACCCTCATAGGTAACTTTGAGGCATTCAAGTCTTCAGTAATTAACAGAAGAATTGTCAGAAATAGCAAGAGAACTAGAATTAGAAGTTGATCCTGAAGATGTGACTGAATTGCTATAATCTCATGATAAAACTTGAATGATGAGGAGTTGCTTTTCTTTAGTTGAGGAATGAAATTGTTTCTCGAGTTCTTGAGATGGAATTTACTCCTGGTGAAATACTGTAAGCATCGCTGAAATGACAACAAAAGATTTAGAATATGAAATAAACTTAGTTGATAAATCAGCAGCAGGGTTTGAGAGGATTCACTGCAATTTGAAAAGAGTTCTACTGCAGGTAAAATGCTATCAAAGACCATCACATGCTACAGAGAAACCTTTGGTGAAAAGGAGTCTATAGATGTGGCAAACTTCATTGCTGTCTTATTTCAAAAATTACCATAGCCACCGCAACTTTTAGCAACCACAAGAAAGAAAATTGAACTGTGGAAGGGGAGCAGTGATATTTGAGATTTATCTATAACATTATAATAAAATCAAAAATAGCATGTTGGTGTATTCCTTCTAGGTCCTCTCAGTGCATTTTTTTCTAGTCTCCTACACATATAATTCAATGGTTTAAACTTAAAAATATCATTATTTATTTAGTTCTTAGAACATGTCTCTTTTATCTGTCTTACATACAACTTGAAAAGCTTTCCAGTGGTGATTATTTTGTGTGGCATTTAGAAACATTTGTTGGACACCCACTTCATGCTGGGTGGTCTCTTAGATTCTGCACAAGAATGAGAAACAGTCTCTAAATTTGAGCAGCCTAATGAAGACTAGGGATGAAGGCAATGCACATTATTTACAGCTATAAATTTTCCAAATGATTATCACCAAATTAGATTCTTGTATAACCTCCATGCAATTGTTCCTAGTAACATCTTTAAAAAATATGCATTACCCAGTAGAGAAACAGGTTAATAATAAATACGCAAGCCATACAAATAAAGAAGTATATACATAACCATTCAATATTACCTTCTTGAGACATTGCTTTCTAAAATGAATCCAAGAGTCTGACAGTACAATTCACATTCTCTAGCAAAATCTTTCCCCTTTTACTTGATTCTACGATTCCAAAGTTTTTCTAGATATAAATGGAATAAATGGGTGCACGTGAAATGATTTATTCGATTGCTACTTATTCTCGAAACAGTGAATCAATTTCTTCAGGGTGTTGGGTATTTACTAATGTTTCTGGAGTCAAATGAGAACTAGGTAGATCTCCTACAGTGCCTTTTTCTTGTGGAAAATTACAGTCCCTGCTGTGCTGCCTGTTAAAATAAGCTCTGGGAGAAAGCTATAGATTATGACTGTATATATTCAGGTAGAGTTTACAACCAGGAGCTGAAGCAGAAGGAAGAATAGATGCCAATTTTAGACTTTTTTATGATAGTTAAGGACTATTGGATAAAGCAGGTTCATATCACTATTTTTGGAATGTTCATTTTTTTTCAATCACACACAAAGACAATTTCTTAAACTTTGAAAGTGAATATGCTTTTGCATTCTAATATGTTCTCAACTCAGATGAAAACACAAAAACTGTAGATTTTGTATGGCCTGGTCAGTGTGATTGTTGGACTTAGAATATAGATAAAAATACATCAGAGGGTGGCTGTATGCAGATTTGGAGACGGTATTGGCCTGTCTCTCCTGTTAGTATTTCCATTGCACATGAGAGAGAGAAAATTCAGGCACTGGGATGGAATCAGTATAGGGGGGAAAAAAGCCATGAAACATGTGTTTTTCAAAATTGAACTCACATTCAAGGATTTTTTTGGACACTGACAATGAAAAACAACATGAGAAAAGATGGGCACTAAGAAAGAATCGTGAGGGGTAACAAGAAGTTAGTCAAACTTTGGGCTTCTGCTAAATCTGACAGGGAAGCCACTGGCAGAGACTCGGGGAACTTGGGCAATAATAGAAGTGGTAGCGGCAAGGGCCACTTGCTTCTTTGAAGAGATTAACTATTGTTAAATCTTTGGCATTCTGCAATGGAACCTTGTATCCACAGGCAGGAAGCAGAGCACACTGTGATATTAGTCTTGGGAATTCATGTCAAATCAGAGAGAATCATCCCTGCTTTTCATTGAGCAAGAAGAGAGTGCGCCAAAGCAGCTGAGCTATCTGCTGTCATGAGAGTTTCTTGGAGGACTGAACCTTCCTTCAGGCTATACATGTATTAATATATATGTAAATATATATACACACTGTACAGTTAAATAATATATGTAGTTAAAATATATGCACACACAAAACATACATATTAAGTCATCCATTTCTAAAAGAAAAAACTGGCTTAACAGGCAATGCGTAAAATATGCTACTCGTTCCTTTGACACTCCCTTATTTTGCACTTTTTGTATACCGACCGTTGCTCAAGGTGTGGAGGACAACACTCTCAGAAAAAGCTCTGAGAAAATAAAGAACAAAGAGATGATTTTGGAAACAAATAACCATTATTAGTTCTTTGAAAATAGCTGTTTGCAATTGCAACATTCACCATTTTGGGCAGAAAGTAATTAGATGTTAATATCTGTGAACACCTTCAGAGGAGAGGTATCATGGTGTAGCACAGGAATTGTCACAGGGTCCTCGTTTCTGCAATGATGTATCCCTCTCAGCTCAGATTTGAATCCAGGAGTGACTTTCCATGCCAAAAGTTGCTTAAAACATCTCTCTGATCATCATGGCAGCACCATATGCTGGTCACTCATTTGAAAGAACGCAAATAAATAGTGAGTAGACAAAAGAAACTGTCTTGGAGAACCTCATAGTGCTTTTGGATAATAAGAAAATCAGGTAAATAGCATTCAGTGTGGTTTATTGGTGGGAAGCAAAGGCTTCCATAGCAGCCATCCCCTGGTGAGTACCTCTCCTTAAAAATTGTTTCTGGAATGTGCAGATGCCTGCGGTTAATACCAAGGATCCTAAGTAGGAATTCTGTGCAGAAGGAGAATGATATGGGACTGCAGAAGAGGACCCAGAATAGATGAGAAGTATTTTCCCACCTACACTGGTTTAACATTATCATGAACTTTTTGTTGAGAAGAAATTGCAGATTAATATTAGAATCCACAGCATAAGTTTTATAGTATAGATACCATAATAATCTGTGCTAAAATGTATATATAGTCATCTTCATAGAATAAGGGTTTAAATATCTACAAGAAATTTTGAACTACAGGGACTTCTACAAGAATGGTATATAGCCTCCGTGAACTCTCACAACCAAGATTTTTGTGCAGTTCTGGTAGGTGGACTCCAAATTGGCATCTAACATATAGTCACATATTTCATTAGTAACAGCTAAGAGCTTAACCTTTGAGTGATTTTGCATGTAATTAATTAAATAAAGCAGACTTGTAGGAAAACATTAACTAGTGACTATCTGTGGGCAGATTATCCATGCATGGCAAATAGTGCTAAAATTTTTACTGCTAACAATGAAGACACATTAAAAACAACACAAAGTTTGCTTTATTTTCATCTTTCATTTTCGAGGGCTCACATTGGATACTCATTTGCTTATTTGAAACATTGATATCGTCACCTCCCTACTCCCTCTTGAGATCTCATGATGCTAAAGGTACTATAAACCTTTTGTGTATGGAAACAGTACAATAAGTGGTAAACGTATAGTTTTTGAAGTTCAACAGGCTTCAAAGTGTAGAATTTAAAGTACCATACAGATTATCACCATTACCCTGTCTCAAGTGATACAGATGCTTGGAGAGTACCTTCCATATTTTGCCTCTAGCCCTAACGTAAGCCCTGCGAGGCAGTTGCTATTATCCACATTTATTACATGAAAAGACACAGCTCAGTTAAACTAAGATTTAGTTTAAGACATCACAGCCAGTTAGGATCACAGTGTCTTCCAAAACCAACTTTTTCTGGGTCTTTATAGAAGGGTCTACATCAGCATTGTCCAAAAGAAATATGAGCTACATATGTAATTCAAAAATTTCTAGTAACCATCTTTTTAAAATGTACAGAGAAATCGGCTGGGCGTGGTGGCTCATGCCTGTAATCCTAGCACTCTGGGAGGCCAAGGCGGGTGGATCGCTCAAGGTCAGGAGTTTGAGACCAGCCTGAGCAAGAGCGAGACCCCGTCTCTCTCTAAAAAATAGAAAGAAATGATCAGGACAACTAAATATACATATACATATATATATATATATACCCACACACACACACATATATATGTATATAGAAAAAATTTGCCAGGTGTGGTGGTGCATGCCTGTAGTCCCAGCTACTCGGGAGGCTGAAGCAGGAGGATTGCTTGAGCCCAGGAGTTTGAGGTTGCTGTGAGCTAGGCTGACGCCATGGCACTCACTCTAGCCTGGGCAACAAAGCAAGACTCTGTCTCAAAATAAATAAATAAATAAAAAATAATTAAAAAAAATGTATAGAGAAATCCATGAAATGAATTTCCATAATTTTTAACTTAATCCGACATTTCCTAAAGGTATCACTTCAACATGTTTTTACATTTTGTTTTGCATTTTACATATTTTACACTAGTTTTTCTTATTAAGTCTTTGAACTCTAGTGTTCGTTAGTTATTTATAGCACAACTCAGTTTAATTTAGTCCCACTTCAACTGTTCAAGAGTCACAAGTAATTAGTGGCTAGTGGCTATGGGATTGCCACTACTACAGTAGTCACTACACTACTCTACAAGGTTTAAAAATGCAGTTGTGGTACATCATAAGATCAAAAGTGCAAGATTTATTTGATCCCTGGCTTTACTGCTTGCCATCTGAAGCATCTGCACAATAACTTCACCTGAGTCTTTTCTCGCAAGGGTAAAAATGGGGTGATATTACTTAACCCACAGAGTTGGGAGGGATGAGTTAGGCATTAGGTGGGAAACATCTGGCTGATTATCTGACACGTAGGAGGAATTCACAAGAAGAGAATTGGTAAGTCCATTCTTTCTCGCTTTTGCCCTCTTTTGCTTACAGACTGTGTTTCCACATGGATGTCCTTTGGAGCCCAAAAGCTTAACCACCAAAACTTCTCCAAGGAAGCCTTGAGAAGAAGCCACATTTAGCTTCACAAATTTTATATATATTTCAGTCTGAATTTATACTGCAGTTAGAGCACCATGACTGGCCGAGTGATTGTGTGAATGCAGAAATGACAAACTTTCTCAGCTACATTTAAGATTTCAGCTGGGAGTTAGAAAGAATTCATTGAGAAACTGACATGACTCCAAATCGAGGTTACATTCTACAACCAAATATTAATTATTTTAGATTGTTTGCAGTTTTTCACCTGAGCTAGTAGAGATAATTAAGAGTTCCTTTATAATGAATAAAACGGAGACCAGATCAGAACAAACGCAGCCAATGTTGAACTCCAATCTCAATCCTTTTTTTTTTTTACAAACTCCTGTAGTCCATGAATTTAGTTTGATTGATATTTCAAAAAAATTAAGGATTCCAGTATTATGCAAATCTGGCACTTATGCCTTAAAAGACACTAAAATTGTACATTTGAAATCACACATTATTTAGAACTGATAAATTTAGGTTTATAAAAGACAATCAATCAAGCCACTTACTATCTGTGATATCTGGAGCAGATTCTAAATTTATCTGTCTTGCAATACCTGCCTTGCAGGTTTGATGTTAAGATTAGAGTTGATTCTTGTAATGTCCTTTCCATCCTTCATGGTATCTAACACATACTCAAGAAAGGGTAATATAACATTATTACTGTGGTTTCAAAGAAAGGGAATATTTTTCATTTTAATAATCCGTACAAAAATCTAACATGCTATAAAATCAATACAATGTAATGGTGAATGTATTTGATTTGGAGTCAGCAAACTTTCATCTGTCCACCTATAATCAATATATTGTCCATTTATTTATAGTCCATTTTAAATATATGTAAAGGTTTTGATAGATGGTTAGTCATCCCTTGGGAACCCCTGTGTGTTTCTCTCTGAACCCCTAGTCCTCTATCATCCCTGGAGGTAACCATAATACTTTTTTGCTTATAATTTTCTTGTTTTTCATTTTTATTTCAAGCACAATGACTGTCTATTTATACAACGCATCATTTAGTTTTGTGTGTTTTTATACTTTATATAAGTGAAAGGATACTGTATGAATTCTTTTGTCAGCAATCATGCTTTACCAAGGAGGAAATTAAGTCCCCCAAAAGGCCCAGAGCTGGTGACCAATCGAAGGAAGAACAGAGTCTCCAAATCTTCTGCCTAATCAATGCTGCTGCCTTTGGGCAGCATTAAGACCCTCTGCTTGGTGCAGCTTTCACGGCTTGTGTTGAGGCTGACATGACTTCAAAATTATTAAGGCAAGTCACATTGTTGTTAGACAGGACACGGCTTGTTTGCTAGCTACTTGGAACAGAGGAGAGAATAGCTCGTCGGAGCTACCATAACATTCCTTTTTATTAAACCTATCTTTCAAAAAAGCCATAAAATGAGCAGTTTTATCAACAGCCTATTCCAAAACAGACCGCTTTAAAAGGCGACAGGAACGAGTCTGGCAGCTGAGTTATCCTGGAGAGTTTCACTGGGAGAAAAAAGCCTTATCAGCACCTTCTTTCTAAATTGAAGCCAGAGACATCGTAAGGGAAACTGCTGGCTTCCCATATGTTCTTGGTCTTCTTATATAAAATCCTCCTGGGACCACTTTCCCAAGCTCTGAACCTCAAAGCAGACTTTCCAGAAACTTTTGGTTAGAACAAAATTCAGTATTGTAGAACTTTTATTTATTTCCAATAGATACGGGAAAGGTTAGTAGGTATTATTGACCCAGAGTATAATAATGTCCCTCAAGGATAACCTTTAAATCTTTATGTGCCCAGTAATTCAAGCTATGCAGACCATCTTTCTCTGTCTTTAGGAATATTATAACATTCCATAAAGCTATAATAAAACGAGTAGTGGAAAAGGGCAAAGGGAAATTACCTCTTTCCCCATAATGGCTCTGTAGGGCATTCACACACTCAGTTTACTCAAATGAGGTTCTCTTGGCAGTCTGCAGAGAGTTTTCTCAAAGAAATATTGCAGAATGATATTAACCTGAAATACTGAATCCCTTTATTAATCTAAGGAATCAAATTACCCCTTTCATTAATAAAATATAAATTAACATCTTTGCTTGACTGAGATAAAAGCCTCCTGTACTGTCAATAGTATTTGCAAGAACATAAGCAATAAATCCATAATGACAGCCTACTAGTGTGTTGTTTTCACCAGTTTTTTTAATAAGGCCAATAATTACGCTCTTTGAGTTACTTATATAATAAATTATAGTTATTAGATGATGCTAGCTTGCTAATTCTAAGTTCTTTCAGTGACTGATATGCATATCATTTTGTCCTAGTGGATTAAGTTTTAAGTCATTATTGCTTCAACATTTTCTAACTTGGACATGAATTCTAAGCTGGAAAAAAATTGCTTTTTGTTTCACATAAGCTTAGAAGAGTTCCTGGAAACAAAATATATCACAAAACTTCCCTGATAATACTGAGGATAACAAAACTGTATTACTAATGCTAAAGATCATATTTATTTACCCCTACAGATTATTAAGGACTTTCTTTGGATCAGTTAGTAACATGCTCACCATTGATGTGGGTAACAAACTGCTAGGATTAGGCCTCTTTTATATACTCAGTAGTAATTATAGTTTCTGGGACCAGTGTTTTCATAGAAAACATCAGGATTGAGCTGGTGTCATGGCTCACTTAATGCAACATTTAATGATAGAATGGGAGCATAGCATATATAGATACATGTATAGATATAAAGGAATATTAAAAAATATAATAATACTTAGAAAACTAGGAAAGAAGGAATTTTCCATACTCTGATAAAAATATCAAGTTTTAGAAATATTAGATACAAATCAAACTCATGGAATAACATTAGAAGCTGTCTCATTAAATTTAGGAAAAATACAAGAAGACACTCTGATATTGCTTTTTATTCTGCATTGCTTTGGAGGTCTTAGCCAGCAAAATAAAATAAGAAAAAGGAGTAGAGTTACATGAATTAAAAAGAAAAAGGTAAAATTATTTTTAAGTGCAAATAATACATGATTGCCTACATAAGATAATAAAATAATTCGTGCATATATGACAGTGCAACAAAAGCAACCATATCAATTAAAACTCTAGTATACCAAGGAATAAATGTAGTAATAGATGCGCAAACTCCTTATAAGAACACTACAAAGCCCTTTTCTGAGACATTAGGGAATGCCTAAATAAAATGAGATGAACAATACAATGTTCATGGAAAAGATGATGATATTTTGAAAATAGCAAATTTCCAAAATTAATTTATAAATTTAGTAAGTTTTAATCAACATTGTTAACTAATTGCTTTCTAAATTTGTTCAGCTTATTCCAAATTTACTATGTAAGAACAAAAGACAGCTACTAGAAAAATTGAACAAGAATAAGGCCAGGGGATTCAAACAGATATTAAGACTCATTAAAAAGTGAATCTAATGAAGACGATGTGATATTGATAGACACATAGGCTTACCAAACTGGTTAGAGACATCAGAAAATGACAAATGACATATCCACATCTATGGAAACTTGACATGTAAGAGAACACTTAAATATTGTTGGGAAAAATGGAATATTTAATAATAAACCACGACGGGTCAGCATCCTTTACAAAAACAAATTTCAGGTTCATTGAAGATTCACATGTGAAAATCCAAATGTAAAAACTTTAGGAGAAAATTTAGGATCATTTGTTAATAAGCTTCAGATATGGAAAAATATATTAAATAAACTACAAGAAGCAGAAGGAAATAGTTTGATAGATTTGGCTAAATTATTATTAAATTTAAATATTAGATTTTCTATTCAACAAAATATACAATAAGCAGAATTAATAGATAATTAATCGAATTGATATTTTCCAGATATATTACTGCAAGAGAAATTATATTTAAATTATATAATCAATACTTATAAACTTATAGAATCAATAAAAAAACAGAAACAAAAAAATTCTAGCACAGCTAAAGAAAATGGCAAAGCAGTCATGAAGAAATTTAAAAAGAAGAAAACTAAACTGAATAGGCAATAATATATTTTACGTATAATCTATGCTCACCCTTGGTAGTAATAAGGAAAATGCAAGTTCAAATAATAGATACCATTTCGCCATTATTAGGCAAATAGTCTCAACTATAGCAAACTGCTCAAATGCTAGCTTTGTAGGGTAAATTCTTCGATCTACTCTGGAGAATGAATCAGCAGTGCCTATTAGATTTCAAGATATAAATAATCTTCATTCCAAAGACTCTGATTTAAGGTATATATCTTTTGTGCATGTGTGCAAGGAGAAATGTAAGCATTCAAAGAATTATTTATAACGAAACTTTAGAAATGACTACGTTATCACCAGGAGAATATATAAATTGTCATATATTTACAGAGTAGCATACTGCACAACCATCCATATAAATGAAGCAGAGGAGTAGTTATTGGCATGTATTAATCTCAAAAACATAATGCTTAGTGGAAACAGGAACTCATGAAATTACATGCTGAAAATGTTAACATCAAAAACATTAAAGTACTACATTTTCATTGGTAGTCAAATGTTTTGTTTACTGCTGAGGACATAAAGCATCATTCCATAAGCACTCAGTAAATATTTTTTACATGATTTTTTAAACAATAGGAGTGAAATAAAAGCAAGGGAATTGTCTCCATAAAATTTTAGGAGAATGGTTACCATGTGCAGGAAGGAAATAGCATGAGATCAGGGAGAGTGATCCAGGGACTTGAATTCCGCATGTAATATTTTATGACTTGAAAGTCTGAAGCATATTTGGCAAATGCTAACATTTGATGTAGCTCATGGGTCTGTTCAAAGGTATTTATTTTTCATTAGCTATGATTATATTGAATATTTGAAATCTTTAAAAATTAAAAAAAAGTTGTAAATGTCTAAGCCCAGAGATAGAAAATGTAGAGTATCTAAATATGTTAACTGTATACTACCCATTTTTAATTCTCTGTGTCTCTTCTTGGGAATTCAATGGTTTCATTCATTTTATTTTATACTCCTGCCAACTCAAGATTGCAGTGGATTTGGAATTCAGGGGATATTGCAGGATATTACAAAATATGTACTCCCAATTTTACAACAAATTTGAGGATATAGAGAGGATAGTTTTAAATACCATTTTCCCAAACTATCTCTTACTTTTAAGTCCAAAACTTAAGATGTTCTTTAATGCCTTGAATGTGTGATGTGTCGAATTAGCTACCAGGGAATCAATTAGAGGAAGAGAGACTAAGTATGATGATACATGGCACAGAAGCAGTAATTGATTAAAAAAGTAAAATGATATTGCAGCTATCGGTGGTGTCAGATCCAGGGAGATTCTGTTTGGGGTATATCAATTGTGCGTTGAATTGCAGAGGTTCTTTTCAGGGCTTGCAGGTTTGTAGGATTAGACCTAGAATGCATGCTACATTTCTCCATAAGGGCTGGACATGAAGTGCATGTATGGTAAAAAAAAAAAAAAGCACTTTAGGAAAATAAGGTTACAGCATACACAGGAAGTTTAGCCCATGAGTACCTTAAATAAAACTTTGTGTCTTAGTCAAAGGGACACATAAACGTTACAGCATTTCAGTGAGGAAAAGGGTGAATATAGCTTATGAAATTTAAGGGACAAAACGCATATGGGAAACGAGAAATGTAAATATGTACAGCCCGCATTTGCGTTATGGACTTTAACCGTGTTCTTTATTTCATAAACCATTTTAAAGAGTGAGTAGCTGGAATCTTACAAAATAGCAAGAAAAGCTTTGGTTATTACATTAGAAGCATGGGTTATAAAATTCTCTTGGTTGCTCTTAAGGCCCCATAAGCCACCTTTGGTAAGTCACTTTATCTTAAAATACTTGGACTTTGATCATTTTAGCAGTTGAATCTAACCCCTACTCTTCATTTGCATGTCACATGCAAACACATCAGTTGTTTTCTCTGCCCATCAACAACTATAGCAAGAAATTAAGAAATCTCAAATACAAACTTAGTGGTAGCTTTTTAGCTGAAAAGAATGAGTACAACTATTTTAAGGCAGGATAACCAGAAATATGGATTCTCACTTCTCTGGAGATTCTTCAACAGGTTTCTGCCTGTAGTATGTTTATAAAGGCAAAATAAATATTTCGGACAAATGTAAGGAATAACTTTTCAGATTATGATGCATGCCAGCCCAAGTCAAATATTCTGCCCAACATAGTTAGAATAAGCCCCTCATCTCTTCTGGAAAAAGGATCAGACCCACAATGTATGCCACATTGGTTTTTTTCCTCATCTTATTATCTTGTTCATTTATTCCTATTCATTTTTCTTTCATTTATTCTAAATAAAAATTGATATATTGAGAACAAGAAGTAGAAAGCTCACAAAAATTTCTTCTGGTGGTATGATTTTATTGCTCTGATTCTCCTGTTTCCATTCTGCCTCTCCATTTTGTATCACCAATTGCTTCAAAGAGCCTCAGACCATAGACCATATGCTCTCCTTGAACTTCATGGCAAAATAAAACTCTGGGTCAAAGAATCAACATCTAGTGTTAGACTATAAGTTCTATGGATGCAGGAAATGTATCGTGTTCATCCCTGAATCCCCATCTCCTGTTCACTAAATATTAATTTCATGTTGGAAGAATCAAGTAGTTATGGAATCTTCAGAACTATCTTCCTCTTTATGGACCTCATTTTTGTTTTGTGTGGCAGAAGGTGATTGATTCAGCAGTATACCAATTGTATTCTTTCCTAAGTTAATATTATTCTATTCTCTTATCCCTTCACAATCATCCATCTCAAATTTACAAAAGAAAAGCCTGTCTTTCTCCTCTTGCGCATCTTACTAAGTTGCATTGCTTTGGGTACCAAATTCCTCTGTGCTACCAAAGAAACAAATTGAAATATTATTGAAAAATTTTTAAAAAGGGAATGAATCTAATAAACAGCTAACATCTGTTTCCAAGTGAAATTGTTTCCAATTCTTCACTTTCAACTAAATGAAAGGAGAACTTATAACCAGTTGTCATTTGATAGATTATTAAATAATTGTGGCTGATAGAGCATTAGTATGATTTTTTGGGCACAAAACTAGCAAGGAATACAAATTGGTATAATTGCCATAATACAATTCTTTCAACTCCTAAATACTTGTCTATGTTGATTAAGTTTCTTATTTCTTACTCAAATGAAGGAATGACATTATATTGTGTCTGGAAAGAGGATAGGGGCAACCCCCGTCCATTCTAGTTCTTAGTGATCCTTCGAAATAATAGAAAATGATCTGGTCAGTTTCAGTGGCTGCAAAGAAACATTCTTGAGGGGCAATAACCTCATGGCTACCCAGGCTGAGTGATGGAAGGCCCGGCCCAGAGTGGGTGATGGGGTGTTATGGCTGCATAGGCAATGAGAGAGGATTTCCCCTCTGAGGGGAAACCTTAATAAAGCATGGTGTCTGATGGACTTGAATAGCATTCTGGGAAAGCTACTACCTACCCAAAAGCCAGGGCCAGTTACATAATTCATGGGTGCCAGAGTAAATGAAAATGTGGGGTCCTTTGTTCAAAAATTAAGAATTTCAAAATGGTGACAGCAGAACACTTAATCAAGTGCAGCACCTTCGTAAGCATGGATCCTACGCAACTGCACAGGTAGCATTTCCATGAAGCTGCACCTGCCAGAGAAGTCCACATCAGCACAACCCACGAGTATGAGATTAAACTTGCCAGAAGTAGAGTGAGGCCAGGGACACTCTCTTCAGCCAGTCCCTGTGGTCAATAAATGCACCTCTGCTGTCTCCATACTGACTTCAAGTCTCCAACCCTGGAGGGATTACTGCCAGAGAGAGGAAAGGGGGAGGAGTTTGCTCAGAGCCAAGCCATGCCTGTCTCTTCCTCTTCACCAGGAAGTGGGCCTCAGTGAATCAGCCTGTGTTGTGGGAAGGAGGATTTGAACTTGACTATAGTTATAGGTAGAAGTTTTTATTAAATAAATGAACGGAACTGAATCTTAAATAACACAATAAGCCTCTGCTATAATGACAGTAACTAAAAACATATGGCATCTTGCAAAATATAATTAACAGACCCACTAATTAATGGGAAAGGGGAATTGGATAGAGGGAAGTTCAGTTGAACTACAGGAAGAAATAATACAACTTCATGTATATGAATAAAAATGTTGAGCCTTCTAAACAAAATAATTACCTACATACACCTTTGTCTGTGTTTAAAGTAGAATAAGGAAACCTGAAGGACAATGGGAAGGTGGAGAGAGGGAAGGTGATGAGATTCAGAGGTATTAGAAAGATTACACAGAGAAGAGTGTTTAGATTGGAAGGATTTTAACAGACGGGGGCAATGGAATCAGTTATATGTATATCAGATTTCATTTAAATTTAATTATAACATGAAAATTAGCTAAAGGGATTTATTTTTAAAATTAATGTCTAAAGTCAAAGCTATTGATGATGGATAAAAATAAAACTATCAGAATACAATTTAGAGCTTACATATTTTGTGATTTTTCATACAAAGCAAAGATTGAAGGTAAGAAAAACATGTTTTCTTTTGTGTCTCATGCAAGCCTGTGATGTCCCAATAAACTAAGACTAAACATCCAGGACCAGTTCAAAAAGGCTTTTCAGATAGACCTCCTGGGTATGGGGATATAACTCAATACATAAGGAAAGGATGAAAGACACAACAGAAAAGATAATGTTTGAAAAAAAATGGTGGTGCATGAGTATAACTGTGAGTATAACTGTGTAAATGACACAGTGGAATTATGTTGGTAATTTCCCCCTGCTGCACATATAAATTATGCAGAGAATATTGGATTGGTGGCTTCTTTGTAGTGAAAACTGCCTATTCGCTTCCAGGGCCTGGCAGAGGTGAGAGCTGTGCTGAGAGGAATTAGCAAGCATGCAATGAAGAAACAAGGGACATAAAAAATCATGTGTATTGCACAGGATAATGGAAGACTGCAAAATATAAACCTGCAGCCTGGGAGCGAAATTGAGAGAAGACATACATTTCATTTAACCTGGGATCTGGGCACCGTGTTGGCAGGTATAATAAGAAACTTCTTAAATAATTAACAAATTCAGCTAATTGCTTGGTCCACAATAAAGTTAACAGCTCTTAGTTGATGTTTTCTTTACAAGCAATAAAAAGGCTTACTTAGATCCTCCATTTTCTTTCTTTAAAAAAATTTCCAGCAATGCATCAGCATAATTTACAAAAAAAAAAAAAAAATGACAGATGGGGAATGCAAAATGTCCAAGAAAGCTGTTTGTCTGAGGTTACTGCTAGGTTCTTTACTTTTCACAAAAATACGATTTGGTTCATGATCTCTAGTTACTTTTCCTTAGTGGAAATAGGGGTGTGTGTTAAATATTGAGATGATTACATTACAAACACTTCACAGAAGAGGCTATTGTTTTCTGAAATGATATTTATTTTAAAACATTTATTAAACTACTATTTATAAAGCAATGTGTCATATCAGCTGTATCCAATAGAAATAAAACATGAATCATAAATATAAGGCATTTGTTCAGGAGGCAGAAGTCAGATGCGGGACTCACTGGGCTAAAATCTAGGTATTGGCAGGGCTGTATTCCCTTCTGCAGGCTCTAGGGAAGAATCTGTATCTTTGCCTTTCTAGCTTCTAGAGGCTGCCAATACTCCTTGGCTCATGGCTCCCTTCCGTCTTCTAAACCAGCTATGATGGGTTGAGTCTTTCTCACAAGGAATCTCTCCAACCTCCTCTTCTGTCCCTTTTTTTCACTTTTAAAGTTCTTTGTGATTACATTGGGCCCACCCAGATAATCCAGAGTAATCTCCCTATTTTAAGATCATCTAAATTGCAACTTTAATGCCATCTGCAACCTTAATTCCCCCTTGCTATGTAATGTAATATATTCACAGGTTCCAGAGATTAAGACATGAACGTCTTAAGGGGCCATTATTCTGTCCATTGATAGGCAGCGACCAAATGTGCAGGTGGCAGGTACAGGCCAGGAGGGCAGTTGCTAGGGGCAGAGAAGCCAGGGAAGGGGCTGTAGGAAGATGCAACTAACGACCGCAAACACCAGGAAGCAACTTGAGGTTTTGAGGAACACGAAACTGTGGAGCTGCAACTTTTCTTATAAGACCTGTCAATCATGTATATCAATCATCTGGTAACATCCCACACCTCCTGTAAGCCCTCTCCTGGACCAGGCCAATAAAAGGAAGCCACCTGGGAGTTCTCATTGTCTTTCTCTGCTCGTGGAGACTGACCTGTTCCTGTCTGGAACAGACTCTTGCTTTGTATTGCTCCCTTCTTTTCTGCAATAAAAGCCGTTGTGTGGAATTGCTTCCTGTCTGTGGTCACTCTGTCACACTGGCCCTGCTTGTGAATTTTCCAAGCAAGAGCCAAAGAACCAGGACAACAGTCTGCCAAGAGGTTGGACCTGACACTACTACAAATAGTGCACTGTATATGTCATAGCGTTGCTGTGGGGATTAAAGGAAGCATTCTGCAAAGCACTTTGAAGAGTACCTGGCACATAGTAATGTGGTAATATTATGATAAGTAGAGGGGATAAATACTGAAAGAAGGAGAATGAGTTGGAACAGTGCAAATGGGCAAACTGGGAAGCTTAGGATACATGTAGTATGAGTGTCTAAGTGAGGAAATAATGCTCTCTGTTCAGAGAACACCAAATCTAGAGTATTATGTTCAATCATAGTCATTATACTGCATTTATACATGGGAATGAACCTAGATAAGAATGACAAAGATGGAGGGTCAGCTGAAACCGCCTCATACAAGATGTAGTATAGAGTAATGGTTACGTACTAGGACAGAACTGACATCGTGGGCATGTGACCCATGCAGTTCTCTGGCAGGACTCATGAGGGCCCCATGCTTGGTTTTCTGCTCTTCTGTAGCCATCTTGAAACTCTAAATAATTTCATCTTTGTACTGGTGTTTCATTGAAGTCGTGTGGGAAAATAGAGCCTATGTGTGAGGAAAGAAGATACGTAAAATACACGTGTCCACTGATCCTTTCCACGTAGCATTTGTAATGTGCCATGAGCTCAGAATTCTGGTAAACTTATGATGCATGAAAGTTCAGGCAGACTCAAAGCAAGTAAAAGATAAGCATGTTACTTATGTCCACAACTGCATAAGTGCAAATGCTGGCATCTAAGAGATGACGTACTTTCCACTTGAACCAGAATTTTCTTCAATTACAGAAAGAAGGCAATGATTTCAAGACACAGGAATGACAAAACAACTTCTCATGTCCTTTCTTATTCATATTACTTGCCCTGTATTAGCCAAACACTGACACTACAAATGATGATGTAGAAAGTAAGGGAAAGAAAAGGCAACATAGCATTTCTTTTTCTTTAAGTCCTTCCTTACTCATCCATAATTAGAAGGTAGAGAGTCTTGAGAAACTATGTGTGTCTATCAAGAAGTAAAATAAAAACAATTGAGTTGGTTTTGTGAAGCATTTCTTCTATAGTTTGGTAAGAATGAAATACATATGCATGTGCAAGCTATGAAATACAAATTGTGTAACTTCATTGATTCTGCCTTTGACCTAAATGCCCTTATATTTGCATTTAAACTCAGTATTGTACAATATAAGGGCAAATGGTAACAGCTATGCTTATCATTTAAAATTCATTTTTTCTTCCTTAGAATGACATTAGATATCAACTAAAAATGTCACAAGTTGATATAAAGACTGTACATTACATTACAAGGAAAACATATATGTATTTTTTTTGAGACAGAGTCTCACTCTGTTGCCTGGGCTAGAGTGCCGTGGCATCAGCCTAGCTCACAGCAACCTCAAACTCCTGGGCTCAGGCAATCCTACTGCCTCAGTCTCCTGAGTGGCTGGGACTACAGGCATGAGCCACCATGCCCGGATAATTTTTTCTATGTGTATATTTTCAGTTGTCCAGATCATTTCTTTCTATTTTTTAGTAGAGACAGGGTCTTGCTCTTGCTCAGGCTGGTCTCAAACTCCTGACCTTGAGTGATCCACCCACCTCGGCCTCCCAGAGTGCTAGGATTATAGGCGTGATCCACCGTGTCCAGCCTGGAAAATATATTTTAATTCCTTTAACAGTACTCTTTCTTGCTGTTTGAACAAGTGGCCTTGCATTTTCATTTTACATTGGGCCTTGCAAACTATGTTGCCAGCCATGCATGAGAGCTCTGGAGTCAGATTGCATTTGAGAATTCCAAGTCCCCCTCCTGCTAGTTATGTAACCTTAGATTAATTATTTAAACTCTTTGTGCCTTAGCTTTCCTCATATGGGAAATGAAGACATGATAGGGTTTTAGTAAAGAAGAATTTGGTTAATCCATGTATTACACTCAGAATGGTATCTCACACTACCAGAATGTAAATAACACAATAATAGGGTCTTTGTCTACTTTGTCTAAAACTATGTTTGATGCATATTAGGGATCAAAGAATAATTTGTGAAAGAATGAATGTGCTCAACAAACCAGATCATTCACTAGTTCCCAAAACTGGCCAGGCCAGCAGTAAAATTTCTATTAAATATGGATTTCTGAACCCTGTATTTCTAAGTTTCTGATTCACTGTTTTTGGGGTAGAGCCCAAAAATATAAATTTTAAAAAGCTCCCTGGGTACTTTTAATGGATTCCAGGTTTGGGAGCCATTTCACTTTTAATGCACTTCTGCATATCTATGCTTTTCCTTACGTTATTCCCTCTGCCTGGTTTTCTCATTTATTTTCTCTGTATGGTGAAATTATAGACATTCTTCCATGCCAAGCTCCTCTTGTCCATAATCCAGGACAAAGGGACTCATAATTTACTTGTCATATCTTCCTATGGATGCTTGTTGTGAGTGCTCAATGTTATTAGAAGGCCAGGTACATATTTTGTACATATTTTATACCCGAAGGACCTAACACACAAAAGTACCTTCCACAGTTACTAAATAAATGATTAATTGCTGAATTCACTGCCTTGGAGAAAGTACAATGGAATGAGATTAAAGGCAAGACTCAGCAATGAAGCTGAAGACATGCGAAACTTCTCGATTTAAAGAAAAACTCAGGCTGCTTCTATATGACAATAGTATGTGTATCGGAGGACACCAAATGCGATCCAGGATGCTGTTAGGTGTATAACTGTGATATTCTTTGATAGTTGGGTGATGCTGTGGGGCCATTTGACTGCCATAGCTGTCACATTCAAAGGAAATTGCCTTAACTACCGAACACGGCTATGAAAGACAAATAAAAGAGGGGTAGAAAAATGGACGGTGGGTTAATTTGGCCAAAATTTGAAGCCCATAATACCTATATAAGAAAAAGTGATTAGGAAGCAAGTATACAACTTTAAAGAAAGTTTCTTTAGGGAAATAATAGTTCATCATTTTCTGATTCTATATTCAGCTAAAATGTATATGCTTCTCTTTCATGTCATCAAGAAACTTTTGTTTTATAACAACATAGAGTTTTAATATTATTCTTACCATAGGTGTATTAAGGAGCTACCTCCACGATATTATGTGTGAAGGATGAAAGTCCAGCTGTGCCCCAACATATGTGACATCTGTAGGGCAGACTATGAAAATTTCTATCATTGGGAATCATATTTTAGGATTAAGTTCCAAAACCTCTAATATTTCACTGAAAATATCATTAATACTTCAGTGACAATGAGGTAAGTTAGCAGACTGTAATAAACCTCTTAAAAGTCTTCTATTTGCCATTATAGGTTAGGAGAAATCCAAAAGCACTGGCTAGCAGTCGTGCTTGGCTGGGACCTGTTGTAGATCTGCTAACGTAAAGTGGACCTTCAGCACATTTCTGCTGCACCTAGTCTGAATAGATTTAATTATATAGACAACGGTGGGACATGCCTGCATCTGTGACCACTGCAGCTATTATATTTGAGAGGGTTCAACAGTAAAAAGGGAGGGTAGAGGACAGCATAAATCCCACATTTTTGCTTCCCTTGTGTATACACAGTTGTATTGGTAGAGGGAAGAGTGGTCCAAGGAAGTGCTTTTATTTCCACCAAATGTCACTATTACTTAAATAGACCATGAACAGTGCAGCACAATCAGAGAGACATAGTTTCCCAGTGAGCGAGCGTTGTAATGAGAAGTGAGGTCCCTGCAGACTTGTCCAAATTAACTAAACGATGAAAGATTTCATAGACATTACCTAATACAATACCAGGTAGACTTCCCGTAGCTGAAAGGGAGGACTCTTACAGGCACAGTACTAGCAAAATATGAGTCTTCCTATCAGACATACGGCTACTGAGACCAAGTGAGATTATGCATGAGCATTGAATAAAAAAAGCAATACTTCCTAGTGAATTCAGAGAGCATAGACTCCACTCCCTGCCCTCCTCCCTTACCCACGCTGATGACCCCTGGCTGTATAGCAAATAAATCAATGGGATATTTCCAGAAAAGGAATGGGCCTGGATTCAGGCCACATGGGTGCTTGTCCTAGCTCTGCCATGCTGACCTTGGGTATACTAAATGACCTTTTAGTGTCTCATTTTTCTTACCCGAAAATTCAGATTAAAGATCTCACCCTGTTTAATTTTGAGAGTTGATTAAAAATCAGATGAGATTCTGCATGTGTAAATGCTAGAAAAAGAAATAAAGCATTATACAAATGCAAGGTCAGCTGATATTAAAGAATATGCTTATAGTTTCTGGGGTTAATTACTCTGATCCTGGATTTTAAAGAACAGAAGGTACTTGGTCAGCGATATGCTAACAACTTTCTCACAGACTTTGTCTAAAATGGCATTCTTTTAAAATTTTTGGTTAACTGTTCTGTTAATTCAGTCAAAACTGCTGAAGGAATTATACAGAAACATGATATAAAAACTAGACCCCTATGGCTTAAAATCCTAAGGAATGACTTGTGTCAGATGATATCCATGCTATGATATATGGCTATATAAATTCTAGTTCCTGATAAAAATCTTAAGATTGGTAAGAATAATTTGTCATGAAGTTAATAAACCCTGCATCTGATTCTAGAAAAAGTTACATTTGAATTAACCTTCAAGCATTTGGCACAAAGGAAACAAATGATCACCACTATGAACTGGAAGAGCTAGTTTAGATTCCAGACATTGCAGATAAATGACAAATCCATAAGAGGTCGGAGGGCTTACGGCATCAGTTCTGTAATGACTAAATTCTCAGAGTTTCACTTTTACATGGATATGCGAGGTGCCAATTGTTAGCCTTGTTAAACCTGGTTGCTTAGAGACAGCTGACTGATTAGAAAATAGTTGCTATCTGCGTTTATAATTATTGTGATTACTATTACTGTGGTAGCCCTCAGCGGGATCCTGAAAATGGTAATATGATGTAGCATTTCACAAACTTAGGCCTATAAAAACTCAATATATATTCCAGTAAAAAAGATTTATAATATCCCTTCCTTGCCATTTCAATGGGCTCATTTAAAGAATAATACAATTATTCGCTCTCAGCTTATATAGTTGCTTCCTTTCAATTCCATTATGAAATAGAATCAGAAGTTATTACCAAAGACGGGAGAAAAACAAAACCCTTCTGAGAAAAGAATATCAGAGAGTGATCGTGCTCAGGTCTCAATCTCATAATTGAGTAAATGGCAACTTTAAAAAATCCCAATGTGAGAAATGCTGAGGTATTTTATTTCACTTGTCATCATATTAGTGAGTAATAAATAGCAAGAAAATAGATTCCATTTTTATTTATCTATGCAGAAACTTAGGTCAGACTCACCAAAATTGGCTATGTGAGGATACAATCTGTTGGTTTGAAGCAGGAGTTTAATCATATCTATTTTGCCCCTAAAGCAAATGAAATCACAGCAAAGACAGTACACCTGCATCATGTTGTTGCGTATACACTTGCCACAAATAATCTTTGTAACTAAGAGCTATAAACAGTGGTGCAGTAATTATAGTGGAAGAGAAAAGGGTTTATACTCAACTGTGGGGAAAATGTAATGCAAACCAGGTGTCTCCTGTTCTCCACTTAGCACAGCATACGTGACGAGCACAATGACTGCAGATCCCACTTCTGGTGGATGTGGGTGTTTCTCTAACAGTTTCTTTTTGACAAGCCAGAAGCACAGTGCTCCTGCTAGATTTGGCCCAGTTCCTGGAAAAAGGGTTGAAGTCCTCGTTTTTGCTGCTCCTCCTTGTGATCAAATGAAAGCAACAATGAAACTGCTGGCTTGGTTGGGTGAATGCCTGCTAGCTAGGAAAAACAGCAATGACAATTAAGTCTACATTTTCTGGTTTTTTTTGTTTTTTTTTTTTTTCGTGTCTGATCATGGGACTCCGATTAGCTAATGAGTTACAAGGATCAACTTTGTCTAGATTAGTACATATTTAAAATAATAAAATAATTGTTATTAAAATGTAATATGAAGAGAGTGCAGAAAGAGATGACCAGAATCATGGAATCCTCTGACACCTTCGTTTCCTCCTAAAGTGGGGTTATCAGCTTAGCCAGAGGTGGCCTAAGAAGAAACATCCTCGTCAACTTCCCAGGCACAATGAAACTAGGGGAAAAAAAATCAAAAGCACGTAGCTTTTCAAGATTTCTAAAAGCTATTTTAAGATGATTGGTTTATAAGATAAGATGATAAATGGTCATTGTAAAAATATATGACTTTCCAAAAATAAGTAAAGACATAAAAATAACCCACAATCCCAATATACAGAGCATAATGGGGAATCACTTAGTGTTTATTCTTTAACTTGTTTGTTCTCTAGCTACTCAAATACCTTGCTAATGTTTGAAGAAAAACTTCTGAAGATAGCAATAATGATTTGGGAATGAGGACTCCTGTAAAACACCAATTTTATGCTTTCTAAATAAAAAAAAAGTTAATTTTATTTTTCTTAATATGCCCCTCAATCTAAGTTTTCAGGTTGTAATTAGTAAACTGTGTTGATTATTTCAATGTTAAATTATTAGCATCAGTTAATTGGAATTCTAATTGCCAAAAGGTGAACAATATATTAATCACAAATTCCAGAAGTAACTTTAATTTGATATTGCCATTGATACCAACATGACGATAATGTTTTCTATTACATATTGTTAGTCTGTATAATTTTCTCATCTCCTGTGGAGCTGTAAAATTTTTCTTCCTGATAACAATATTAATATGCCTTGGAATAAAAATCAGAATTCATAATGATATTAACATACATAGGAAGATCTATGTTGGATCTGTCAATGTTGATAATCACAGTTTCTTTGTATGTTACTTATTTTTCTCATTTTATCAATGCGTTCATTGATATACATTTAAAGTTATCACATTTATTTAATGAGCCTCTTCACTATGCAAAAAGATTATAAAATAATCAGAAAAACTACTCTCAACATATCACTTTTATCTTTTAACATATCTTATAAATATCAAGTTGAATCCGTCTCTACTAATTAAAATTGTTCTGCATACTTGAACTAAAAGTTATCACAAAATGAGATGCTTTTAAAATTATTTTAATTACCCATTATATATTTAGTTGTGGTATAGCTCATTAAGAGAGATCACAAGAATGGAAAAATAGGTCCCCACATGTACTCACCATCAAACTGGCACTGATCAACACTAAAGTACTCACACAGTAGTAATATTCTTTGGGGGTTGGCGGTTGGGGGTGGGTAAACTCACAACTAATGGATGCGGTGAGCGTTGCTGGGGGGGATGGTCATGTCTCAAATCATGGTTGGGATGTGGCAAAGTCATAACATGTAACCAAAATGTTTGTACCCCCATAATTTCCTGAAATAAAAAAAAAAATAAAAAAACAAAGATCACATCAATAATAAAAATAACAAAACTAAAAAAAAAGATTTTATTTGGGTAAAACAGATTATTTTTCTTTGGACATTTATGCCTTATTATAGACATAGACATAATATCTAGGTAATTCAGTACATCGTATTGTTGTCAAGTAATGCATGGGATATTTTTGTCCCTGAGGAGTTCCCAGGGTACGGAGAATGACCACCTGTGTCTGGGTTGGAAGCCACACTGCACTGAATCAGCCAGACTGTGCGTTTAGTTGTGAGCTGTTTCTGGCGAGTTCCTGGATGCAAAATTATTACCTAGTAGCTGTCATTTCTCCATTAAAGTGCCTTTTCTTTTTATACTGAAGGCTTTAGGTCATTTTGCTAATTAAAATGTAAATACTTTCTTAATCTCTTAGCACTAAAAAACTTAGTTTTCTCTTTTCATTTTATCAGAGGTTGGCAAAAAATTGACATTCATTATGTTTCCTACAGAACAAGAGAAGAAGATTAGAATGCATGGATCCAAGTGTAATTGTCTTCCATTTTTCTAAATGCTGAGTCCTACACTATGTTGATTTAAAGCAGAATGTTTCCCTCCTCTTCAGAACCAGTTTAGTGTTCGGGTAGTAATTCTAAACCCAGTGTGTGGGCATCACAGTTGTGTGTTCTCTCAAACCTACATAAATGTAAAATGAACTCTGATTGCCCACCGAGTGACCTTTTCTGTATGTAGAAAAAAATAGATCAAACCAAAATTATTTCCTAGTCACATGCTCCTAATGCAAGGTATACATGTATATGTGTATATTCATTTATTCAGTGATATATCGTTAAATCCACACTTTTAAGTGTCCTCTCTATTTGAAGCATTAGGCTAGACCCCAAGTCTGTCAAAGTGAGAATCCACACTACCTATTTGGGAGGAGCTACCAGTTTTACACAAGAAGTAGGCTGTCAATAAAGCACTTTCTGTATGAGCAACGAAAGGCTTCAGAGAGGCGGTTAACATTTGTGTAGAGGCTCCAAAGATCAATGGGAATCACCTAGATGAGTAAAGAGATGGAGGTTTTGCCAGGTGCAGAGAGAAGCATACCTGAAAGTTTGGGAGAGAGAAAGTACATTGAGTCCTGAAAACCTTAGCATCCCTTGAAGAATCAATACATTTTGGACATGTGGGCACAGTGGTTTCAAGTTGTGATTTCCTGATGTTACACTGTTATCCAATAACACAGTGGGAATATATGCCAGGATTTCTGCTAGTCGGTTTATTGCAGAACAATATAAAATCCTAACATAAAGGGTCTATGGAAATGCAACAGTAATAAACTGTATGCATAACAATACATTTATAGCATGATAAGGAAAAACAATCCTGCAGTGTTAAACTAGCTTTAATTTTAGTTTATGAAGGACAGACTTCTGCACCCTAGGCATGAAAGCTTTTCACAGCACAGGTATTTTCTTGACGTGTGAATTAAAATGTAATGCTAATAAATACTATTGGCTCACAGGATCAAATATATAATTCATGCTGCCCGTTATAATACATCCACAGAGAGCAGTGAGATTAACCTCGTGTTTATAGAAAAAAGTGTCTTTGATAAGACTCAGAATATAGATTACATATTAAACTATGAGAAAGCTCAAAGGAGTGACAATATCCTCAAAACATATGTGCTACTGCAGTTCAAATGGTAGGGACATCAGTGCTTCAATGGTGCTGTGAAAGCTGTATTTGATAACATGTCTCTGAAAGGTTTGCATCGGTGAAGAAAGAGATCTTTTTACTTTCAAGATTGCCAGATTTCAGACTGCCCGAGTTTTGGAATTGACCTAAGCAATAGTAGTTATTCCCTTGGTAGCAATCATTGTTGGGACCAAAGGCTTTCTGAGGGATTATTGATACTTGGGCTCTGCTGTTAATTAAAAATGTCATTCTATTTCAAGATGTGTCTTCAAGATGAGAAAATATCCGTTTTGCTTCTTGATGGTTCACAATAATAATTAGTGTATAATGAGGAAACTTATTCTAGTTTGACAACATCTTCTGGAGAGAGAACTTGAAAAGGACTTCAAAATAATCATTTGAAAACACACTGCAGCAAAACTATAGATGCAGAAAGTAAATCAAACATATTAGGAAGGAAAATATATGTAAAAGTGGTACATTTTCCTATTAAAGGATGGAGATTCTTATATTAAGAAAACGTAGATCTAGCTGTATGTCATTTATAAAAGACAATATATGTCACGTAATATTTAAGAAAGACATCAAATCAAAATATTAACATTAGAGAAAGTAAAAATTAAGGTGAAAATATCAAAGAAGACAAAGAATTATAGTCACACTAATAATTATTATAATTTAGCAAAAGATTTACTCATCATTAATCATTACTTACAAAACAACACAGCATCAAAATATATGAAGCAGAGACTGATAATGTAAGAAAAATGTGATAATAGTGATATTGGGGAAATTCAAAACATCTTTCAGAAGCCAACAGATTCAATAGACTAAAAAATGATTAATGGTAGAGAGAGATTAAAAAGTACACAAGTTTATTACAAACATAATGAAATCACTGAATACAGAGTGGGGAAGAGAAGCACAGTGGCAAGTGTTATGTACCATTTCTTCTACACAGACACAGTAAGGATAAATAACCTCAAGAGCACAGATAGTAATGAAATGTAATAAAATAATGAAAAATGATGGTTTTAAATAATTATTGCCTTTACTTATAATTTATTTAATTATAGCATAACATAATTTAATTTTTTAGTAATGGCTGTGTTCAATGATTGGCTTGCAAAATTTCTGAAAATTGAATAATTGGTGAGACAGGAGGAACTGACTACAGAAACCAAGGTTCTTTCTCACTCTGACTCTCCCTCTGGGGCATTGCTCTCAGCCTGAAAAATCTTTGGGATCCCCCATAAAGAGACAATTCCAACTATTTTTCCATTCTCCGACAGGATCAAAGAATTGGTTTCTCCTAAGTGAGAGTTCCATGAGATCAAAGAAGAGAGTTTCGGTCAGAAATATTAAGTTGCAGCATCTTATTTGATGCAAGCAGCCAACATGCAGGAGGACTCCATGTCTTTTCTATCCAGCTGTTTTAGAATTAGAGCTGAGGAATGAAAAGTTTATCAAAGGGATAAACATTTATCAATGCATTTATTTAAATGGAAAGAAGAAATCAGACATTTTCTGATAGAAACATGAGAAGAGTTATTATGTAAGAATGTCAATTCCCCCTAAACCAATTTAGTTGATGAAATGTGAATTGTAATGTGAGCAAAATTTTTAATGAGATTTGAGAAGATAGTTTTCATATTTATCTGGATTAGGAAAAAAAATTCAGCCAAGAGAGTTTTGAGAAGAGAGAACAATGACAGGATTATGAAAATCAAGTGGAGTGCTACATATACAAAGTCTTGCCCAGGGGTCACTTAATAAAGATCACCTATTTTTATACATCAATCAGAAATTTAATGGATATAAATAAAGTTTATACTATATTTGCATAGTATAAAGTATCAAAATACAATGAATGTGCACATACACACAACACATCTAAGAACTAGGAATGCTACCGTTCAATCTGAAGTCATCACTTGTACCCTCCCCGATCCCATACCTGCCCCTCATTCTGCGCAGAGGTAACTACTATCCTGAATTTTGGCTTTGTTATGTTTTTGCTTTTCTTTATAGTTGTTCCACCTATGTTTGTATTCCATAGTAATGTATTGGGTAATTTTTTGAATTATTTGGAGTTTATTTAAATGGAATCATACATACTCAGGTATTTTTCTACATGTTTGTTTTTCCTCAGTAAAATTTTTCTGGAATTCAGATAATTCATTTGCACCATTGTTTGTTATTTCATTCAGGAAGAGGTCAGAATTCATTTACTCATTCTATTATTCATGTTTAATTTGGATGTTTCTATTTTTTTGCTCTTAGCATATCTATGAACGTTTATACTTTTCCACTTGTGCTTATATGCAAGATTTTTTCTATTTTATCAACATAGTTATTCATAGGATCATGCAGTATGTACATCTTCACATATATAAAATAATGCTAAATTTTTTCCCAAATGTTTACATATATTCGTCCTTCACCAGATGAGCATAAACATTCTGTTTTTTTTTCTTTATACCTTCATCAATAGATGGTCAGATAGTTTTGATTTATCTTAAACCAGTGCATATACCAAGGTATCTCACATTATTCTTTTTTTTTCTCACATTATTCTTGATTTATATTTTCCTGATTACCAATGAGGCTGAGCATCTTTTCATATGTTTATTTACCATTTCAGTTTCTTCTTCAGTGAAGTGTTTTTTTGTTTGACTGAAACCGTCCCGATTTGCCCTTGTACTTACAAGATTTCTTTCCAGCTATTGAATTCTTGGTTGACAATCATATTCTTTTAGTCCACTGAAGTTTCCATTGTTGTTGTTAAGAAGTCAGCAGTCAGTCTAATTGTCGCTCCTTGAAAGGTTATCTCTTTTTTTCTCTCAGGATGCTATTAGAGATCTTTTATTTGGTGTTCTGCAGTGCTTAGTTGGGAATTGCTTTTCACTTAACCTTTTTGAGATTTGTTTGGCTTCTTAAATGTAAGTGTCTTCCAACATTTCTGGAAACTTTTCAACCACTACATTTTCACACAAAAACTTTTCTCTCTTTCTGAAACTTTGGTTAGACATGTGAATCTTTGTCATTTCATTCTCTATTTCTATATTTCTTAACATCTTTTAATGTTTTCCAGCTCCTTATTCCTCTCTGTGTGGGCTGCATTCTGGATAATTTCTCCCAAATTATTTTACAGTTCATTACTAAGTTCTTTAAATGTGTCTAATCTGTTGTTAATGCCATCCAATTTTTTTTTTTTTACTAATTATGAAGTTATATATTTCTTAAAGTTAAATTAACTTTAGTCTTCTAGGAGAAACTCAACTTGGTCATGAAGTCTTCTTTATCCTTGGATTTCATTTACTGACATTATACTTTAAATTTCATATCTATGTTTATAATGGGATTGTATTATAATTTTTCTTTCTCTTACTCTCCTTGAAAGTTTGTGTATGAAGTGTATGAATATGATGCTAGACATGGTTTCCCAACCTCAGTGTTATTGGCCATGTTGATCAGATAATTTTTTGTTGTTGGGGCTGTCCTCTTTAGCAGCATCCCTGGCTTCTACCCACTAAATGTCAGCATCGCCTACTCCTGCACCCACAGTTATGATAGCCCAGAAATGTCTCCAGACTAGCCAAATGACCCCTGCAAAGAAATTTGTCACAGTTGAGAATGATTGCATTTTGGGAATGATGAGAAAGATATAAAAGTCATCCTACAAAATGTATGGGCCGTACTCTTTACAACTGTCAAGGATAAGAAACACAGGGGAAAGACGGTGAAACTGTTCCAGATTAGAGGAAACACAATCAACATGATATGAGATTTCTTGGATGGGACCCCAGAGCAGAAAAGAAAGACAGACATTTTGTGAAAGTTGTTGAAATTTAAATGAAGTCTATGGTTTGGGCAGTGATGTTGTATGAGTGTTGATTTTCTGGCTTGAAGGTTATAGAGGGTTAAGAAAAGAGTGTCTTTGTATCTGGAAAATACACAGAGGAGTATTTGAACAGTGCATCATGCATCATATCCATGGCTTGCTTTCATCTGGTTCCAATAATAATAATAACAATCATAATAGAGTTGGGAGAGGGAGAGAACAAATTAAGTGAAATATTGCCAGCAGGGGAATCTAGGTGATGTTGATAAAAGAACTCTTTCTAGCATTTCAACTTTTCTTTAAATTATTATTTATTTAAAATAATTTATTTAAAAATAATGTATGTTGCTTATTTTATAGTACATTGAGAAAAGGTTTATAAAGCTTTAGAATTAATATCACCAAACTCTTGTATTGGTTATTAGGTAGCAAATGCCAGTTGATGAATATTATCAGGATCTTAGTTCTGATACAGGAGTTTACAGACATTCTAAAACCAAACTATTTAACCCATCTGTAAACAAACTTCTAATGAAAAATTTCTACTAGACAGTAAACATAATGAGTAAATGACTCTGGCCTCTGACAAGGTTGAGTTTGAGGTATGGTTTTACAACTATTAGCTGATAACTTTGGGAAAGTTAGATTACCTCTATAAACCTCAGTTTATTTGGCTGAAGATAGAATAAAAATACTGCTTACTTCATGGAGTTATCATAAGAACTAAATAAGATAATAATATGTGTAAAAAATTCTTAACACAAGAGAAATTGCATACAAATCTCAGAAATATTAGCTATTAGTTTGTGAAAGTCTTTGATTAAATAAAATTCTTCTCATAATGCTTTTACCTTAACAGGCAAATGGAGCTTTGATCTGCCAATTGAAGAAGTAATATGGTGATTTCATTCACTCTGGAGTATCAATTAACCATTTTATATTATTTTGGAGCATACGTTCTGGTGGAGAACAGATGACAATGAGTCTTCTACTCTCCGAGGGACTTACCATTGATGATGGAAATCTTTCCAGTATAGTCTATTATTAATCAAACACAGAAATTCTCAAATACAGAAATTCTCTAATCTCCTCAAACTTAATTTTCTAGCCTTTGTTTCTCCACTCTGTCATCATTTCCAATGTTTAGCTACACTGAAGTTCTTTCCCCATTCTGCATACATACTGTCTTCTTTCCTTTTCTCAAAATACTCTCCCTAATGTGACTTTTTTTTTCCCACCTACTATCTTCTTTTGAAATCCTGCCATTGTTCAAGTGTGACATGAATCACGTCTTTAGGAGCATTTCCCAGTCTCACCAGCTGTGATTAATCTCTTTCTTCCAAGCAAGCTCCCATGGCACATTTAGTTGCACAGTATTTCTGCCCAGGAATGATGAGTAAGATCCTAAGGGAGACGGAAGTTTAAACTTTGAAGTGACTCGTGTTCCACTGTGTGGAACAGTAAAGAGATAGTAAGAGTTGGGATAAGTGACTGAGTGTCATAGTTCTTAGTAATAATGCATTATTCCCCTCTTGGAACCTGGACATGAATTCAGTCATTTGGCTGGTGCCACGGCAGGGTTAAATAGCCAGTCCACATAAGTGCATTATAAATTAAGTGGGTGAAAATTCAGTGGTGGATTTTCTCACTTGAACCGTTTTTATACAAGGCTGCTAACGCTTGATAGAAAAAATTCAATTGTGCATTTTGCTTCACACCTTATTTGTCCTGCTCTTTAGAAAGTGCATAAAGATAACAGCATCAAACCATATAATAAGCAATAATATCTCTGAGGGTTTACTATGCCAGTCACTGTGATAGGTACTTTATATGCATTAAGCCCATGTAAGTAATCCTCATGACAGCCATACCAGTTAGGGACTATTAATAACCCAAATTTTCAGATGAAGAAACTGAGTCTGAAAGAGATTTATTATTTCCAAGGTTAGGAGCTTCTAATTATCAAAACCTGTGTGTTTGGCTGATTCCAAAACCTGAGTATCATCTACCAGGGAATTCTCCTATATTATTTACAGAACTGAATTTAATTATTTTAAAATAATGAACATAAAATTGTGAGAAAATTTATTGTACCTTTTTAGCAGAGGCATTTCCCAGTAAAAGTGTCCAATTAATGGCTGCTAAGTTTGTTGAAATGTGTGGGTTCCTTATGCCATTTTTATGGTTAAAATTCCTTGAGCCATACTTGATTCATGTCCAAAGACATGAGCTCTAACTATTCATTGTCCAAATTATATAAAAATTGGTGAAACTCAAATTTTGATTTATTGGATCCCTCTATAAATAGAAGCAAGATTTGACAAATCTACATCCATCGGTCAGTAAGACATTTCCATTTGTGTCGCAGGTAAATTGAGTAAGCTGTATTGATTGATGGTGTACAGTTTTTAAATATAAAGCCACAGAATATAACATCTAAGTGATATGGCAAATATTTCAGAAAAAAATATGATTGGACAAATAATATTTTTCTACTTCATGCCATTATAAGTCCAATTCAAAATAATATCAGAGGAGTTGCAAATAGAGAAGAGCTGAGAATTTTAGCTTTACATCATAACATGTCTTTTTTGAGATTTTCTAGGCCTTTTATGTTACCAAACTTCCTTTGTCTGAATTATCAGTATATGTGTATTTATAATAGCTCTTAAAGTAATCCAACCAGCATGAACATAATTGATTAATGTCATTAGAATCTGTTTTATAAAACAGTGATTACACCATTTAAAAATAGGTATTTGATACTCAACTCATGGAGTACCATTAAACCATTATAAGCTAATATTGTATAAATATGTGACTGAAATTTCTGCAGTACTCACTAATTATTTTATTGTTTATTAAAAGTTTTAATGAGCCACATAATCAATTGGTTATACATATTTTACATTAAAATGAAAACATTATGGCATTCTTAGGGGAAATTCTGTTCTTCCACATTAGATTTTTTAAAAATAATAACTGTCTAGGTAAGCTACTTTAAAACTATTTACATTGAACTAGTTCCAGTCAATTGTACCATCCACTTAAATAACAAAATTTAAAAATTTTTTGCTATACCCAGATTAAAAGGAGGTCCATGCTTTTAATGAATGAACTAGCATGGCAATAATTTTAATAGCAAGATCCACTAGGTGATGTCTTATCTTAAATAATTATAATTTTAATTAAGAATGATTTAATCATTTAAATGATCAAAATAAACTATAGTTTTGTTAACTCCAATGAACTTTCACTGAAATGGAAATACTCATTTATTTGAGCAGTATAGCAGTATTTCTCTAAAATAGGAGGGCTGGTGTGCCATTTATATGCATATTTTACTCATCATCACCGTCAATAAAAAAAGGCTACTGGTTACGCAATAAATATTTGCTAAATTAATATTTTAAAGGAGACTTTTTCTTATAGGAAGGTAAATAGGACACCATTTTTTAATCAAAATTTCACTGAGTTTTATGAGCAAAATAAATTATAAAATTTTAGGTAAAGCAATTTTCTCCCTGCAAAGCTTGAGATATCTCTATCAGTCTGTTCCAATCTCATACTTGGTCTTACAATTAGAAAAAGAACCATCATAGTAGCAGGATAACAGTAGTGATCAGGCAGAGCAAAAATCTGCCCACTTAAATTTTATAACTGAGAACTTTATCGTTAAACATAATTACAACAGTATTTTGAAAATATCTCAAAGATATCAAGGCATAGTTTTGTAATTGCATAAAGCACAAATCCTACCAACTCAATTCATATTTTTACATTTACTATCTTAACAATATGGCTAAAAGATAATTTTTTAAAAAAATGTAATGATGGAGATTGAATGCTGTGCTGCAGCTGTGCTTCTCAAAGAGCTACACTGGCACCAAAGTAATGAGGTGACATAATTATCCTTGCTGCATCTGATGACACAATTTATTTGTCTTAGAAGCATCTGAGTCTACTGCTCTGGAATTTATACTAGGTAGAAGCAATTTTATCATCATACTTAAAACCATCAAAAGTATTACTCCACATGGTTTTGTGCTTAAGACAGCTTATGCTGCTGTTTCCTGCCAACTTATCCCCAATGGTGTGCCATCCATTGATGACGATTGCTTGGGTCCTTGAAGCAGTTATTTTTTTAGAAATTACAAAGTGATACTTTTCTAATTCTATTCCTTATTCTTTGTTTATTGTCTTGGAATATTCTACTAATACATAGAAGAGATTTCTTCCATCTACTAAAGCTATTTGTTTAGCCTAAAATACTGTTAACCCTGGAAAGTCAACATAGATGCTTATGTATATATATACTCATTTTCTTATAAATTTTCAGGATTATCCATAAACTGTATGTTGGATCTCACTGTTTTGAATTGACTCCATTTATATTTGATATTTTTTTTTCTGAAACAAAAAGATGTCCCAAGCTCACCTTATGTGTATGCATATGTATATATAGGTATGCGTAACCAGATTTTTATTCTGTGTGAGAATTCAGAGTTATTATGATGACAATAACTTCAATTTTGAGTTATTATGATGGATGAAACAGTCCATTGTTCTTCATTCGTTAAATAGATTGCAAATTCTCAACCCATGGTAAATAATATTGATGTGGGTAGAATGGAAGAGCATGAAATTTTGGAGAAGATAACTTTCAGACACAATAATATGACTTTCAATTTCCACTCTAACCCATGAAGAGCTTGCAAGTCATCACTCCCATCCTCATAACAAGAAAATATCTGAACAAGCCCAAAATGATGATTGTTCTTAGATCTATTAGAAAATTGAGGCCACAGGATAAATATGTCTCTAAAAACTGGAGAAACAGGTGAATGTATCAAATACAGATTGGCTTACCAGAAGCAGAAGTCATCGGGACACTTAAACAGTAACATCGAAGAATTCTGGAAGATGTGTATGAATTAGCTTGAGAGTTAAAATCTACAGCAAAGGCCCAGTCTAGGGAGACTCCAGAATTTCCCTAAATTTTGTCTCTAGGAGCCCCCCTAGATTCTCAGGTCAAGATCAGAGAAAAACTCACTCATGTTTGACCAGAGGGAGAAAAACATAACGATTTTGTTAAAAGCTCAGAGTACTGTCTACAACAAAGGCCCACCAAGCAAGGCAAAAGACTTTATTAGTGCTAATGACTTCTGACATGAAAGAAGGTAAATTACCCAATTCCAGCCCCTGTTAGTCTTCTTGTCTTATCCAAGGAAGAGAGGAGGATTCCGAGAAGCATTATGAAAGTCACAGCCCAGGTACACACACCCACTAAAAGACTGAGATCTAATATCTCACCACACCTTACTCCCATGTCAACAGAGCTTCTGTAAAATAACAGTAGATTTATATCTGGAAGAACTGAGTCTTTCGACTCAGATTTTATTTAGGGAAAAACTCAAAGATAACAGGGGAGACAGAAATAAGGACATTAGAGAACCGAAGCCTCTGACAGATACAGCTCACAGCTCACACTAAACCCAGCCTGACCCCTAGCCAGATAAACTTAACACCTCACACTAACAGCCTAGCTACTTTAGTTCCTATTACTCAATACAATATGTCCAACTTTCAACAAAAAATATGAACGCGATAAAAGGCAAGAACAGCACAATCCGATGAGACACAGAAAACAATAAAACTAGATTTAGACACGGCAGATACATTGGAATAATCAGATCAGGAATTTCAAAACAACTATGATTACTATGTTAAGGTATTTATTTGACAAAATGGACACTATGCAAAAACCGATGGGTAGTACAAAGAGAAATGAAACTCTAATAAAGAATCAGAAGAAGAAGCTGAAAATTAAAAACACCAACAGACATAAAGAATGCCTTTGGTGGGCTCATTAGTAGACTGGACATAGCCAAACAAAGAATCGAGGAGCTTGAAGATATGTAAATAAAAGCTTCCCAAACTGAAATGCTAAAGAGAAAAAAGAATGGGGAAAAAAAACCCAAGAAGCATCATGAAACAATTACAGAAAATTCAACATACCTATAACGAGAATACCAGAAGGTGAAGCAAAAGACAAAGGACAAGAAAAAATATTTAAAGTAATAATATCTGAGAGTTCTCCAAAATTAATGACAGAAACCAAACCAAAAACAAAGGGAAATTATTTTAAAAAATCAAGAGGATAAAGCACCTTACCCCTAGAGGAATAAGAATAAGAATGATATCAGACTTCTTGATAAAAACCGTAAAAGCAGAAGAGATTGGAATAAAACATTTAAAGCGTTAAAAGAAGAAATCCACCAACATTGAATTTTATTCATTGAAATTATCCTTCAAAATGAATAGAAATATAAAGATTTTCTCAGGCAAACAGAAATTAAGGTAATTTGTTGCTAGCAGACCTGCCTTGAAAGAAATGTTAAAATAAGTTCTGAGAGAAGGAAAAAGAAAGAGATCAGAAATGAGTATCTACATAAAGAAAGGGAGAGTATCAGAGAATAAATAAATAAAGATAATATAAAATTTTTATTTTTCTTAGTCTTACCTTATCTGCTAGGTGACTATTCAGAGTAACAATATGTTGGGTAATTATAGCGTGTGGATATGTGAAATGGATGACAGCACTATTTTAAGGGTCGAGGTGTCACAAAGTACCTGCATTACCTGTGAAACGGTGTATCAAGGCAAACATACATTAATTGCAAATGTGTATTGCAAATTCTAGGGAAACCACTAAAAAAAACCCTAAAGAGTCTATTTGATATATTAAGAGAAAATAGAATCATGTAAAATATTCAATTAAAATCAGAGAAGACAATAAATGGAAAAGAGATATGATGTCTGTACTTAATAAAAAGAAAGCTGAAGAAGCTATATTAATTTCAGACAAAGTCAACTTCAGAGGAAGAAAACCTATCATGAATACATAGGGAAATTGCTTAATGATAAAAGACAATTCCCCAACAAGACATAACAATTATTAACATGTGTGCCCCAAACAGCAGAATGTCAAAATACATGAGGAAAAAACCAATAGAACTACAAGGAGAAACAGATGAACCAAATATTGTAGTTGGAGACTTCATCACCACTCTATCAGTATTGACAGATCCAGTAGTCAGGAAATCAATGAGACACAGTAATACTATGCAGCATCCTCAGTATCTTTTAGGCTCTAAGACCTCAGAGACAGAATCAGTCCCTGGGCAGTGGTGTCATCCTACCTTGTTTGGATGAATCTTCTGTTTCAGTAGAAAAAAAGAGATAGGAGAGTCTATTTATGGAGGTGGAATTTATAATGCTCTATATCTAATTATCTCCTGTGTTGGAGACTAAGGAAATGGCTTGAATAATGTAAACGTATAGATTATTGCAAATTACTTTCCCTTAATTTATCCTACCCATTTATTGTAGAATCAATGGGGAGGAAATTGACTTTGAACATCCTCCTTTTTATCTTTTTTGTACCTTGGCTCTTGTTTTTAAGAAAGTTGTAATTGAAACAAAAAATATATTAATAGAAGCAGCAAATCTATAAATTAAGAAAACTTATGTCCATAAACCCTAGATTTGCAATCAACATGTGATTCTTAACCAAATGCAATCTACTGGAGCCTCTGTTTCAGTCCATATGTGAATTATTATTATTTTTAAAAATGTGTTTGCTCTAAATGTTTACCACATAATAATAGGTAAATTGGTAAGGCTTAAACATTTACCAAACAACTCCAACCTCATTGCTCATCTGAATTTTCCATAAAACAATTCTTAGCCTCTTGTCCCACAGAATTAATCAATTGGTGACTTTAATTGAACACATATTTTAATTAGTTATTTAAGTTTAATTTCCTTAAAGTCTATTGTGAAAACAGGCTTTATAAAATTTGACTGACAAAGGTACAAAAACAAAAAATAAATGCGCATTATTTACACTTGAGTCAATCTAATTTTCAACTGCATGATATGAACTCTTCAACTCAAAATTTCAAAAAATAGAAAGAGTAAAGTTAGTGCAACCACACATCATTTATGATAATGTGGGGCCCGATGTAAACACACATACACAATGCATAAAGACTCCAGTTTTTGACACTTTTATTTGCATAAATGTAACAGGTGAAGCTTCGGAATCATGGGAAATGATATAAAGATAGATAAATTGTTTTGGGGCTACTTGGTAAAATAGACTGATACAGCCAGCTGTCAATAGGATGACACTGTAAGGTTCTGAAAGAAAGGGATTGCGTCTTCTCTATATTTTTCTTCCCCATCTCTCGAGATTTGCATAATAGTGTCCTGTCTGGTGTTCTATACAACACAGGCAGTTAGACCCTAGATAGTCTCACTATCTACCATCATAAATATTTGCTACTGGAGAAACAGTTGATTATTTGTGAACTGTTTGGACCTACAGCATTTATGACTACTGTAATAAGTCATAGGCTAGCTTGCAGGCAGAATGACTGAAAAATTTCAGCTGTTTTCACAATCAATTTCAGTCTCTAAGGTCAAGTAATCATGAGGACCGTAGACTGCTTGCAGAGGTAGGCAAAATAACTAATTTGGCCACACAATAATCTGTGCATTAAGGTAAGGTCACTAGGTCACAGTTCAAGTCTGGTTCTTCTCTTAACTGTTTAACCTAAAAATATCTTACAATTTACATAGAATTTTATAAAGCATTAAATAGCATGCCTTGGGAATAGCATAACACGGAAATTTAAAAAAAACCAACATAAACGCTTAAAAAATATATGCAGCCCATAATGATGCTTGAGACTCACATATAGAAGTGATGATGATGAATTAGTATTTTGCATGGGTGCTCTGCTCCTAGACCGGAGAGTGCCAGGCAATGGCCCAGACCTATGGTGGCCCTGGATGCTGCAGAGTGCAGCATGGGCAGCACGATCTTGGAGGGAACCCAGATAAATACATGAGATGTACTGGGAGATGAACACTACTATCACACAACTGGTGAATAGCTTCCTAGATTCAAAGCTGTGCTGTGCAGTATTGCACAAGTGGGTAAATCTGACTTCCACTATGATTTGTAACACATCTCTGGCAGTGAAGAAACTGAGTGTATGAACTAACAACATAGGAATTTTTGTCAAAAAGATGTTGAAGAAAGAGTTGTTTAGAAGGTGAATGAGGAAAGAATGTAATACACCCTCTAGGGAAAAATAGAAGTCAGTGTATAGTAACCCTACAAATAGTAAAATAAATAACTCTGTGTATTTCTCAATAATATCATGTAGTACATTATTGTACTACATGCTTCACTGAAAGATCAAAATATAATGTTAGTTTTCGATGATCCAAGGCTTATACCTTGAAACTCAAAACACATTTTCTTAATTCTATTTTTGGGTTCTAAACATTTTATTTAGTACTTTGATTGCTGAATGTTTGCTATTTACATAACGTTATCTTGGTTAACTGCCAAATTGTGACTGATAAAATTACAGATAATTTTTCATGACAGATGATAGGATTATCCAGATGTAGAATCTACCAAGTAGCAAACAATAATTTAAAAAGTACCAAATTAAAATCATTTTGTGAATTTGTATTTTTAACCAGAAGTCTCTCTTGTATTTAAAATATTGGACGCTGAAGTCAGAAAGACTTTTAATTAAATACGAACAATGTGCTGAGTGACCTTAAGCAAGTTAATCCACTCCCTGGGCCTCAGTTTTTTCATTAATACAAGTATTTAATAGTTTCTATTCACATGATGGTGTGAGTTAGAAATGAGATACTAATAATTCAGGTAGTTCTAGGAATGTAGTATGCACTCAATATTACCTTAGTCACAAAAATTGATCAACAATTTTGAAATATCTTTATGGTAAAACATATATCTATACACACGCATATACATACACAAAATATACAACAATGTATATGCAACAGTATACAACAGTGTATATACAACAACATACACTGGGGAAAAGAATCCCAATTCAATAAATGATGCTGAGAAAATTGGACAGCCACATGTAGAAGACTGAAACAGAATCCATACCTCTCACCACTCACTAAAATTGAAATTCTTAAAAAGTTTCAACTAGGTGCCACACATTTTCATTTTGCACTAGGTCCTGAAAATTATGTTTTGTTCCTATATACATCTTTATAATGACTTTACTTTTGTTAAAGTTTTACTTTATATATTTGAAGGCTATCTGTGTTCACATTTAGAATGGTTATGTCTTTGTGGAGAACTGAAACTTTTATCATTATATAATGACATTCTTTATCTCCAATAATACATGTATTCTTGAAGTCTGTTTGGCCCAACATTTATCAACCAGTTTATCTGTATCTGCTTTTCATCCCTTTTGTATCCACTTACTTTTAATCTTTATTAATATTTCATTTTTAGATGTCTTTTGTGAATAGCATAAGAATAAAGTTTTGCTTTAATTTTAATCCAGGCTACAAACCTCAGTCTAATTGATGAGTACAGTTACACTACCTTTACTGTGACTAGTAACAGTAGAGGTAATATAACAAGATTTGACACTCCTGTTTTTCCTGACTTTCTATTTTGTATTTTTTTATTGTGCTTCTTTACTCACTTTTTACATACTTTTGTACAAATGGAATATCTTTCATTTAATTTTGTTTGTTTTTGCATGACAAATATTCTATTTGTATTCTTTTATTGGTTACGCTTACATTGTAAAATGCATAATTGTCTTAAATTATAACAAAATCCAAACTACTACTTACTTTTCAAAGAATTCAGGGATCTTAAAACAACATTATTGTAATCGCCTCTCACCATCATACGTTCCTTTGCATACCAGTGTTTTGGCTTCCTCTTGGCTTCCTCAAAACCAACCTAATTTTGTGTTATTAGTCTTGTTTTATACAGTCCATGCTCTTTAGGCTTACAAACCTGTTTACTAGTCATTGTATCTCAGGCTTTATTTTATGTCCATTTTTTTATCTTTCTGAAGTAGAATTTTAGAAATTCCTTGATAGCAAATTCAGTTTTGCTACGTCTGAAATGTCTTTATTTAACTTTGATCTCGAAAGATATTATCACAGTATATACAGTTTTAGATTGAAATTTATTTTGCCCCCACATATTTTCGAAATGATTCTGTATCTTCTGGCTTTAATTGTTTCATTTAAAACTCCATAGTCTGCCTAAACATTATTATTTGCAAATCTTAAAATCTTCTCGTTGTCATAGCTGTGTAGTTTCATGAAGATCTTGTTTCATCATCCCTCTCTTCTTCCCGTCCTTCCTGCCTGTCTGTCTGCTTCCTTTTTCCTTCTCTCTCTCTTTCTCCTTTCTTTTATCCTACTTATCTACACATTTGAAAGACAGTCTACAACATTTCCAGTGGAGGTAATTTCATATTTAAGGAGCTGGGTTAAAAGATATTTTGAGATATGAAGATGTCTGTTACAGATCAGTATCTCAACACCATGAAGAATAAATTTTATTTGGTTTTCTTGGAAGCGTCAATACTTAGCACACTTTGGGGCATACAATAGTTATTCAACAATTATTTTGTAAGATAATTGTTATTGTTTAAAACATAATAACATTACTTTTGATCATATGGAATCCATGGAATGTAGATTACACTGCATTCTACAGAAATGTAGAATACAGGAGAATGATTAGCTTGAGATATTAATGGAGAAGGCTATACTACTAATAAAATTTATGCTAAATTGTTGGAAACTTATACTCCAGGTGTTAAATAGGTACTAAGGATTTTTTGAACAGGTGAATGATCATCATATCCTGATTAATGGTGATAATTCACAGAATTTGTTTCTGAAAACATTCTTAGGGAGAAATCGAGTCTGTTAGGTTCTTTGCTGTTATTTTTCTCAACAGCAAAGAATCTAAACAGCTCTGTTTAGTATGGTTCCTGGTTAATAGAAGATAGTCAATTATATGAACAACAAATGAGTGAATAAGTTTGGTTACTGCTTGTGATCATCCAGCTATCTCGACATTAGAAATCCAATGGGTCTTTGATCTTATAAAGACATCCAGAACTGTGGTCCCTCCTTTTTCTTCAAATTATTGGCTCCTTACTGATTGTTAACTTTCCCTAGAGCAGCTGGATTCACTGTTTGGTCTTCTGAGATGCTCTACTTCAAAATCTGTCTTCCCTCGCCTATATTTCTGGTGCATCCTCCCAGTAAAATCTATCAAGAGGGACCATGACTTGCTTTTACTTATATTCATAATCACTGCAACAATGCCTAAAACATAGTGGCCATTTAACAAACATTTGTTAAATTAGTGTTGATTGTTATTGATCACATGCTTCTTGAAATCCTTCCAGACTTCCCTAACACTGCATTCTCCATGTTCTTCCATGATCATCTTTATCTTCTTCAAGGCACTGTGTCCTCAGTGTACCCCTTACATTTTAGCATTCTCTGGAATTTTATTATTGGTTCTCCGGTTTTTTTATTTTCCTTTCTCTCACAAAACAAATATCATTCCCATGCATTTATTTATTACTTACTGTTCACTATACCCATTTATATTTTCCTTTTTCAAACTACAAATATTTAAGTTCCACAGCTTTCTACCCTTTCAGTGGGACAGTTCTGGGTGTGTTCCACATGGTCTGTTTAAGTGTTCCTAAGAGAAATTGAGTCCAGTTGTTCACAGCAGTCACCCACGAGGTCACCAGAGATCCTCACATTCATTCTTGGCTCTCCCCTCTTCGCTGTTTCATTGCCTCATTCCTTTGGAGTGCCCCTGGAATCATATTCTAAATACACTACTTTGTTTCAAAATCTATGTCTTGGGAAACCAAAACTGAGATAGGTACAAAATATTAATACATATTTATTGAACAAATCAATAACAAAATGAAGACGTTCAAACATTTTAAAAATTGCATTGCCAACACTTGACAACATGACCTTAAGTTACCTCATTGGTTTCCTCACTCCTCACAGCACCCTACAGAATTACATCAACTGCATTGTTCCTTGAAGCTGTAACGCCCTTTCATGACACTGATTTTGTTCAGAATGATCTCCCTCACATTTACCTCATAGAAAATGTACTTGTGTCTTAAAAACATTGATCGAATGTTACATCTAATGCTTACTTAGTGCTTTACCCATAGTAGATGTTTAATAAATGTTTGGAAAGATGGGAGAAACTTTTTATTGGAGCCTTGCTCAACATCTCCATAGAGAGTCAATGTCAAATGAAGCCTACTTGAGGAAATCATATTCTGAGGCCAGCCTAATTAGAATATATGATATTACACTTTCATAGGAAAAATCATAATTAAAACTGCAAAATTATTTTGAGACAACTTTTAAAATGTGAAGCATTATTTGTATATTTAATTTAACACAGTATTTTTTAATATATTTAATTTGAAACAAGAAACGTGGTCCCTATTTCCCACCAGATAGCTTTTATTCAATAAAAAACTTACAAAGTAAAAGTTAAAATATTGAACCAATATATGCAAGTACAAAATGAAAAGCGATCCCTTTTCTACTCCACCTGTCTCCTTAATCTTGCCTATTTCTCCTCCTCAGGGGTAACTAATGGAAATTTTTAGTTATTTTCCATCTATAAAATAAATATGTATGCCCAAATATATGCATCTGTTTATGTATCTTTTATTTATTTTTAGTTAAAAATATTAAGGGGGTATACATATTTTTGTTACACGGATAGCTTTTATAATGCTTTAGTCAAGACTATAAGTGTGCCCATCACACAAACAGTGTTCATTGTATCTGTTAGGCAGTTTTTTACTCTTCCGTTCCTCCCTCTCTTCCCTTCTGGATTTCTAAACATTCTTACTTCTTTCTATACCCATGCGTGTCCATCAATTAGTTCCAAATTATTAGAGAGTATATGTGGTATTTGTTTTTCCATTCTTGAAATACTTCACTTAGGATAAATCGTCCAGTTGTATCCAAGGTGCTGCAAAAGACATTAATTCATTTATTTTTATGGCTGAGTAGTACTCCATGATGTGTATACACACACACACACACACACACACACACACACACATATATATATATACCACATTTTTTTAATTCACACATGAATTAATGGGCACTTAAGTTGATTCCACATCTTTGCAATTGTGAATTGTTCTGCAATAAACATTCAAGTGCAGGCGTCTTTTTGATAAAATGACTTCTTTTCCTTTGGGTAAATATTTAGTAGTGGGATTGCTGGATAGAATGGTAGGTCTATTTTTAGTTCTTTGAGAACTTTCCATACTGTTTTCCATAGAGGTTGTACTAATTTGCATTTCCACGAACAGTGTATAAGTGTTCCTTTCTCTCTGCATTCTTGGCTGCATCTATTGTTTTTGTGCTTTTTAATAAAAGCCATTTTAACAGGGGTAAGGTGATATCTCATTGTGGTTTTAATTTGCATTTCCCTCATTCCCCTCACTAAGGATTTTATTCTATGTTCCTTGCTTTTCCCCTTAAAATTAATATCTCAGATATCTTACCATATTGACACACATAGCTCTACCTCATTGTTTTCTGACCTATGTTGTTTCATTTTATATACACACTATAATTTATTTTTAAAGTGCCTTACTGATGAACATTTTGTTATGATTTTTAAAAAATGTTATTACAAAAATGTTGCAATAAATACCTTTATGCAGACATCCTGAAAAGTTTTTGCCTGTATATCTTTGGGGTAAATTTCTTGAAATAGAAGATGTGGGTCAAAATGTTTGTACATTTTAAAAATTTTGATTAGCCAAGCTAAACACAATCTTTTTTCTTAGATTTACACTAAACAGTTGGTTGGAGGCCCTTTGCACAGACCTGCCAATTTTTCTCACAAATTTTTGATAATTTTCTCCAAATATAGCACTTCCCAATTGGATGGGCATGCTATTTGTTTATTCTAACGTATCTCATCTATGCCATAAAGCACTTCACTGTACTCACTATGAATCTGCCTTTTTTATTGTTGTTTAGATTCATATCCCCTCTGGCTTAATGATAATTTGCTGCTTTGATAACCTTCACTTATCTCTCCACCTGAACTATGAGCCAAAAGATTTTAGGAGCAGATGTTTCATGCCCATGTTCTGCTAGTCTATGTCAGAAATGACTTACACATGAGGCTGACAAATTGTTTAAGTAAGTAAATTCGGTGTATACAGCAATTCTAAAGGAAATGATCATAGGCAAGTTTGACCCTGTTTCCTTTCTGTGTACCTGATATTAACTTAATATTGACTCCCTCAACCTCTTAAAAATTACACTAGAATTTTCAAAGTCATGCTATTTTATAATATCATGCATAACGGAATTAGATGGATGTTTTCAGTTCTATTTAGTTAATGTTGGGCTACTTTATAATTTCCTGGTGTTATCCAAAATGTTCTATGTTCCACGGAGCATAACTTCTTCTTGCTCATGTTCTTCCAGTAAATTAACAATTTTAACTATAATAACTATTGTAAGCTTTGAATACTTTATGTATATATAATATTTTTGCAAAAAACTCAGGCCATTCTAATATTTGGGGGTTTTTCCTGTTCATTATTCCTTGATTAAAACAGACAAAATAATTCTGAATTTTGACATATAACTTTGATTCATCTTAGTAATAAGTGTGTTGATTATATTAGAAAAGACACCAAAAGCCCTAAACATATTTTGCTACTATATACATGAAAATATTTTATCTACTTTCCTGGACAACAAAACTACTTTCACATCAGCCAAAAGTTTTTCTCTTATTTTATGGACCTTTTCTCTATCTCTTCTTTCATGTTATGTCCTACAGTCCTGGAAATGCACAGATAATCATAACAAATATTAAACCGTTCATAAAGAATCTCCCACATTTGACCTCTCAAAAATATCAAAATAGTTTTATATTTAAATTGTAGGGGGGAAACAGAATTTTTAGAATGTCTATTCCAAGCCCCCCTGATAATAAGAAAATTTAAAAATCACATATTGTCAGTTTATATTTTAGTTTCCCTGAGCTACATAATAGTCCTAATCATTCAAGTAGCTTAAAGTAACAGCTATTTTTGTCTCTTTTCTAATTCTGTGGGTTGACTGAACTCAGCTGGGTGGTTCTTCTGCTTCTAGTCATCTGGGGAGTCAATTGAATGAACAGGTCAAATACAGCTCTTCACATGGGATGCAGTTGGTGCTGGGTGCTCAGTGGGATCTGTCAACAGGAGTGCTTTGATTCTCCTCCTCATGGCATTTCCCTGTGACTTGGGCTTCTTGCAGTTGCCAATCGGCTTCCAAAAAGCAGAAAATGGACAATTCCAGTTCTCTTAGGCCTAGACTTGGAAGTATCAAAACATCACTTCCACTGCATTCTAGTTACCAAAGTAAGTTTTGAGGCCAGCCCAGAATCAAGGAGAGGAGAAAGAAGCTGCACTGCTTGATGCCAGGAGTGGTTTGCACCCACAAGATGGGGAAGGATTGTTGGGAGCTATCACTGGAAACTAGGTACCATAGCCTACATTTATTGAGTTCTTGGTGTAAAGAAGAAGATGTGAGTAAACAGAAGGAAGACACAAGTAATAAATTGTAAACTCCCTAGTAATTTTAGAATCTAGAGGCCTGTATTTTGAAAGAAAATCTTCTGTATAGAATATTAAAATAAGTATAAATATGTTTGGGAGAAAATAATTCCCTAGAGTACCTGTTTTCCATAGTTATTCTTTTTGGAACATTGAGGAATTAGCTTTTTGGTCTTAACGTAATCATTATTTTATAACTTTTCTGAGAAAATGTTATATTTTTTTGAGTTTTAATTTGTTAAAAATTATGATTTCTAGCTTTGTGGATCAATACAGTTCTGCAAATATTTTTGCTTGTGTTTCGTTATGTAAAATTAAATAGATAATTTGTGAATTAGCTTCCAAATATCTAAGTTATTACTTTAAGCCTACTAAGGAAACCAGAGATACAGTTGGCCTAAATGAGTATTTAGTTAAGAACTTATAATAAAATGTCAACAGAAGAATAGATTTGTTTTTATTTGTGAGTACTTTCAGAGTAGAAGAGATAATAAAATCTGTTAGAAGGTGTTTAACATTTTGTTTCACCTTCATTTCAATTGTGAAGAAATTTGTCTAAGATTTTCCCCCCTATGTATTTATTTATTTTTTACTAAATTTCAGAATATTTTGGGGGTACAAACATTTTGGATACACATAATGCCTTTGCATCATTCAAGCCAGAGCTACAAGCATGCCTATCCCTCATAGAGTGCGCTCCGGACCCATTAGTTCTGAGTTCAGCCATCCCCACCAGCCCCCTCCCACCTGCCTGGCATCCAATGAATATTAGTTCCATGTAAGCACCTAAGTGTTAATCAGTTAGTACCAATTGGATGGCAAGTACATGTGGTGCTTGTTTTTCCATTCTTGTGATACTTCACTTCTAAGGATGGGCTTTAGCTCCACCCAGGATAATATAAGAGGTGCTAGTTCATCATTGTTTTTTTACGGTTGAGTAGTATTCCATGGTATATATATACCACATGTTATTAATCCACTGAGGGATTGATGGGCACTTGGGTTGTTTCCACATCTTTGCAATTGTGAATTGTGTTGCCATAAACATTCTAGTGCAGATGTCTTTATTGTAAAGTGTCTTTTTTTCCTTTGGGTAGATGGCTAGTAGTGGGATTTCTGGATCAAATGGCATTTCTATTTTTAGTTCTTTGAGATATCTCCAAATTACTTTCCACAGAGGTTGTACTAGTTTGCAGTCCCACCAGATGTGTATGACCATTCCAATCTCTCCACATCCATGCCAACATTTATTATTCTGGGACTTTTTGATAAAGGCCATTCTCACTGGAATTAAGTGATATCTCATTATGGTTTTGGTTTGCATTTCCCCCGATGATTAGAGAGGTTGAGCATTTTTTCATATGTTTGTTGGCCATTGGTTTGTCTTTTGAAAAGTTTCTGTTCATGTCTTTTGCCCACTTTTTAATGTGGTAATTTGAATTTTTTCTTGCTGATTTTCCTGAGTCTTATATAGATTCTAGTTATTAGCCCTTTACCAGATGTGTAGCATGCAAATATTTTCTTCCATTCTGTAGATTGTTTTTTTGCTCTCATGATAGTTTCCTTGGCTGTGCAAAAACTTTTTTAATTTGATCAGGTCCCATTTATTTATTTTTGTTGTTGCTGTGATTGCCTTCAGGATCTTCTTCATAAATTCTTTCCCTAGGGCAATGTCTGTAAGTTTTTCCAGCATTTTCTTCTAGAATTTTTATAGTTTTATGTCTTACATTTAAGGTTTAATTTTTTAGTTTTATGCCTTAGGTTATCCCTGTGAGTTGATTTTTGTCAAAGGTGAGAGGAGCGGATCCTGTTTCAGTCTTCTACATGTGGCTATCAAATTTTCCCAGCACCATTTATTGAATAGGTATTCTTTTCCCCACCGTATGTTGTTGTTTGCTTTGTCAAAGATTAGATGGCTTATGAGGATGGTTTTATATCTCGGTTCTCAGTTCTGTTCCATTGGTCTGTCTCTGTTCTTGTGCCAGTACCATGCTGTTTTAGTTATTATAGCCTTGTACTACATGCTCTATAATTTCTTTTTGCAGTGTTTCAAAGCTCTCCTTATATAGGTCTCTCACCTACTTAGCTAAATACATTCCTGAAGATTTAATTTTCTTTGATTCTCTTGTGAAAGGCATTGTGTCTTTGATTTGATTTTTGGCTTGATTCTTATTGGCGTATATGAATGCCACTGATTTGTATAAATTGATTTTGTATACTGAGACTTTAATGAATTCATTTATCAAATCCAGGAGCCTCTTGGTTGAATCCTTGGCTTTTCAAGATATAATATCATATCATCAGCAAAGAGTGAGAGTTTGACCTCTTCTGCCCCCATTTGGACACCTTTGATTCTCGCTCTTGTCTGATTGCTCTGGCAAGGTTTTCTAGCACTATGCTGAACAAAAGTGGAGATAGTGGGCAACCTTGCCTGGTTCTGGTTCTAAGTGGGAATGTTTTAAATTTTGTCTAAGGTTTTACCTATACTCACAGGAGTTCAAGGTTTACTTTCCAAACTAAGAAGGCATAGTGTCACTTAGGTATTAGTTTGCTTTTAAGTTAGTTCTAAATTGGTTTAAAAATCTAAAGAATATTATCATATATATACATTTATACAAATGTAGAATGGGTGTTTGGCTAAGTGGTGTTCTGTGAAAGTGGATAAGACCTGCCTTAAAAAGCTAGAAAACAAACAAACAAACTAACTAAATCCAATGTTATCAGATAAATGGAAATAATAAAGATCAGAGTAGAAATCAATGAATCAGAAAAAAAGTAGAGAAAATTAATGAAAACACAAGCAAGTTCTTTAAGAAAATTGATAAAATTTCCAAATTTCTAACTAGTCTGATTAGGAAGAAAAGAGGTAAGACAGAAATGATCAGTACCATATACCACATTTCATTAATCTACTCATGTATTTATGGGCACTTGGATTGATTCCACATCTTTGAGACAGTGAATTGTGCTGCTATAAACATTTGAGTGCAAGTGTCTTTTTCATAAAATGACTATTTTTTCCTTTTGGTAAATACCATGGAATACTACTCAGCCATAAATAGAATGAGTTAATACCTTTTGTAACAATCTGGATGGAAATTGAAACCATGCTCCTAAGTGAAGTATTGCAAGAATGGAAAAACAAACACCACATGTACTTACTATTAAATTGGAACTAACTGAACAGCACTCATGTGCACAGATAGAAGTAAAACTCAGTGGAAATCAAACAGGTGGGAGGGGATATGAGGTGATGGGTGAAATCATACCTAACGGTACAATATACACTATCTGGGTTATGGACACACTTAAAACTTTGTCTCAAGGAGTACAAAAACAATTAATGCAACCAAAACATTTGTACCACCATGATATTCTGAAATTAAAAAGAAAAGTGCACACACACACACACACATGCACAAATTACCAGTGCCAAAAATAAGAGAGGTGTCATCACTACAGATAATACAGATATTAAAATTATAGTAAAGGCTTCCAGTTTTTAGTTTGGTATGTAAGAAGCTTAGAAGTTGTCATTTCATCCTAACAAATAAAAATATGAACATACTGAAAAATCAATAGCTCTGCTTAGACATATCAGAGAAGTAAGGTCACAGGGCAAACCACTGCCTGCCAAATTGGACAGAGAAAGAGGCTGATTATAGAGAATCTCAGCTTGGTGGAGCAGAAACCCACAAGCACATGACTCTGAGGGAGCAAGTACTGGGGTATGAAAACCTGAACTCTAATTAATGAGTTTCTGGAGGCTCAGTATGAACAGCTTTGTGAGTTAAAATGTTCTGTGGGACCCAGGCATAGGGAGGCCCCCATACTTTTTTGAATTCTACCTCTAGGAGCTCTATCAGGTCCTTACAGTGGATATTAGAAAATATTAGAAAATATCCCCTCATGCTTTTAGCAGGGGCATGAAGAAAAAAAAAAAAAAGAAATCATTTTGAAATATACCAGAACATTCTGTCTGTAACAAGGCCTGCCCTAAAAGACACTATTTTACCAGAGGTTTTATCACAGTCTTACTTACCTGGGAGAAGGGAAACACATGATTTCAGGCCCCCGCCAGCCATGCTATGCCACCTGATGAGAGGGAACAGGAGGGAGAAATACCAGTGAAGTTCACAGTCCAGGGATACAGGCTCACCAAAAGACTGAGACCTAATCATTGGGCTCTAGAATGCTTCCCTTCCCCCGACATCTTACCATTATATCACTAAAGGCCTATTTACTATAGTTCTTTTTACCCAGTGCATCTTGTTCACTGTCAACAAAAAATTACAAGGCATACTTAAAGGCAAAAAATTCAATTTGAAGAGACTGAACAATTTTCTGTAAGTGCCTCTGTGGGAATATAGGGACACTTTGGTGACCCTAGAATTGGAGCTTGTGCAGGAGCCCTGTTAGCTATGTCCCTGGGATCTCAGAGAAAACCGAGTAACCAGTCTGAGCTATGGTAGGAGCCGTCTAGGCCTCTTGATGATTCTTTTGAAAGTCCTGTTGGAGAATCAATCACTGACTCATTAGCTGAGTACCAAAAGAAGTTGGATGATGTGTAGGGGACATGCTTTATGAAAAATGGACATTTTTATACACTAGATTAATCTTTAGCGTGCTAAGATGCTCCCATCAATATTGAAACATGCACTCGTGGAGTGGAATGGAAAGGGATGTGCACTGAGAATAGATTTGGCATTTAATTTCTTATCTAATTTATTCTTTTAATTTCTTATATAACAAGTACTGAATATATAAGGATTATGTATTATACATGCATACATAAGTAACTGTGTTAAGAAATAAGTACAGTAAGTCCCCATTTAACATCGTTGATAGGTTCTTGGAAACTACAACTTTAAGCAAAACAATCTATAGCAGTCCTCAAATAACACTGTTTTGTTCAGTATCATTTTGTTATAATGTTGATGACAAAAAAATTGGTTTCTTTATACATCATTTTACTTAAAGTTGTACTTTCCAAGAACCTATTGATGAAATTAAGTGAAGACTTATTGCACTGCTGTCAAAAAAGATAACTTTTTTTATTAACTAAATTAGAAAAAATGTCTTTTTCTCTAAGTATGTTTGTGGTCATTTTAAGACAAAAATAGTACCAAAAGTTTATTTTATTGACTCTCAAAATGTTATTTGGCTTTTGTAAATAAAAGATTTGGTAAATTAAGAAAATGATAATAAAGGCAAATTATTAACAATTTTATACCAACAAATTTGAAAATATATGTGAAATTAACAAGTTTCATGAAAGACAATTAACAAACCTCTCTCCAGAAGAAATATATAACCTGAATAACCCTTTATCTATTAAATAAATGAAATTTATAATTGAAAACTATTGTGAAAAGTAAGCTATAGGTCCAGATGCCATTATTAGTGAATTCTACAAAATACTTAAGGAAGAAATAATACTGATACTATAAAAACTCTTCCAGAAAATGTAAAAGGGAATACTTTCTAACTCATGTTATGAGGCCAGCATTACCTTTATAAAAAACCAGTCAAAGGCTTTACAAAAACATAAATCTGCAGGTTGATGTCCCTCATAAACACTTATACAAAAATTAAAAACTAACCTCAAATCAAACACAGAAATATACAAAAAGGATAAAACATCATCACCAAGTGAGGTCTATACTCAGAACTCAAAGTTGGTTAACATTTAAAAATCAATATAATTCACCAATTAACAAAGTAAAAAGTAAAAGAAAAACCACATGATCATTTCAGTAGAGAAAAACACTGGATTAAATCCAATGTGGTAAAGATTTTAGAGTTGGATGTTCCATGCCCATGTGCTGCCCATCTATGTCAGACATGACTTACATATGAGACTGAAAGAATTGTTTAGTTAAATATAATGTCCTAAACCTGATAAAAGAGTTCTATGGGAAACTTACAAAGAACATTATACTCACCAGTGAAAGAATGAGTACTTTACCCTTAAGATCATGAGTAAAACAAAGTCCACTCTTACCACTTCTACTGACTATTGTTCTGAATCCAGTAGAATGAGGTGAGATAAAGAACTAAAAGGCATCCAGATATTAAAGGAAGAATTAAAACTATATTTATTCACAGATGAATAATCATGGTGCCAGTTCTTCTTTGTAGGTCTTTTAGAATTCAGCTGTTATACCATTGTCGTATCCAGCTAAGGATTTTTACATATGACACCAACAGCACAATCTATAAAGGAAAGAAACAATAAATCGAACTTCATCAAATGAAATACTTTTTGTTTTTGAAATCAATGTTAAGAGAATGAAAAGATAAGCCCCAGATTTGAAGAAAGTATTTCCAAAGCATCTGATAAATGACTTTTATACATAATATGTATAGAAATTTCAAAACTCAATAATAAGAAAAAAATACAATTAAAAAATAGGCAAAAGATTTGGATAAACACTTCAAATTTCATATATGGATGGCAAATAAATACATGAAAACTTTCCCCAAATCATTAGTTAATTACTAGGGAAATACAAATTAAGTATATATAATTTATCATGTATGAATTATACTTCAATAAAGCTATTAATAAAAAATTAAAAATATCAGTTATTCCAAATAAATTCACAAAGTGAAACTCTTGCATCAGTTTATTTAATCCTATGCAATTAATATTTTTCTGCTGGATTTCAAATTAACAATACACGTTCATGAATTAGATCTGTTATACACTAAAAAGAATACTGAAAATTTTTAATCAATCCACTGGTTTGGTCTAAAAGTTGTCTAAGGGATGTCAGCTGGTAAGCTTTTACCCAAGAGTCTATTTCTTTTTTTTTTGAAGTATCAATAACTCATAGTACCTGATATAATCCTTTTCACAAGGTTTGAGACACAATTCTAGCCTATAGCTTTTAGCATATCCTTCAGGCAAATATCAGACGAAAATAGATATATTTTATAATGAGACTCAAAATCTAGTTAATTTCTTAGAGTAAACAATAATCCTAGAATTGGGGAGAGTAAAATTTCTATTTGGGTACAATCCATAACTATTTCATAGTAGTTTGGTCAATATATATCCTGAGGATTAGGACATGTTATGGACAATAGAGTTTAACAAATTTCAATGAATCTCCAAGGCCTTCCCATGGAGTATACAAACTTAACCTAGGAAGTTTGAGTATGTCCTTAAAAAAAAAAAATCTTCCTATGCAGCATATACAATAATATGAAGCTAATTTAAAAAATATGGAGAAATTTTTCTAATATTTCTAGCATCATTCTTTTTCTGTGACTGCTATGGGAAATCTCAAAAATAGTTTGAAGTATGAAAGCTATTCTAAAATTTTATTTTTCTTTAATCCACCTTGGAAGGGCAAAATCTAAAGAGTTGTCCATTGACTTGGTAACTTGATGAGGTCAAGTTTACAAATGCCAGAGAAACAATACTAAAGTTAATGATTAATTAAAATCAGTAAATTTTAAAAATAAATGCAGAAGAAGAAAACACAATTGTAAGACACTTTAGCTCTTATATAAGTAAGGAGTGATTTCTTTTTAATTAACCAAGTACATGATATAGTCAACAAAAAGCAGTAAAGATTATTCTGGTGAAATATGGAATCTCTGTTCTTTGAGCCAAATTATATAGAAGGTTAAAATACAAACCTGTATTATTCTTCATTAAGAACTCTAAAACCAATTTATTCCTTTAAAAAGAAAAAGCCAAATTCTAGTTTTGCATAATTTTATTATTTGACATTACAGGTTTATGGGTTCCCCATAAAAAATTATCTTATAAATGACCCTTAATATGGAATGAATTTTGCTGAATTTTTAATAACTTTTATAGCTTTTTTTCGGACTCAGCAAATACAAACTAAGGCACCTAGAATTCCCTTTCCTAATACCTTCTAAAAGTTCCTAAAGTTTCTAAAGTTTCCTACAGTCCCTAACTAGCCCTAAAATTTTTTCTTTCAACCTGTTCTTTCGTATTGTAGAAGAAACTGACACTTTGCTACAGTACAATGCTACTACTCTCTTTTTCCCTTGAGAAACAAAACCTTATCACATCACCACGTATACACAGTTATATTTCTACTCACTGGAGTTCCTAGCATAGTCACAAACACCTATATTAGTGATAATTTTTAAGCAAAGAAATACTTTATATTTGAAAGAGAAAACTAGGAGATAAATCAGAGAAAACATTCTCATATACAAGCAATTTTGCAGACTAGCAAAACTCATTATACTTAGATCACAACTTTCTATGGGCAACCACACTGTTTTTCATCTTCTTAAAATGGCAAAAGTGAATGTTTTTATTAATATTTTATCATTATTTTTATTAATAGGACCCAAAGACATAACCACTCTACAGCAGGTAAGCAGTATAAGCAAAGAGCTATTATACAAGCTGGAATTGTGCTTAACCATCATGATTTCACTGTTCTAGCTTACTTAGAAATTATCCAGGTATCCAAAGCTTATTCATTATTAAATTGATTTAATATTCATTCAAGTTTTTAAGTTTAAGATCATAGAAATTACACTTTAGTTGACACAAAACATCATTACTCTTATAAAAACATTTTTTTAAAATACAATTTAATTTACTTGAATCTAAATTTAAATTTCTATAATATTTAGTGTTATGTAGAGTATATGTTCTCTTTTTAATCCATAAACCAATAGAGGGAATTTAGGAAGCTTACATTAGTTTCTTCATGAGAAAACAAGCCCATAATTTTATAAAAGACACTGTATGTTTATATTATAGTTAATACTGATAAATCAGACAAAAGATATGTAGCCGCTTTTTTCTTTTTTAACCCATAATTATTGAAGGAGTCTGATTTGTCCAAAGACTTGCTGTAATTGTGTGAACTTAGGTACTTAAAATGTTTTTAAGCTACCAGTTTCTATAAGAAAGTTTTTTTTCCCCTGAAAGTCTAGGGCTCTTGTGCTAATTTCATTTTTCAACTTGCCTGGGTTAAAGGATACCCAGATAATTGGTAAAACATTATTTCTGGATGTGTCTGTGAGGGTATTTTTGGAAGAGATTAATACCTGGATTTGTAGACTGAGTAAAGATCTACCCTTACCAATGTAGACTGGCATCATCCAATCCATTGAGGGCCTCAGTCCTTGTGACTCCAGTACTTACACTAGTGGCACCAACTCAGTTCTCGGGCCTTGGGCTTTGGCCTGCAAGTTACGTCATCAGCTTTCTTGGTTTTCAGGACTTCAGACTCAGATGGAATTATATCACTAGCTTCCTAAATCTCCAGCTTGCAGATGGCAGATGGTAGAAATTTCTTCCATAATCATGTGAGCCAATTCCCATAATAAATCTCCTCTTATATACCTATCTATCTTATATATATATCTCCTATTGGTTCTGTTTTTTTTTTTTTTGTGGAGAACTCTGACTAATACAACATTTAAAGTAATAGATAAGTTCCTACATTTTCTGTGATTTTTGATCTATTGGATTTATACACATATTTATTTTAACTTAAAAGGCAATTTCAAAAGAACATCTTTATTGTAAGAGATATTATAAATTATCCATTTTATTAATATTATCCAGATAGAGAAAATCATTTTGTATTCACACAGTGAGATATAAAGTCTTCTCTATATTATGGAAAAGACCTTATACCTTATGTTCTATAATTTTAGCCACAAATCAAAAATAAACATAAACTCAAAAAATCTCTTCAAAAATTTCAAAAATTTTCTGAAAGACTGTTGTTCCCAGTGAACATAAAATTTTAATTGATTTGAGGCCATAAATTGACTTATAGACAAACAAAATGACTAAATGGATTCTCTATCATTTCTTGCTCCAGGGAATTCAGGTTGAGTCATCTAACAGATATCATCAAATGGTCATCTGTAAAACAAAATTCTTAATTATTATTGCCACAAATGGGAAATAATTTATTGCACGGGTGAACTAAAAATATACATAAAATGCAAGATCATACTTAAATAAAAACAAAACTAGAAAGACACAGCTAAAGATCTTTTCCTGCTTGAGGTTAACTATGGGAAGCAAAAAAATGCTCACCTAGTCTTAGAATATATGCACTTCTTTGGCAAGACATTTTACTTGTCTTGGTCTGGTGAGTTCATTTGCAAATCTCAGTGGAAACTCAAAAAAAAAAAAAAAAAAAAAAACACCAGAGTAAAGAATAATTTTTTAGGTGGTAAAATCATGACTTTTGTGTCAATATAAAATAACTACAATTCAAAAATTTTGCTTATTAAATGGTGAGGAAAGCATTATAATATTAAAACCAATCAAAAGAGCATTTAAGAAAATAGACACATTTGTATAGAGGTCTATGCATGAGTATGTGTGTGCATGCATGAGTGTGTGTTTATGTGTTTACATATCCATCTATATCCATCTCTATTAATGTATATATCATCTATATGATGGTGTTTTGAGGTGTCAACTTGACTAAGGTAAACTCCAGTTGCCAGAATTCTTTTATAGTGTGTTTCTTGTTGATGTGGGTTACACGGGATATTCCCTTGAAAGAGTCGAAGGACAAGGGAGGTCATGAATATTTTTGTAGCAAATATTCCTCCTAGTTATTCAATCAAACAGTACTCCTAGTTATTCAATCAAATAGTAATCTAGGTATTCCTGTAAAGGAATTTTGCAGATGCAATTAAAATCCTTTATATCAGTTGACATTAAGTTAATTAAAAGACAAATTATCTTGGGTGGGGCTGACAATCAGTTTGAAGAACTTTATAAGAGCATGTAGACCTTCCCTGAGCTCAGAGTCTTCAAAGAGCACCTGGGTCTGCAAGTATTCTCCTTTCCCTAGGGATCTTCCTTTATGACTAACACCTGTGGACAACAAACTTTGGCCCATGCCTGCAGAGGTCAAACTCGATTGTAATCTTCCTTTTCTGTCCATTGTGTCCTAAAGACTTCGGACCTGCTTAGCTATCCTGTACAATTGTATAAGACAATTCTTTGTAAACATTATAAATATATATGTGCATATGTATAATGTTAATTATTCAATATATAATATTAATATGCAACATATTAAAGTATATGTGTTTATAATCTCCTACTAATTCTTCTTCTCTGGTTGAACCTAACTAATATAATATGAAACCTTATAAAGATGTGTTAGGATAATTGAAGAATTAGTTGCAAAATTGAATAATGTCTAGGAGGGCAATAAACTGTAACCTTTGTAGTTATCACTTATGACAAGATAAAATTATTTTTATCCCTGCAAGATGAACATCTACAAGTTAACATGAAACCTTTGACATCTATGACCTCTAAATAGTAGTAAACAGTGGATTTAACTGAGTATATTCTCCAAGATAACCATTGAGTGGTCTTTCCCTTGAATGATATTGGAAGATTATGCTGCCCATATTTTTGCATTTTTTCTAAATTTTGGATAATTTATTATAAATTCTCAAAGAAAGTAAAACGATAATTTACAATCTGAGATAATATATTTGCAATTTATATCATCAACAAAACATTAAGTCAAGAATATACAATATGAAGTATTTAAGTTAATGAAAAAATAAACAACAGCTCACTAGAAAAATGGGCAAAAGATGTGTACATGGATTTCACAGAAAGCAAATAGCATGAGGCCAGTAAACATGCAGAGAGGTGTTCTACCTCATTTGAAATTAGAGAAATGCAAATAAAGATGGTAAGCAGACACCATTTCATACCTATTCCATTTGCAAAAATTGACTAGTCTGATGCTATGAAATGTTGGAGAAGGTGTGGTTTAAAAAATTATTGTAAATTGCTGTAAGTAATCATTTAAAAAGTATTTTGACATCTTATATAGATGATCATTCACATGAAAAATGATTATAGAATCAAATTCCTTAAATATACCCCAGAGAAAATATTGCACATAGACACTAGGAGTCATGTACAAGAATGTTTATTAGAGATAATTTTTTATAGAAAACTAAGAAAACTGCAATCAATAAAAGAATGAGTAACACATATATTCACAAAGTCAAATATTATTCAATAGTGAAATAGATGAAGTACAGTTGCTTAGATGCCACAATATTGATAAAAAATAGAATAATATTGACCTTAAAAATTAAGTCCTAGCAAATTATACCAGGGGCCACTGTGTTGAAAACAGTCTGAGGGCACTCTTCACATCAAATTTCACAGAAAAGTAACTCCCTGGAGGTCTTAAAACATGCGATTTTTTACACAAAATTTTATTGTATTTGCTGATATGAAGACATTAGTGACCTTGAGGAAAATGTTTTCTGTGGGATTTTGAAGACAAAAGCCTGATTAGATTAGTTCCATGGAAGAATGTGAGATGAGAAAATGAAAACTATCTGTGTAAACAATTTTTGTGAGGCATTTTGCTGTGTAGGAATGCAGGTCTATTTCAGAGCTAGATGGGGACATGGGATCAGATGTTTTTGTTTAATGTCGGAGAAAATGCAGTATACATTTGTACTTATGGAGACGATGCAGAGGACACTAAGAATAACTCAAAGTTCTAGAGAAACTGAGTGGGGATAGAATCCAGTAGAAAGGTGGGTTTAGACCATGAGCAATTCATCTGTTATAACTGAGGGGGTGGCAAAGTTTATAGATACATACAGGCTGGTAGATGTGATGGTGGAAGGACAAGGCGGTTCATTCTTGGTTACTGAGAGTAATGAGAGGCCAGATGTTGTTGATGGTTTGAGGAGAGACGAGGTACATCAAAGAGCTATTTAGAGAAAGGGAAAGAGAATTGACTAAGGGGCTTCTATTAAGAATGCTGGGTGTAGCCGTTTGAGGTTTGTGTTCCAGCATGACAGTGCTTTTATTCAGCCACATTCAATTTTCCAGGAACAGCCAAGAAAACAATAGAAATCTGGTTTTCCTTGGAGTTGAAGTTTACCTGGCTAGTACCATGGAGGGATGGGGAAAGGAAGATGAACCAGCATTTATGGAGTAATTATAATGGTAGATCATGCTATCCAAATGCAGATCCTGTGAAGTCTCATAGGCCACCGCAAGAATTTTAACTTTTATTCAGAGTGAGACAAGAAAGCAGGAAGGTTTTGAGAGAAGTGATGTGATTTCATCTTTCTCTGTGGCTAAGGAAGAATGAGCACGGGTTCAGAGAAACCAGGTCTCCCTAGGCCTTCTAGACCATTAAAACATGAGTATTTTATCAGTCAGTGTGCACTTAAAATACAAATATTCCCGGCTTCCCTGTCAAGTTAGCTGTTAACACATCCATTTTACAGAAGAGGAAACTGGAGTTAAGAGAGATAAAGTGACCTGATCAAGGTCTTTCTCAACTCAGAGGTGGCAGAATCAAGATTCAAACCAAGAGGAAAATAAAGGAAGAGATCCTTGGATTTAATGAAATGTAGGAAAAAATTATATACACAACTTTTTTTGTCCAGAGGGACTTTGGTGAGGAGAAAAGTTGCAGGTGATTCTTTAAATTAGGCTTTATAATGAATAAAATAGACGTGATCTGCTATAAGAAGTGTTAGCTGTTATTGATGACGATGATGAAGATGATGATGACGATGATCATGGCTGTAATTGTCAGCTTTCTGAGCTCCCACAGGAGCTGTTCTAAGCAACTCATACGGGTCAACTAATTTAATTCTCACAACAATCATCCCTGTATGGAACAAGCAGGAACCATGGAAAGAAACCAGAAAGCATTTGTATTTTCATCCTCACAGTTCATTTAAACCTACTTGGGGGTGGTGTCATTCCAGTCACTGAATGGGCAAATTCAGGAAGTCCAATCATTTTTCTGGTACTTTCAGGTAATGAAATCCTTCCTGGAATTAGAATTGTGGTTCCGATATATTAATCAAGACTTCATTCTTCTACTAAAACTAAGGCCAGTTGTAAGTAAACTGCCTGTCTTTAGGGAGAGAGGTTTAATTGGATGTTCCTGCGATCCTGAATTATTTCCACTGCTCCCTGGTTTGTTTTGTGATCACTGCTTGGTTGGGGTGGGTAGTGGGTAAAGAGAAGAAGAAAGAACTTCATGACAATTCTTTCTTCCCCAGTACTGTCTCCATGCTCTCTGGGAGTGGCTGGTGTATACAGCCTACTCTTTTACAGGCTACTTGTGAGTTTCCTGTGATTCTTCTACTGAATATTTTTGACTGCACCTGCATTTGTCTTTGCATAAATTTCTAATTTAACATGTTTTTATATCCAAAAGTTGGTAGTATAATTAGTTCCATTTTACCAACGGGGAAACAGGCACAGAGAATTTAAATTTGCTCATGTTCACACAGCTAGTGAGTGGTAGAGTCAGTCTCACATCTGAGCTTGTACTCTTAACCACTTAAACCAAATAATGCACCGTATGGTTAGCAGTGGTGTCAAGAAAGATGGGCTTTTATGTGTGCTGCTTAAGCTCGGTCTGGCTGTCCCAGGATCCAGTCTGCTTTTTGCCTCAGAGCTGAGTTGAAGCTCTATCAGCTTGGCAAACCCTGCCCCTGACTGCCTACTTACCTGGTCCCCTTCAAGCCTTCTGCCTTCTGCCTTTTGGAGTTCTCTTCCCTGCCACCAAGAAGGGTTTTTTTTTTTTTGTTTGTTTGTTTTGTTTTTGTTTGTTTTTCCCCTTATTTTGCTTCTGGAAATCTGAGAAAGAATTATAGTAAATGGTACAAATAGCCCACAGATGGGACGCAGCAGTCTTTTGAATGAAAGAACAAGAACGTCATATCTACACAGAGAAACTAGAAACCAGCTCACACAAAGTTCCATTTGTGTTAGTGACAGTGGCTTTTATGTCACCTGACAGTTGAAGACCCTTTCGTCATTTTGCATTCAAAGTTACAGAGAGAGAGAGAGAGAGAGAGAGAGAGAGACAGACAGACAGACAGAGATGTACACTGACTTGGGCTCTCGGCATCTACGAGCTATATTCGGGAGCAGTGTCAAGGAAAGATAAAGGAAGTCCCTACCCCTTTCCTTGACTGTATCCTTGGCACATCATAGACATTGAATAAAGCTCTTCCTATATAGAGGGAGCTCTGGTGCGCCGCTTTAAGTGTTAGGAACCAATCGCGAGCAGAACCAAAGTGTCTGTGAGTGATGCGTATATTGGTTCTTAAAGCATCCATAGAGAGAACAAGGCTGAGAGGAATATTGTGCTTCTCCAGAATTTCCTTAAATGGGCATACCCTGTATCTTGAGAAAATAAGCCAGACAAAAAAGTTCAATCTGATCCTTAGCTGCCCCATCTTGGATGTCACAGGGGCTCTGAGATCCTAACTAGCGGAAGAAAGACTAAAGGTTAAGCATCATACTTATTCCAATATGCTTCTTTCTATAGAAGACATCTTGTGTATTTTAGAGGTTACATCAGACATCAGAATTGGTTCTAGTACCTTAAGGCAGCAGTCCCTAACCTTTTGGGCACCAGGGACTGTTTTCATGGAAGACAATTTTTCCATGGACCGGGGAGGAGGGGGGTGGTTTCAGGATGATTCAAGCGCAGTACATTTATTGCGTACTTTATTTCTATTATTATTACATTACAATATATAATGAGATAATTACACACCACACCATAGGTTGAGGACCCCTGCCTTAAGCAACAGCCAGAGCTGCAGAAGCGGATGTGAAGTTGGTTCACACTATTAGTCCTACATATGTGAAGGATTCTGCACTCCTACAAGGACAGATTTAACTCCTTTTAGGTTTGGCCTGCTTAAAACAATCCCTCAATTTAGATTCTTAACCACCTGGATCTTAACCACTTTAGAAATCATTTGTCATTCTATTTTTTTACCATCTCCCTCATTAGAGGAGAGACTTATCCACTTATCTTCTATTTATTCCTTTCGCTCTGTTGGTTCGCCGTCTTTACATCTGGCCCCCTGCTTTATTCCTGGCTACTGCTTTTGTCTTTGATTATTAATGCTTCAGACAGCTTTCTGAATAGCAACTTCTTTCATCTTTACTTGGCACATAGCCCCCTCAGGAATTGCCCTCCAGTGCCTTACGCCAGAGGCTGTGGTGAGGAGGGATGCGGAGCAGTCCAGCTTCCCCAGTGCAGAGAAATAGGACAAACACCACAATCAAGTCTGTGGCACATGCCGAGAAGCAGATCACACTGCTAGCTAGAGCAAGGGGACTTTTCGGGTTGGTCAATGTGACAAGATTTGGCTGTTGGCTGAGAGAAGGCAATCCAGGAAAGAGCAGGAGAAGCATACAGTGAATTGGAAGGGGCAAAGTGAGCTTGTCTGGATAAATATTGGAGACTGCCATGGATAAATTTAAAGTGCCTGGAACACTCCAGGCACCTGATCAGATTTGGCTTCATGGGATAGAGCTAGGAACCAATTAAGGAGAAAATGAAGTTAAAACATCTTGAGAAAATGAAAATCACAGTGTGCAGAGAGGGACAAGATACTCTGTCAGACTTACAGAGTTCCCTGTCACGTGCAGAGGGGATTCAAGGTGGTAAAAGTGAAGATAAACACCTGGGCTAGTGAGGCTTCTTTAGACTAAGCAGACAAGATAGTCACAAATTCCAGACATTCTGGAAAACTTCTGCCAATCTGTGTAACAGAAAACTTGGACTGACCTGTCCTCATTGACACTGATGAGTATTTATGTTTCTTCTTTTCCTTAGAACTTTTTGGTTACTAGCTTCTTTTCTTTATCGTTTTTTTTTTTAAATAAACACTTATATGATTCAGCCTCATTATAAAGAATTAAAACAATAAACTAGAATACAAGGAAGGAAATAAACAACATCCCCAAAATAACTATTGTTAACATTAGGCTAACAACATTCATATGTCCTTCTCTGCACAAATGCAGTTAGAAGAGTACACAGATAAAAAAGATGGTTTGAGAGGGAGAAAAAATGTTATAAAATAGGATAACTATGATACTACACAATGAGTGGCAATCCAGTAAGATTATTCATCTTACTTTTACTTGATTATAAAAATAAAGCATCTGAAGAAATTGTAAATATTTTATAAATATTTTCTATAAATCCCTCTAAATTTATGGAAAAACTATGAGAAAGACTAAAAGGTTGGAATCACTTTTATTTTTTAGAACACGTATTTGAATTTTAGACAGGCTTTGAAAAACATTTAACCCTTACACATTCTCCCACCTTCACTCCCATGCATTTTAATTTTCAAAATTTGGATTATATTTTAACTGTCAAATGTGATACCTTTGCATTTTGGTCCATAAACATAACTGCATTTTTTTTGCTTTTTTGCATTCATCTTTGGATTGGCTAAATTTTATATTCAAATGGTTTTATTATATTTATTTATTTTTCTAAGAAGCTCCCAAATATGGTGAATTCCCTGAAGGTTGGAGTGTTTAAAAATGCCTGGTTGTTTACTTAAATGAAATCAGGGCTTGGCTGTATACTGGTCTTAGGTCACACTTTTGCTCCTTAATTCTTTGCAGATTTTAGCCTTTCTTCCACCAGCCAGTTCTGTTTATTTTTTCTGGGAAGCACGAAGAATCTTTCTTTCTTTAATTATTAAGTCAAATTACACATGCATATAAGTTAAAAAGTCAAATAGTTTTACTACGGAAGCATATAACGAAAACGTATTATTTCCTATTGTCCCCTTTATTGATGTCTAATCCATTCAGGCCATACTTTAAAACCTTTGAGCTGTTCCTTTTGCTGGTCGCCTCCATATTTGTAAATACCATTCTTATTATTTCTTGATCTTACTGTTTTAAATATTATTTAATAACTTTGTATTATGAAAGATATGTGTTTGTCATTTTTTGAGTGCAAGACTTTTCCTTCCTTCAAGTTCCTAATGTTGTTCATGTATCAGTCTTTTTGGTTGAGTTGACGTTTAATATTCATCAGTTCATGACATTGTAAACATTATTTACAGTGAAGGGGAGTATTGCATTCTGATTACAAATCCTTTTCTTCTGTAATGTTTTATTTGCCCTGGAGTGAATTAATGACTGCCATGATTTGTTTATGTGTTCTGTGTCCTGTATTCATTAATTGCCAAGCTCTTCGACATTAAGGATGATCTAGAAAGGCCGCTGATACACATCAGTGACTCTGTTATTATTACTATGTTCTTGGCAATATCCCCCTTGGAGGCCATGACCCTCCTTGTTCTATCTGGACTGATAGGCCTGCTTTACAATCATCCTCTTGGGATTTTCCTTCACTAAGTTCTTTTTAGCTCCCTTTGCGTGTGTCCTGTACTGGATCCCATCTTATCTGTGTCATGTGTGTCCTTCTTCCTTAGTTTAATTATTTTAACTGTAAATAAATTGACTGTAGCAATGCTCCAGTTGCTCCAGTAGTATATCAAAGGGAAATTTTTTCAAGCTTTATGTATCAGAAAATCTCATTCTTCATCCATCACACTTGATTGGCAGTCTGTATGGAAAATTTGAGGTTAGAATCATTTTCCATCACAAGTTTAAAGGCATTGCTATGGATTACAGTGATTCTGACACAAAGTCCATTGAAATTCCGTGTCCTAATCCTTTCTCTGTTACCTGTTTTTCTCTGCTTCACTTTCACAAAGCCATTAACATCTTCATTTTATTCCAGGGGTCCGAAAGTTTCGTAACACTGTCACCTAATTGTGAGTCTTTTCCCACTTATTTTGTTGGCTACTTTTTGGAGACATTAATTCTGAAGTTCCACATTCTTCAGTTTGATGAGATTACATGAATTATTATATTTTTGTAACAATTTACTCCTGTCTATTTTCTTTCTGCAATTCATGTTTTCTGAAAATTTGAACATTAGACCAATCTTTTTTTTATTTTTAAAATTTTTAATCTTGTCTTTTTTGTTCTTTCTGGGAGATTTCCTCGATTCTATTCTCCCACTCTTTTGTTGATTTTTTTGTTTGTTTGTTTGTTTTGAGACAGAGTCTCATTCTGTTGCTCTGAGTTGAGTGCCATGTTGTCAGCCTAGCTCACAGCAACCTCAATCTCCTGGGATCAAGTGATCCTCCTGCCTCGGCCTCCCAAGTAACTGGGACTATAGGTGCATACCACCAGGCCTGGCTAATTTTTCTACTTTTAGTAGAAACAGGGGTCTCACTCTTGCTCAGGCTGGTTTGGAACTCCTGAGCTCAAGCGATCCTCCCACCTTGGTCTCCCAGAGTGCTAGGATTCCAGGCGTGAGCCACCACACCTGGCCTTTTGTTGAATTTTTATTTCTGTCATTAAACATTTGATTTTTCCAACCTCTTTCTTGCTTTCGAACATTCTTTTCTAGTCTTGGTTCTGGCTCACAGAGGAAATATTTTCACCTATCCCTCTTTTTTTTTTTTAAATAAATTATGGTAAAATACACATAACACGAAATTTAAATCCTTACCATTTTTTAAGTGTATGGTTCAGTAGTGTTAAGTACATTCACATTGTTATATGATCAATTTCCAATTGAAACTCTGTCCCCACTGAACAACAGCTCCCCATTTCCCCTTCCCCTAGCTCTTGGCACTCAGTTTGGGAGACAGAGCGAGATCCCATCTCTAAACAAACAAAAAAATAAAACAAACAAACAAACAAACAAAAAAACTTTTTAATAACTAAATTACAGGATAGAATATAAGTGCCATAAGGTACATATTTAGTAAATGCATATGAGGGTTTAGAGAAGATAGAGATTATAGTTTCTGATGGAAAAAAAAATCATGCAGAAATGATTTTGAGAAAGATCTTAAAGGAAGATAGCAAGACTGAGGAAAAAGGGAAGAAACAGCATGAACAGAAAAGGTAAAACTTGAGTTACGGAAATTTGGAGAACATTAACCAGTCCCTTGTGTCTGAACTCAGGGAAATATTCTGAGGGCCAAAACAAGGTAAAGCTGGAAGCCTTTGAGTCTTTTGAATAATGGGTTTTGACCTAAACTTTAGAAAGATTAGCATGACAATAAGGAAGTTGAATTGAGAAAGAGAGAAACCTGGAATGGGAATAGGGAAGCCAGTCAAGAGGCATGATCTTATTCAAGAAAACAAATAAAGAAAACCTGAAAAAGGATTGGATCCATGGGATTCAACAAGAGAAGAGGCGAGAATGAATAGTAAATGACTCTTACGTTTTGAATCAGGTAAGTGATTATAAAGGTGACATCAATGGAAATAAGAAAGTTAATTGGAGAAGCTGGTTTTGGTGGACAATTATGGTTTCCGTTTTCAACGTGTGAAATTTAGGGTACTATAAACTCATCAGGGAAGCTACATCAAGAAGGCAAAGGAAATGCAAGATCATACCTCAGGAAAGAATTCAGGGCTAGAGAAATAAATATTGTATCTATCTAGGTAAAGAAAATAAGTGAAACCTTCAAGGGAATATGCATAGTGAACAGGGTACCAAGGGCAGAATGACATTAAGAAGCAGCTCAATCAATATTCAAATATCTGCTTATCTTACAAGCACCTGGTAAAAAGGAGGAAGGGCGGAAACAAGAAAGGAAGGAAGGACAGAGGGAGATGAGGACAGAAGGGAAAGTAAGAGGAGTTTGTAATTTTATTGGTAAATTTCATCACATTGTGCTTTAATGTTCCTCACTTAAGTCCAGGTTGTATTTTATATAATGCTTTATTACAGAGCTGTGAATTGAGTATTGTGTGTACTTGACTAGTGATGACTTTGTACCTATGTCTCCCAAATGGTCATTGCTCCTTGCTTGTGCTACTCTCTCAAGAGTTCAAATGAGGGGACACGCAGATGGAGGGTAGTTTTGGCCATGACTAGTTTTTTTGGCAAATACCAGCAGTACTTACCAACACTCTAACAAACAGCAAATGGCTCACAGTGGGACAATATGAGCAGAGGAAGGTAGTAATACTGCTTTCAACACACTAGGAACCCAAGTCTTGTTTTTATAAGTTGTCAGCTGCTGGATATGTTGGTCCGTCAACCTCTTAAAGGTACAGGATTGGTGCAGAATGTATCTGTCAGGGGAAACTATATGGTAATGAGAACAATTCATTTTCTTATCAAAATATTTATATCATCTTAATTGGTTTAATATATTTTTCAGGTGTTTCTCATTTTGTGACAGCATCTATCATGCCTTAGCCATGTGGAACTTAGTTGCTTTAAGTAAAACAAGTTCAGATTTACTTCCATTTTACTTATACCTTACATGTTTCTCATGGTTGGAAATATTAAATATAAAATTAAAAATAAAACCAAAAAATCTTGTTATAAACAGAATATGCAAATACATTTAAATAATTGATTTTTATTCTTTATATTTGTTAAGAACATTTGCAAAGCAGCAGAGTATAATGGTCAAGAGAATAGCATTTGGAATCATAAATTTAGTCTCGAATTGTTCAGACACTTATTGTCAGTAGTGAAAATTTAGGCCAGGCTAATAACTTCTCCAGGGTTCTGTCTCAGAAGAACAATGACTTTCTTATACCAATCTTATAAGAAAAAGGTGAGATGATGTATGCAAAGTGATTAATACAGAAAGCATAATTTAGTATATTCTCAATAAATGGTGGCAATTGTTATTTTTTCTTCTTAGAATTTCAATGTAGTAAGTAAAGATGCATATAGGAATAAATGACTTCTTTTTCATAACTCAAAATTGTTTTGGCTAATTTGGCATAGTCAAATAAAAATTACATTAGAATGTCCTAAATTTGTATCCTAGTAGCATGCTTTTTTTTTTTTTTATTCCATAGATGAAGGGAGTTCGGGGTAGGAGATCCGTTAGGAGCTGTTATTAAAGTCTTGAAAGATGAGCTTCTGATTGAAGAAGTGTATTTATGTTGTTAATTGTAAATATTTCAATTGGTTAATTTTAGATTTTGAAACATAATTAACTTTCAGTGAAATAAACAGGAGATGTTTTAAAGATGGATACCATTAAAAACTTCAAGAATTCCCATCTGAAATTGTTTATAAACTGTAATGTCAGCTTCACAGCAAAATGAATTTATTTTTAAAATCAGCAATATGTTTTGAACATTACATTGTAATGAAGTTCTCACTGTATTGCATTAGAGTCAAAGAATGGGAGCTGTGAGTGCTTAAGAATTCTCCCACATTTTAAGCAGATGACAATGCAGTTAATTTTAGAGGTTTATCATTTGCTGATGACACTGAATTCAATATAGATTTAACATCCATTTGTATTAAGCATGTTTCTAAAGCCTCTTCAAAAATTTATTTTTGTTCCTAGACATTTCCATATCTCAGATAATGGATATGTTTCAGCACCTCTAAAGTTATCTTTCTACACTATGAAAATTTCTATTCCAATTAAATTAAGATAAGTGTGTAATAAGGGAGATAATTGGACAGAAATCTAAAATTATTTGTTCATCAATGTGAATGGTTACCTTATTAGTTTGAGTGAAGTTAAAAATGCTCACCATTTTAAATAAGATATTTTGTGTTTTATAAATGTGTTTAAAAATGTATTGGACAGGAGAAATTATAGTATTGCATGAATCTATTTGTTGAAATAAGTTATGAAGCAATGCTTATAGAAAAAAACAAGACTTGGTAGCTTTTTATTTAATAAACTTTTACATAAGTGATATCATGTAAATGCTTGTGAATTATTTTTAACTGAAATGTTTGAAATTTTTAAAGCAGATACAGCAAAATGTTTTCTTTTGTTTAAAAACCATTACTTTTGGAGCATACAGCTAAAATTTAATTTTTACTTGGTAATCATGAATATGACATCATTGTAACTTAGACACTTAGCAGAAGAGTCACAGTAAGAAAAACTATCACCTGCATATACAGGATGGCTATCTTGATCCCTATAAAATGGTGCTGTATCTTGGATCCTCTTTCATGTTACAAATACTTCAATTGAAATTATTTTGAAATGAACTATCCTCTAATCAAATATATAAGAATAAATATGTTCTGTAAGGTGGTGGCATGATTTTCTTAAAAACAAGAAATGGACTACATGTAAATATTTTATCCTCTTTATTAAATACTGCTAGAAAAAAATTGGCTATTCTAAAACTAAGAGAATTATATTTGATAGTTTCCAAGACCCAAATGATATATACCTAATAACCCCACATAACAAGCCAATTAAGGTGAGGGTATGATATTTGAAGTTAGTTCATCTTGGTAGGTATAGTTGAAGATCATATTTCTAAGCATCCGATAAACTAAGAGTCTTTCGACATTTTCTAACATCTCCTTGAACTGCCGATAACTTTTTTTTTTTTGAGACAGAGTCTCACTCTTTTGCCTGGGCTAGAGTGCCGTGGCGTCAGCCTAGCTCACAGCAACCTCAAACTCCTGGCTCAAGCGATCCTTCTGCCTCAGCCTCCTGAGTAGCTGGGACTACAGGCATGCACCATCATGCCCGGCTAATTTTTTATATATATATTTTTAGTTGTCCAGATCATTTCTTTCTATTTTTTAGTAGTGACAGGGTCTCGCTCTTGCTCAGGCTGGTCTCGAACTCCTGACCTTGAGCGATCCACCAGCCTCGGCCTCCCAGAGTGCTAGGATTACAGGTGTGAGCCACCGCGCCCGGCCTGGTGATAACTTTTGAACATTTTCCAGGAGAAAACAATTTTGGCTATACTTTATGATATAAAACTTGGAATTAAAGCCTACGTTTGTTCAGGTATGGAAACAAGTCCAACGTTACTTTCTAAAGAAAATTCTATATTTGAGTGTAGTCACCTGTGGCATAAGTGCTAATCCAACATTCTTTGTCCCTTCTTTCCAACAAGAACCTCAATTTTTAAGTGGATATTTTGCCAACTAACTGAAAGACTGTTTCCCAGCATCACTTGCAGGTAGACATAATCAATGACCATGTTTTGGCCAATGAGATGTAACCGAAAGCATTGTGTGCAACTTCTGAACTACAGTCATATGCCACATGAGAACGTTTCAGTAAATGACGGAATTCATCTACATTGGTGGTCCCATAAGATTATAATGGAGCATGTACATAACCTGTTATGTGACATTTGCTATAAGCTTTGCAGATCAATGTCACAAAAAGGACATGCCTGTCATAAAGCTAGTTGAATTTTTCAGACTCACATTCAACTATCACGTGTTAACTATTATGTATTAGGCACATTCTGATTATAGAAGGTAAAATATTGATATTCAGTAATTGTGCCAGAACATTTGGTTTTCCATATGAAAAAATATATAGAAATGTATGTACCATCTAGGCTTGCACCATAAGGACATCCCACGACATTCGCATAATGACAAAATCACCTAAAGATGCATTTTGCAGAACGTCTCTCCATTGTTAAATGACGCCTGACTGTATCTGCTTCTTGAATCCTTTTGTTGTTGTTCCTTCTGAAAGGCAAAACAACAACAACAACAACAACAACAACAACAACAAAAAAAAAAACCAGAAATGTGACTGGAAAATGAACACTGAACCATGAGAGAGCACACTAAAGATGGTTAGAACGACAAGAAAGAAAGAGCCTGGTACCCTGATAAACAAGGAGCTGCCACACTAGAAATGGATTTTTTTCTCAGACTTTCTTCTTATCTAAGAGAGAAATCAAGTACTATCTTATTTAATTATTTTGTTATTGTTGCTGTATGCAGGTGAGCTAATGCTTACTGGTACAATACCCTTTCTGCTCTATATTTCTGTGGTGGGGGGGATAGATTGGTGTCTGCAAGTGTGTATATAACTATAAAGCTTGATGAAAGATGTAAAAGACTTTCATAAAAGATGGCCTACATGGATTTCTCTATCTGCAAGTGTTTTAATAGATATTTCCAAACCTGACTGCTTTATTTCTTGAGCTGTCTTCTAACTGTGGTGCCTGTTGTAAAACCAGTTGAATCATTCAGGTTCACATTCAACTATCCATGTGTTAACCATTACGTATTAGGCAAATTCTGATTTTTTAATCATATATATTCCTTACAATGCCCCTGCAGGATATGTGGTATTGTTGCAATTTTACACAGAATAAGAAGCTCAAAAAGGACCATTCAATTTTTCTTGAGCTTTTGGGATTGTGGGCATGAATACAACATGGTGAAAATGATTCCATCCATATTATTTTTTAAAAATTCTTCTACATATTTTATTGAAACAAACCAATCTGTAACATCCAAACACAAACTTATTTTACTGTTTGGGGTCATAGAAAGCATCTAATTCCAATTTCTGGTGAAATCATATTGAGTATGTGAGGACAACTGTAATACTATGTCCCCTTGTAAATCTTTTCTGCCTGAGTGCAATATCTGTAGTTGGTTCATAATTCATCATATTGCATTTGAGTCCCTCCTTCCAGTTTTCATGATGTAGACTAAAATCATATTACTTTTATTGCTGCTGACTGGATTGCATGTTTACTTGATCAGTTAACATTTAACTTACAAGCACTGTAGTTCCACACAGGATGTCTATTAGTGAAAATATAATTAGATTTAACCGGAAAGAATAAGCAAAAATAATAAACATGACTCCTTGTGAAACGTGATTTAATGTCCACTGTCATGCTAAATAAAACACTTGGGAAAATAATGCGTCTGTAGATGATTTTGTTTGAAATAATAGCTCCATCATTCTAATTTGAGTATGATAGAACTTACTGACTAAGTAAATTTGTTACTCAAAAACCTGTTATCTATTTAAAGCCCTGCTTTGTTGCCTCTGGTAGCCCAGTGTCTTTGCTCAAAACGGCCTGCAAAAAACAAGTTATTATCCAACTGTTGGCAAACTTTTCACTGCTATATTGTATTATTTGAATTTGTGTTTGAATAAACACTTTGCCCAGAGTATTTTTAAGTTAACCTTTACTCTTTCCAACTATGGTTTGGTATATAGAAACCACTAGCAGTCTTCAGTCCTCTGTGAAATCTGGCACAATATAAATAAATATATTTTAAAAAACACATAAAAAATACCTGATGACATACCCTATGCAGTTTTGTTAATCCAGCTTAACGTATTCATGCTGTGAATTCATCTTATGATTGCATTTCACTAGTCATTAATGTGCAACTTATTTACACGTCAAGCTCAACTCAGAATTATCTTCTCCTATGAGATCATCCCTCTCATTCTAGTTTTCATGAACCACTTTCAGTTCTGGGTCCTATAGCCTTAGGTTGAACAACAGAAGAGTCTGCAGTTTAAAATACTTTTTCTTGTAAATTTATTCATTCCCTATTTTACTGAGTTGTTAGAATTCAACATCTGGGAATTCTTTTGGACTAACTTTCCCTGACATCTTCCCACTCTTTTCTCTCCCCGACGCAATCATTCATTAAGTCCCGTGAAGATTCTACCTCATTTTACTCTCACGTGTATATCCTTTGTTCATTTTTCTCATTATTTTCAATAGTGTCCTTGCTTTTACTTACCCCTCACCATTTGTTCTTTTTACGCACTGCCAGTAATGTTATTAATAGATTTCTGGAACAAAAATCTGATCTCATCTCTTCTCTGATTGCAGGTTTCCATAGGCATTCCTGTCCATTATCACAAACATTCAAATTTATTTTATCATTCTGGTGCTCATTTCTCACACAACCTGTGTTATACTGAACTATCCTGTAGTTTTCCGTTTACATTCCTTGCTTCGTTACCTCCATGGGAACTGAAAAGAGTATTTGGATGCTAGACTCACGAGGGGATCTAACAAATATTTTACATTTTTATCTCATTTAATCTTTGCTCAACTTTAAAAGAGAGGTATAATCATGTCTTCATTTTAGAAGGAAAAAAAAAATAGAATCTGGGAGGCTACATAAGCTGCCCAATGTGGCAAAAAGAATTAGTGGAGAAGGCTAGAATGAAATTCAAATCTTTCTCCTCCAAACTCTATACTCATATCCCCTATGCCTTTGTGCCTTTCCATGCGCTATTCTTTTTGCCCAGAATTTCTTCTTCCAAACTTCTTTTCTCTCTGATAAACTACAGCTACTCTTTCTAATGCAGCTAAAATCCCCCCTTTTTTTTTTTTTTTTTTGGTAAAGCTTTTCTAAGAATCTCTCCTTCCCACCTCAACACAATTAAAAGTTTCCAACTTTGGGTTCTAAAATGCTTTATATCCACCTTTTCTCTAAGATGCTCTATGTTGCACTATAATTATTTGTTTAGGCACCTTTTCCTCATTAGATTTAGTGGATGATGCACTTCTCTGTATCATTTTGCTTTCTGCGTAGAACTTATTGCAGCGTATGCACCCAGGAATGGTTTGTAGTTAATTGATTCATTAGTGCTATATAATTTGACTCTAAAAAATGGCCAAGAATCTAGAAGTGATATGAATAAACGATCTTCAGTCAAATGGAGCTTTCACATTGCACATTGCTTCAAACAGTGATTTTCAACTGTGAAGTTAAACCTTCTTGGAGAAAACAGAATATCACAATACCAGTGATACGTGCAGCTTCTGCAATTTATCAGTATAATATGTATTTGGCAGAAGTATTGTTTTCTGAGTACTAATTAGAGAATATAAAAGGTAAACACATGACATGTTTTTAAGGTGAGAAATATGTCTAATATGTTTAAGTGTACTATAGTTCTCAACATATGTGCGTTATATGCTAAACATATCGAAAGTGCTCAGGGCTACAGAGGAGAATGAACCAGCGATATAAAGCTCAAGTACCTTTTGGCAGCATATTAAAGTCTCATTAAATAGGGTTGATTAAAATTTACCAACTACTCCCCAGAATCATGTCACCAAGAATATAAGCAGTTTGGTCCTAAAGAATCAAATTAATTTGATAATATAATATTTTGATTGAATTAAATAATTCCCACTTGCCCTGACCTATATACTTAGATAAATGTCATGGATTTGGAGTTTATTATTCAGGAAATGTCCACAGACACAAATCGTAACATAGCAGTTCAAAAAATAATGTATTTTCCAGCAATCGGAAGAAAAACTCTAATGTCTTTTCCTCCCTTAAATGGGAATTGGCCTATATAAATAAAATAGAAAAAGATTCTTTTGTTAACATACCAATCATATTCTTTCATTTGTCCTTTAAAATACTTTTAGACATCTTTTAGTGTTGCTTTACTATTTTTATCAGAAAGTCAGCATCAGTACTAGTATGATCTTTCCTTCCCATGATGACGGGAAGGTAAGCTCAGTGTATGCTCTTTGGAGGTGGCATCTTTTGATTTTATTCTCAGAAAACTAGTATATTAAAAAAAAGTTCCTAAAACTAAGAACTTTTTCACTATGCAAAGGCCACCCTTAGTCTGGGTTGAGATTTACTTTTATAAAATTGGTTATTAGATTTCTTTGCATGCTGCGTTTTCTCTCTAGTTTTAAAAGGCAAACTACGAATATGATGAACCATGGGCTGTGGACATATTAAAACTCTTTTAGATAAAATACCACTCCAATTTCTCTTCTGAATTGGCTTTTCACAACATTCTCTGTTTTATTATTTTTGTTCTTATATATCTTGCCTTCTTAGAGCATATTTCACAACATTTATTTACTCTCTCCCAATACCCATATGGGTCACATTTATATTTTCCTTAATATTCCTTGCGGCCTCATATTTATAAACAAGTCTTTTATAATGCAGTTTTATGATGATAGAAAGAACATAAGGGACCCTGTTTTTTTTTTTTCAACCAGTCTCCAATACTAGGCTGCATTGTATAGGGAAATATTAATTTCCCTTGCAACTACTCAAACCAATGAGAGTGATTAGCTGAAAAGAATTTCCACCCTTGTAAATTATAGCTTTACCTAATTAGTGAAATCACATAACATGATAAATTATGAATTTAGAAAATCATTATTCGGTAAATGAATGCTTGTCAGTTGCTCTGAAGGCAAATTAATCTTCCAGTGTCAGAAGAAGGCTAAAAGAAACAGACAGAACCATAGACATCACTGCTATGCACAGTCTCTTCCCTATCGGTTGGCAATTCCTGCCCATCTAAGTCTTCTGTTTGGTAGAGTAGAGGAAGATAGCTCGATTCTGGAGAAAATTCATCTTTCAAAGCTGTTGAAAATCGTAAGGGAGCAGTAATTATTTTGTTTAGAAATCCCAATTTTACAAGAGCTAAGATTTATACATGGCATGTGTTCTTTATAATTAATTGGAGTAGGCATTAGGTTTCTAATTTTCTCTAGATGATTCAGTATTTAGAAATACAGAATGTACCCAAGGCTAGAGGAATCTACTTAGATCTGAACTCATTTGGGTGAAAGGGAATAAACATCATCTATTCCTTGTCACTGTGATCTGTTCTTTAGTAAAACTATAACTGGTCATACTAAACATATTGATCAATATCTATCTGTGGTGTCCAGGAGGCCTTCCCAGTTGCATTGCCCATAGCATCCTGTTCAGGCAGGCAGCTTAGGATTGCCATTAATTGGACCTGGTTAGACCCAGTGGAATCCCACTTGTAAAATACCCTGGTACAATAATTCTGATTTATAAAACAGTAGCAATTTACTAAACCAAACAGAATATATCCTTCTGTAATTTAGACTACAGAATTCAAGATGTATTGAACAATTGGGAAAAAGGAGCAGAACTTCAGATAGAAGTAGATAGACAATTAGAGAAGTAGATAGACAATTTAGGCTACACTAAATTTATAAAGATATATTTTCTAATAATGAATTAACTTTAGCTTACTGTAACATTTTTACTTTTTTTTTAATTTCAGGATATTATGAGGGTACAAACGTTATGATTACACTTTGTGTCTTTCCCTCACCCAAGTGAGGGTTAAAGGCATGCCTTTGCCCCTACAATGCTCCCCATGTCCTTTAGTTGCGGGTTTACCCCCCACCCCATGCCCCTAATCCCTGGAGATTATTATTGCCATGTGCACACCATAGTGTTCATCAGTTAGTACCAATTTGATGGCGAGTACAAGTGGAGCCCATTCTTCGAATCCTGTGGTGCCTCACTTTGGATAATGGGCTTAAGTTTAATCCAGGAAAGTATAAGAGGTTCTAGATCACTGTCATTTATTATGATTGAGTAATATTCCATTGTATACATATACCACATTTTATTAATCCACACATGTATTGACGGGAGCTTGGGTTGTTTCCACATCCTTGTAATAGTGAATTGTGCTGGCATAAACATTTGGGTGCAGATGTCTTTATCATAGAATGTTTTGTGCTCTTTTGGGTAGACGCCTAACAGTGCTATTGCTGGATCAAATGGTATTTCTATTTTTAGCTCTCTGAGGTATCTCCAAATTCTTTTCCACAGAGGTTGCACTAATTTGCAGTCCCACCAGCAATGTAAGAGTGTTCCTGTCTCTCCACATCCTCACCAGCATTTGTTGTCTCCTTGGCAGAGCTGAGGAGATGTGCTCTGGTCCTGTGTTGTCTTAGTAGGGTTTTAGCCTGTTGGGTTATGTCTGGCCTGTTGTCTTCACCTTCTGCTTATGAAGATCAGTGAGTTTCCTTCCCTTGCTTAGATTCCCAGGAGTTGGGTCACTTTTGTGTGTGTGACTCTGCTATCGACTACCTGGTTGAGGTGGAAGGCGCTGAGTTGAGCTATGAGGTTACTCTCTCTTTTGTTGCTTGTATTTTGCATGGAGGAGTCAGTTATCAAGGTATTCCAGAACCTTTGTATTGAGCTCTAAACCCCCAAATGGGACATACAAGAGCCTGAGTCTTCGGGGAATGTTTTGTCGCTCCCAAGGGATACCTGAGCTCTGTTACCACTTTAGATGAAGTGAGAAGAGCAGCAGGAATCAGTGTGCCTAAGACAGTGTACTTCAGAAATTGCTTGATCTGTAGCTAGGAGAGAGCTGCTAATATGTTATTCAAGGCTCATTAGGCACTCTTGTGGAGCAACTCCTGATGGGTGTGTCAGTTGGTGCAATTGCTAAGGACTCTTGTTGAGACTTTCCTTCCCAGACCACAAGCCCCTAAAATGACAACAGCCTGGGCACCAAGGTCAAGCTTTTGTGTTATGGTCTTATCAGATGATCAAAACCGATCAACTGTACCACGTCAACAAACTGTCCCCTTTTGCTTAGATCCAAGGTCATGCAGATTCAGGTGAGTCCTATGGGGAAAGTGTTTTTTCTCCTTTCTCCCTTCCTTCAGGGGCAGAATCTGTCCTGGAGGACCGTGGGAGGGGCATTGGCTGAGACTGCCACAGGCCCGGTCTGGAAAATGTCTTCTCTCATTTCTTTCCTCCTCTGAGAGCGGGTTTTGCCCTGCCAGAGGGGGAGATAACCCACCAGATTGGGGGAAGGGTACTTCCTGGGGCTACCAGGTGTCTCAGCTCAGGAAGTGGCTACCCTTGTTATTCCGCATTGCATTGGGTCACCTGTGTGGACAAAGACAACTCATTTAACTTTTCCAAGCTATTATCCTCCTCTATGAAATGGGAGTCCGGCCATCTCATGTGAAGTATTTTTGTGAGGATTACAGATAACATAGGAAACGACATACTGTACTTCATAAAAGCAGTGACATGTATACAAAACAAAAACATTCATATGGGCAACTTGAAAGAAAATTTCTGAAGCTAGAAATTCAGTAATAATATGTTTGCCTATTTTCTTTTTTTTTGAAATTTATGATTCAGTCACCTTTTCCCAAATGTTCTTGTTTTAAATAACTCTTGCTACATAATAAATGATTGCAAAACTCTCAGTGGTATACAAAATAAAGCATTTATTTCTCACTCATATTTCTGCAGATTGGCTGTGATTTAGCAGAACTAAGCTGGGTTGGGCTAGGCTTGGCTTGGGGCTATGGAATGAGGTCAGGTCCATTCTAAATGTCTCTCAATAGTCTGGGACCAGCAAACTGTCTGGAGTATGGTCTTTTTGTAGAGATGGCAAATGTGCAAGAGAATAAGCTCAATCATGCAAATTTATTTCAATCTTGGTAATAATATCTTATTGGCTAAAGCAAATCATATGGTCCAGCCCTAAGTTGAGAAGCAGGGAAGTATGGGGGTGCAGGGGGTGAAGGAAACATTTCTTAATAGTGATCTAGGCTACTATAGTTGTCATTCAGATGTATGGGAGAGTTTGAAATGCTTCCAAGATTTTATTTCAAAATGTGCATTATATTTATATATCATATACATTGGGCAGTTAATGAAATGTTTTTGAACTCCAGCTTATAACCATCAGTGTGCTTAACAGGTCAGTGAATGTGGAAAATGTGAAAATATTTCAGTATGAGTGATAATCCTCAGTTCAAATTCAGCTTTGGTCCTAAAATTATAGAGGTTATAGTAAGACAGTTCCCCATCATTTTTGTGGGCTGTAGGTGTAATGACTCTTAATTTCCCATAGGAAAAGCTTACAGATGTTTTATCTGATTGAGGGATTCCAAATTATGTTCATAACTTACTTAGTTTTGGTTATGTTTCTGCTCTTTTAATAAAGGTATATGAAAATATGTATTGTATGCATTTCTACATATTATACATGTATTATATATAATATATATTTTCCAGCCTTAGTGGTAAGAATTAAAACAAAATAATTTAAGATACCACTAGTAAAAATATAATATTTAATTGAAATTTATAACTCCCTTCCATGATCCACCATAAATCATTCTTTTTGTCCCAGTTAAGGACATTTAAAAAAATAATATTTCAGGCTATAAAAGATGAAACACATTAAAAATTAATGCATATTAATTGTTATTGTACCACAACAAATGTACACATTGTTTTTGTCACATGCTCTTATGACGTGAGACTTGGTAGAAATGTTTATTTGATTTTTTCACTATATGTCATTTAGTGAATATTAAATTAGTACTGGACAAGATTGAAATTATAACAAAAAAATATACCAAATTAAAATGATTTATTTTAAAAACTCATTTAAAATAAAAATAATAAAACACAGTAAACAAATAAATCTGGCACAATTTGTTTCAAATACAGTCATGCATCACTTGACAACATAAATATATTCTAAGAAATGCATCATTAGGAGATTTTGTTGTTGTGTCAACATCATAGAATACATTTACATGAACTTAGATGGCGTGGCCTACTACACACCTAGGATGCATGATATAGCCTATTGCTCCTAGGCTACAAACCAGTACAGCATATCACTCTACTGAATATTGTAGGCTATTGTAACACAGTTGTAAGTATTTGTGTATCTAAACATAGAAAAGGTACAGTAAAAATATGGTATAAAAGATAACAATGACACATCTGTACAGGTACTGACCACGAATGGGGCTCGCAGGACTAGAAGTTGCTCTGGGTGAGTCAGTGAGTGAGTGATGAGTGAATGTCAAGGTCTAGGATATTACTGTACACTACTGTAGGCTTTATAAACACTGTGCACTTAGGCTACCCTAAATTTATAAAAGTATTTTTCTTTGTTTAATAATAAATCAACTTTAGCTTACTGTAACATTTTTACCTTATACACTTCTTAATTTTTTTAACTTTTTGACTCTTCTGTGATAACACTTAGCTTAAAACACAAACATATTGTACTTTACAGCCATACAAAGATAGTTTCTTTCTTTATATTCTTATTCTATAAACATTTTCCTCTTTTTATATATATTTTTTTTACTTTTTACATTATTTTGTTAAAAGCTAAGATACAAATACATACATTAGCCTAGACCTACACAGGGTCAAGATCATCAATATCACTATCTGTCCCTTCAACATCTTTTCAACTGGAAGGTCTTCAGGGGCAAAAACCCACATGGAGCTGTCATCTCTTTTGATAGCAATACTTTCTTCTGGAACACCTCCTGAAGGACCTGCCTGAGGTTCTTCTTGAGGAGGTGTCACTCTTTTCAGAAATATTCCCTAGAATGTTATGATGGCTACAATGTCACTAGGTGATAAGAATTTTTCAGCTTCATTATAATCTTACGGGACCACTGTCATATACGTGGTCTGTCGTGGACTAAAGTGTTGTTATGCAGTGCATGACTCCCCAGTATTTCAAAACAGGAAGAGAGATTCTCTTAGGCAAAAGAAAAGAGCAGATGAAGTTGTTTACATACTCAATTCTTTATGTGTTATTTTGGAAGACTGGGTAAGGAAGTTCAAGTTTGTGATATTAAAAATTGAAGATATTCTCAAAATAAGTTATTATTTCATTCCATTGAGAATCAGAGTGCTACTTTGAAATGTATTCTATTCTTTTATGGAAATGAATACAATTTATGTAAAATTGTGATTGTGTTTGGGAAAGGCATGTTTTTTTTCAAATTCTCTGAGGTTCCAGTGTAAAAGAGAAATCAGAATCTAAGCATTCTCACAAGTTTTCTCTATTCATTAAAATGAATAACTGTGACAAGGATCTAGCCTGAATTAGACAGGTCAAGAAATTGTAATTCCAATACAGAAAACCATAAACACTTCATATTACTGGCCGTAATACTGCTTTATCACAGCAGATAAAGAAAAAATAATGCCTCTAGAGATAAGAAGTAAATCAATCACACATAGAATATTATTTATTTCACATTTTCTTTGTTAAGATTTATGTCTTATAATTTATTTCAGCAAATGAAGTAAAAAATATATTGTGAACCTGGCTCTCTAAAGAATATTCTCAGAAATTCACATACATTGAGAGCAAGTTACTTGAAAATAAGTTATTGTTATCACACATTCTTGAAAGAAGTTTTTCACAGGGATAAAGAATGCTAAATAGTAGTCCAAACAATGTTGTTGTTATATATGTTGTTTATATTCACTATCAAATAGTAACATATATTCATTTTTAAATTATAAATGCATACATGTGTGTATGCATATAATTTTAACACATTATCAAAGTAATATTCTTGAAATAAGACCATCACTAGTATAAATGGAATACCATCTTAAAATGGTGCTGTTAAGACACTTTATTAAGACACATACTGAAAACTGAATTATTTTATCCTTTTAAAAAGTTTTCTGAAACTATGTAGGGTCAAACATGATCTAAATGAAATTAAATTGGCTTTAAAGATGAGACCAGAAATTAGGATGGATGGTCAAAATGGTATAACTTTGGACAAATTATTAAAATGTTTACAGCTTATCTGTTTTCATAATCTTCCAATTTACAAGTAGAATACTTGATACAAGATGGTGGGTAAACTGAAAGTTTATCTTCTGCCGTACAGCCCCTCTTAGTCTCTCTTGAATTGTAATTTCATTCATACCGTATATAATTGATAACTAGTTGTTTATTCACTTATTTGCTATTTCTCTTTCTCCAATGTGTCCCTAGCCCTAGCACATGGTAGACACTCGAAAAATATTTGTGGAGTAACCAAGAATTCTCAAGGTGAAACTTGTCAAATTGTGCTGTGTAAATAGATTTTAATAGACTTCACAATCAATGACTTCTTTTTGTAGTGTTATTGTTTTTACAAAAGAACCCTTTCTTCACCACAACCCCAGAAGCTAAATGGCACTTGGTATTTACACAGTGAACCTCAACTCTCTTCTAATCTACCCACTCTTTCTCCTTAAATTATACCTTTCCTTCCTATTAAAGAATAAGAAAGGCATTACTTATTTTAAAAGGCTAAATGCACCTTCAGTTTTTTCATTCCTCTCTTTTCTCCTTTTGTGGCCTAACTCAATCAGTCTTTCTTTTCCTTGCATCTTCAATCCTCCATTTCCACTGACTCTTTCCTCCTGTCTAGCCTTTAGATAATGTTATTCTACAACCTTATAAAAAGCCTTGTTTGACCCTGTCTTCTGATAAGGTTATTGTGCCCTTTCTTATTTCTATTCAGCATGGAAACCTACTCTCCCCACCCCTTCCCAAATTTTATTGCCTTCATTTCTGCACTTCCCAATCATTCTTTAGCTTGTAAAAACATGGCTTTCTTCTCAACACTTTCCTAAAACTGCTCCCTGGAGAGCATTAAATCTCAAGACCTCTCAGTTCTCATCTTCTTCAGTCAGGACTTATAAATAACATTTTAATATTAGTTCAGAGAGGCTCAATGCTGTGACAAACAACCCCTACAATTTCAGCGGTAGCTAAACGCTGTGGAATTTTAATTCTCATTCATGTAATGGACTCATGGGGATAAAAAAAAATAAGTATTCCACAGCTGATCACTGGGGGTGGAAGCAGAGAAAAATATGAAAGTGGAACTTGCTCAGCAAAGACACAAAGATGTGCGAGTTGGTTCTTAAGTCATTTAAATGGCAATGGTGGATGTGACTGGCTCCACACTTTCATTCCGGGGCCTGGGTTGAGAGCAGCTTTGCCATCTTCAATATTTACCTTATTCAGCAAGTTGCCAAGATTGTTCTAAGAGTTGTCATCCAGCTGGATAAACACTGAGAATCACAGGTGGGAGGTTTTATGACCCAGGTGTGGTGAATATTAGTTTGCTCACACTCCATCCTCTAGCATTCACTTCACTGCTACATTTAACTGTAAAGTAAGGCTGGGAAATGGACTTTAGCTGTGGGCCCAGGAAGAGGAAACATGCAGGTTTAGAGATGCAGCTGCAAGTTTCTGCCATGCCTTCTTGAAAAAATGTATTTTCTCTTGGCTTTTATATTTTGCACTTTTTTTTTTTTTAACAACCAGGCGGTCATAACCAGCGCCTTGGCTTCTTCATGTCAGTGGGATACTATATTCTTTCAATGAGTTTATTTAATTCTATGACTTCAAATAATATGGCCATGTGACATTTTGTCTCTAGCACTGTCTCACTCCTCATCTACTTCCACAGTGTCCTCTGTCATTGCCAACAGAGAGCTATGAATTACCATTTACTTTTATTTTCTAATGATCTCCTACCTGCTATGCCTTCATCCCATCTCTCCCTGTTCTGATGCACCTTATACACTGCAATCTGGATTGTCTTTAATTATTATGGATTTGGTTGTGTCCCTCTTTACCACAAAAATCTTAATTACAGCAAAAAAAAGAAAAAGTTGAAACTCTTCAATATGATAACTACATTTTTTAATCTACCTGTCATACTTTGAGTTGAGAATGGATAAATTAAGTGTCAAACATTAAGAAGATATTCTTTTGGGCCTCAAAATAAATTATGATAGTAATAATAATATTATTGATGGTTGATATCTATAGAGAACTTACTATGCACAGGCACTATACCAAGAGCTTTATATGACATAGCTAATTAATATTTCCTACACTTTTATAAATAGTCAAAGTTATTCTCTCAGATGCATAGGTAGAAAGATTTTTACTTGTCAAAATTCATGCTTCTAGGAAGTGCTAGAGCCTTTTGTGTAATTTTTTCTCCAGGATAAATAGATGATAGGTGGAACCTCTACTGGATCTCAAGTTTGTCTAACACTAGAAACCACATTATTAACTATTTTTCTATACTATCTTTTCATATAACTTTACTCAGTGTAAGTGTGAGGCAGAGAGAGTATTCTAGAAGGTAAAAAAGGCACAATGAAGAAAAATGAGTCATTCAAATTGATTTGATAACAGTATATTTGAGTATTTGAAAACAAGGAGTTAGACTGAGGCATACTATATATGTGATGTGCAAGGTTTTTGAGCAGAAAATAAAATTATTAGAGATGCATTATTTAGAAAATTATTGTGATCCTGGTGTGAAGATGGAATTAAATGAACAGAGAAACAGGAAGGAAAGCAAGTTACAGGCATACCTAAGAAATAAAGTTTCAGATCAGGGCAATAAAGCAAATACTTCAATGAAGTGAGTCACATAAATTTTGGGATTTCCCAGTGCATGTAAAAGTTATGTTTACACTATGCTATAATCTATCAAGTGTGCAAGAGCATTAAATCTAATAAAACAATGTAGATACCTTAACTAAAATACTTTATTGCTGTAAAATGCTAAAAACCATTTGAGCATTTAGTGAGTCATAATGTTTTTGCTGGCAGCAGGTCTTGCCATGATGTGGATAACCATGATATGGATGGTTGAAGTGACTGTGGCAATTTCTTAAAATAAGACAACAGTGAAGTTTGCTGCATTGATTGTCTCTTCTTCAAAGGTTTCTTTGTGGCCTGCAGTGCTGTTTGACAATATTTTATCCATAGTAGAACTTCATTCAAAATTGAAGTCATTCCTCTCAAACCCTGCCACTCCTTTATCAACCAGGTTTATGTAATATTCTAAATCCTTTGTCGTATTTCAATAATGTTCACAGCATCTACATCAGGATTAGATTCCATCTCAAGAAAACATTTTCTTTGCTCATTCATAAGAAAACTCATCCATACAAATTATATCATGAGATTGTAGCAATTCAATCACATCTTCAGGCTCCACTCCTAATTTTAGTTCTCTTGCTGTTTATACTATATCTGTAGTTACTTAATCCACTAAAGTTTTGATTGCCTCAAAGTCATCCATGAGGCTTGGAATCAACTTCTTCTGAACTCCTGCTACTGTTAATATTTTTATTTATTCCTTTGAATCACTAATGTTCTTAATGGCATCTAGAGTGGTGAATCTTTTCAAGAAAGTTTTTAATTTACTTAAATAGCCCAGATTCCATCAAAAGAATCAATGTCTATGGAAGCCTTACAAAAAGTCTTAAATAATATGACTTGAAAGTTTAAATTATTCTTTGATCTATGGGCTACAGAATGGATGCTGTGTTAGTAGACATGAAAAAAAAAAAACATTAATCTCCCTGTACATGTCCATCAGAGGTCTTGGGTGACTAGTGCCTTGTCAATGTGCAGTAATAGTTTGAAATAAATCTTTCTTTTTGAGCAGTAGATCTCAAGAGTCGGCTTAAAATATTCAGTAAACCATGCTGTAACAGATTTGCTGTTATTTAGGCTTTGTTGTTTCATTTGTATTGCACAGGCAAAGTAGATTTACCATAATTCTTAAAAAAAGCATAGAATTTTTTAATAGTAAATGAACATTGGCTTCAACTGAAAGTCACCAACAGCATTAGCGTCTAATAAGAGAGTCAGCCAGTCTTTTGACATTTTGAAGCCACACATTGACTTCTTCTCTCTGAAAAAGTCTTAGATGGCATCTTTTTCCAACATAAGTCTGTTTCAATTACGTTGTAAATCTGTTGTTTAGTGCAGCCATCTTCATCAATTATTTTAGCTAGATCTTCTAAATAACTTGCTGCATCTTCTACATCAGCAATTGTTGCTTCACCTTGCACTTTTATGTTACAGAAATGGCTGTTTTCCTTAAATTTCATGGACCAACCTCTTTTAGCTTTAAACATTTCTTCCACAGCTTCCTCACCTCTCTTAGCCCACATAGAATTGAAGAGAGTTAGGATTTTGCTCTGGATTAGGCTTTGGCCTAAAGATACATTATAGTTGCTTTAATCTTTTATCCAGACCAAACAAGTTTCTTCTATTCTGACCACTAAAATTTTCTCCATGTCAACAATAAGGCTATTTCACTTTCTTGTCATTCATGTGTTCACTGGAGTAGCACTTTCAATTTCCTTCAAGAACTCTTCCTTTGCATTAACAGCTTGGCTCACCATTTGGTGCAAGAGGGCTAGCTTTCAGCCTATGTCAGCTTTCAACATGCCTTTCTCTTAAGCTTAATCATTTCTTGATTTTGATTCAAAATGAGGGATATGTGACTCTTCCTTTCACTTAAACACCGAGAGGCCATTGTAGGATTATCAATTGGCCTCATTTTTTAACATTGTGTTTCAGGGAATAGGGAGGCCCAAGGAGGAGAGAAATGGGGAAAGAGCTGGTTGTTGAAGTCATCAGAATGCATGAAACATTTATCAAGTTGTCCATCTTACATGGATGTGGTTGTGGTGCCCTCAAACAATTACAATAGCAACATTAAAGATCACTGATCACAGATTACCAAAACAGATATAATAATAATTAAAAAGTTTGAAATATTGCAAGCATTACAAAAACGTGACACAGTGACATGAAGTGAGCACTTGCTGTTCTGTAGACTTGCTAGACACAGGGTTGCTACAAACCTTCAATTCATAAAAAAATGCAACATCTGTAAAGCACAATAAAGTGAAGTATAATAAAACAAGATATGCCTGCATTACAAAATCAAGGGAAAAAGTAATAACTTCAATTAATGCCAATTTATGCATGAGAGTGATGTCGATCTTCCTGTGAAATTGATGCTTCCCGGGCCCTTAAACTGCTCTCCACCATCTGACAGGAAGTTTCTGTTCCGGTGTTGTATATTGTGGTCTCCAAAACCAGATATCACCATTTTCATGGTCATCTACATAGTTTACTGCTTATATAATGTCTATTTCAAAATTATTCTTAGGGCACTGATTCTCATGATGATACTTCTTATGAAAAGCATATATTGGCAGAAACTATTAAATGCTTTTCATTTGTATCTACAGAGAAACAAATGAAACAGACATAAAAATAATGGCATGGTTAAAAGTCATCATGCTGTGGTTTAACTGAAATTTTTAGAGTGATAAGAATAATCATGCAATTATTTAAGACCTAATTGGTCCATAGATTCCAAATTCATGCAAATATAAATTAATTGTGATTCCCTTAAATCTGAATTCCTGCCATTTGGATGAATTAAATTTCTCATTAATTCAATTGGTGGGACCTTTATTTTGATATGGTACTTTTGTTTGCCTTCTAATTACTTCAGTCCTTATGGTTTTCCTTAAATTATATTAAAAAGTTATTTTAAAATCATGTTTCAATTGGGACTTGCAGTGGCAACGTGAGGAACAGGGGCTAAGGATCTCTTGTTCTGGAACAGTTGTCTCCACGGTGAAGAAGAGACACTTGAGGAGGAAAATGCCATAGCTCACACGTATCTACACATAACTCAGTAACAGAATCACTCCTAGTTGGTCCTTTAGCTTGTAGGCCATGTTCAGTTCAGCCACTTTAATGTTCTCTATTGTTAGGAACTTTTAGGGATGTTCTTGGATATGGGAAGATAGGCAGATCATTTTCAGTACTGAAACCAAACCTAAGACAAGACAATCACAAGTCTGATCTATGTGGCTGCTTCTCCTTCAAGGGTCTTTTCTACCTCTCTCTCTTTCTTTATTTCATGGGTCACTGTCCTGACCTCTGTCATTGGCCTGCTCTCCACTCTGTCCATGACCCTGGTAAATCTCTTAATCACTACAGTTCGTGAGCATTTGCCATGAGCCAGATACTCTGCTAAACCCTGTATGGGCATCATTTTATTTAATCCTCACAACAGTCCAGAGATATGGGTAGTATTATCCCTGAGGAAATTGAAGTTCAAGAAGGTTGAGTAGCTTGTTCAAAATCATACAGCTTCAGGTGGCAAAGCTGGTATTCAAATCCATCCAGTCTGACACAAGCCTGGGCTACTTTTAAAACTCAATTAGGATGTAAGAATCATGAATAAACTTGCCCAGCGATCAAGACAGAACATGGTTGTAAGAAAGAAAAATAGGCTGAGACAGGTTACAGCTTGTGATCTTTCCTTAGAGACATAGTCTGCTGAATAGGGGACCATCTTGGGAAAAACTATGAAGCTAGCAAAGTTTATCATCAGCCTTTGTCCGGCCTTTCATTGTCTAACCTACTTATGCTCCTGTGACAGCTAGTGACCTTATGCTGTGCCATGCTTCTCATGTCATGACAAACAGTATTAAATAAACTCACTTTTCCTGAAGTATGACAGAAGGTTTTATCTTTGATCTTTTTTAGAGAAATTTGCATTTTTAAAAGAGAATACGAAAAAATCATAGGTGTTAACAAATTAATCTGAAAGAGTAAAATTTTTAGATTGTGACTGATGGGTGTAAGATGCATTTTAGGTCTGGGCCACCTCCCCACGGCTTTTCAAGTCATACCCTCTATGTGATCAGGCATTGTACTCAAGTGACAACCAGTGCTGCAGCTGAGGCTGGTCTGCTCTGTCTCATTGCTCGTTTATGGAAAGCACGCTACCTGGTCTATGTTGTTTTGCCTTAGACCATCATTGTTGTCACCTAACGTGTTGTTTTCAAGTTTATACAACCACAGATATATTCACTGGATCACCTAAATTAATTGAAAATTACTTAAATCCCCGTTCTTTAGGAAAATAAATCTAATGAAGGTTTGTAAAATAAAAAATAAGTATCTGAATACACATTTGGCAGCAGTTTAATTTATTATAATTTTTTACAGTATCTTGAGATTTGATTTGTCAATGGAATAATTCTTATAAAATCAAAATATCATTTTCTATGCATGCTTGTGTTTACATTTGATTCAAAAGGCATATATTTTATGCTTTAAGAAATTATTGAGAGCAAGAATTTGCTCATATGCAGGCTGTATGCTAGAACTAGGTGACAGTGAGAGGAATGAGACAAGCCAGATTTTCCCACTAAAGGATGCTTTGGTAGGTGAGGAGATTAATGTAGTTTCAGCTTTGTCATGGTGATAATCTGGTTGTATCTATATTTACAAGTAGAAAGAGGAAATGAAAGAAAATGGCCAAGTTGTATTTTAAAGATAGGTCAATTGTGTTTCGTGCCAATGAGGGGAAATGAATCCCCATCTGATTAAAAGAACTTTTGATTCCTCAGAATAAGTCTTGAAAAGAGTCAATGCTGTTTAAAAACATCAACACAAGCCACAAACTGCTTCTATGGCTATATTTCTGATTAGGTAAAGTGTATAACATATCATATCTAAATGAGTGGAAATGCAGACATCTAAGAAGGATAAGTTATCACCCCATTTGACCAGTACCTATCAGATCAAATGATTAGTTCCACATCAGTCATTGTCCATAAAAGCATTGTCAGTAATAGACAATGTCACATGATCAATGAATCAGAGTCTGCACAGAAAAATCGAGTTTTGCTTTTAAGATTTACGTGGAACAAAAAAATATACTTTTTGGCAACAAATGTTAGGTCCGCTGGCAATGAATCTGATTCCTGCCTTGGCAAAAAGATAATTGGTTCAGGAAAAATGTGATTAGGTTTTTTCCCTCTAGAAATCACACGGGATTGAACTTTTTCAGTTCGGTCTTTATAGCAGACATGTACAAATCAAAGAGGCCCCACGGCCACAGATAGGCAGTTCTTCTATTCATAGGCATGGCCAGGACTGAAGTTGTGGCCAGAGTGTGAGCTTGTCAGACTTACACTGCCGTGTGAGTGACTTCTGCAATTAGCAGTTACCAGGTTGGTCAGGACAAGCTGGAGAAGGATGGGCTGCATAGCATTGGTGGGCCAGGCAGGGATACAGATTAACAAGAAGCTGAGCAAGAAGGGAAGACTGGATGTGAGACTTCAGTCTCAGCAGGCTAGTCCATGATTGACAGGTCAAATTAAAAAAAAAAAAAGTGAGCAGAAGCCCCGTGACTTCTGAAGATTGGCCTATCTGGCTTGAAGCAGACATGATGGACTCACACACATAAAGTTAAGTTGCCAGAGATATTTTTCTAGAACTAAAAAACCCTAGTTTTACAACTTAGGAGAAGAGAAGGCATTCCCTGGGCTGTTTCTGTTCTTCAAGGAACACTGCCCTGGGATGCATGGGAATTGAGTTTTATGTGAAACTACCTATTTGCATATACTCCATTATGATCCATTGCAAATGTTGTCTGACATTGGACTGTCCATTTGTCCTTTCCAGCCAAGCAGCTGTCTGCAATAGATAAAGTGTGGTAAATGCTAGATTCAAAGATGGTATAATAATGTCCTCATTAATTCAAAGAGTTTGATGGGATGAGATATTAAACTCCACAGTTTCTTTCAGAATGTGGAATCTCTCCATGATATCCTTAGAATTAATACTGCCATCCTTTCTCCCTCTGTCTCCCTTAGCCTGCGTTGAAGAAGACATCTCTTAATCTGCAGTGAAGAAGACATTTTCTTTTTTTCCATATGATGTTAATCAGCCCCAGTGAGATGCTGCACAGGACCACCGCCTGTGCCTATGCCTTCTCTTCTGCCTGGGTACTGAGCCATGCACACCCTGATAGCTCCTTTCCCTTAGAGAGCTCTCATATCTACTCTACCCTCACATGGGTCGTATATTTGCCACTTGAGGAAAAGAGTAGCAATGAACTGTTAGCAGCAAAGCATGGGACAGAATTAGTGGGGGCTTTTGTGTTAAAAAATTAGACTCTGAGGGAGGGAGAAAAAGCAAACTTATTCTTTCTTAATAACAGTTACTTAACATCTCTGCAGTTGGGCTAGTTTCCCTGAATCCCTCGGATTAAGTCTAGGACAGGCCCAGTGGTCACTTCTGGATAATAACTTGTCTCCAAGTCCTTGTAGTCCTTGATCAAGAATCACCATGTCTAGCACAATGTGATCCATACTCTAAACTTCAGTCGCAATCCTTCCCCTCCACTAACTTGGGCCAGCTACTAGTGGCAGGAATTCTAGAGTGGGAAAAAGGTATGCTTTCTTTCCTGCCATGGAATTTTGTCTTGCAAACCTGGATTTCTGAAGACCAAAGGGGGATACCCAAGGGAGGAAGGAAAAATTAGGGGGCTGGAAAGTTCCAATACCGATGCCATAGATTTTGCTTTAATCATTCTGGCCACAGCGGATGTTTTAAAGCTGATTCTCCCTCGTGGGCAGTTCTGTGGGTTTTTCAGAGATACTAGTCCCTGAGGTTTCTTCATTTGCTGTTTTAAAATAACTAATTATGCCTTCTCTCTCTGCCCAAGCTTTTTTGATAGCCCACCATCACTCAGACTTTCTTAGAAGGAATGTCATCACCATGTTAGGAAAAGTCATTTTCACAAGACTCAGTGTGGGTTCATGCATTCTCTCTCTCTCTGTGCATCTGTTCCTTGGAAACTGTGTAAGTTTGTCCTGTTAGGGGAGCACAATTACATCTCAAATTTCATCCCTCTACTATGGTGCTAACACCCAAATATTTTCTTGATCTGTATTTACAGCTGCTCCCCATCACTTGCATCACCTCCTGAGTTCCATCTCCTGTCAGATCAGCAGTGGCATTAGATTCTCATAGGGGTGCAAAGCCTACTGTAACCTGTGTGCATGGATGGATCTAGGTTGCGGCTCCTTATGAGAATCTAATGCCTGATGATCTGAGGTGGCACTGAGGCAGTGATGCTGGTGCTGGGGAGTGACTGCAAATACAGATTATCATTAGCAGAGAGATTTGACTCCACGGAGACCACAATAAATCAATTGCTTGCAGACTCATATCAAAATCCTATCAGTGAGTGGAAAGTGACAATTAAGCTGCATCTTGTGACAGGCTTTATAGTGGCAAGTGAGTTAATGTACTTCAATTGCACAGTTGCATCTGGTGGGAAGTTTAAGTCAGAATCTGACACTTATTTTAGTCTGTGGGTGGCCCACACATTATTTTATTTACCACTTCTGCCTGCATCTCTTTTCTGCACTGTGCACTTGTCTCAGTAACAGTTTTGGTAAGCCTACAAGCTAACCCTAGCAAAAATTAGTAAAAAACAAATGTCAATGGACAGCTTCTTTGAAAAGGGGGAAAGACCAAAAGATGAGACAGCAGAAGACTCTAAGACTGCCAACAAAATGAAAGCTGCATTTCAAGGAAAATACCAAGAGTTCTACTTAAATTATGGGTTCATTATAACAAATGATTCACCTTTTCTGAGCCTGCTTTGTATAATATGTTGTGACTGGCTATCCAACAAAGCCATGAAACCTTCAAAACTGCTTCCTCACATGGAGACCAACCACCTGAATTAAAAGACCAGGCTTTGGAGTTTTTCAAAAGAAAAGAAAAAAAAAATGAACATGAAGAAGAGAAGCAGTTATTGAAGGCCACCACTTCATCAAACGTGGCTGCACTGACAGCATCATTCTTAGTGACTAAGCACATTGCTAAAGCTAAAAAGCCCTTTACTATTTGTGAAAAGTTGATCCTGACTGCTGCTAAGGACATTTGCTGTGAACTTTTAGGAGAGGCTGCAGTTCAAAAGGTGGCATGTGTTTCTCTTTTGGCTAGCACCATAACTAGACCAATTGATGAAATAGCAGAGGATATTGAGGCACAATTGTTAGAGAGGATTAATGAGTCACTATGGTATGCAATCCAGCTTGATTAGTCTACCAGTGTTGACAACAAGGCAACAGTGCTTGTATTTGCATGATGTATTTTTCATCCATATCTATCTTTAATCCAGAACATGTGCAGATTTGAAGTTGTCCCAAACACACTTGTAAGGCCACAGTCATTTGCAATCTCAAGCAGTTGATCCTTTTCTAGCAAGGACAAAGTTGATGCATCTGTCTTATTCACAATTGGGTTGCAGATCATTCCCATTCATTCCCAGTTTGGGATCTTTTGTGGTTGGGAAGTAATGCTCAAACTGTTTTGAAAGCTGATATAGGTGATCATGCATGAGAAGGGTGTACACGAGGATACATTATGCACACTTTTGCTGCCAACCAACACCACAGCTGCAGAACTATTCAAGTCTTTGAATGATTACATATCAGGAAAACTGAATCAGTCATTTTGTGTCCATATATGCACGGATGGAGTGCCTGCCATGACTGGATGGCTTTCTGGTTTCACTGTTTGGGTCAAGGAGGCCACTTTTGAATGTGAGTCTACCTATTGTGTCATCCATAGAGAAATGCTGGCTAGCTGAAAAAATGTCACCTGAACTAAACAATGCTTTGCAGGATGTGATTAACATTATCAACAACATTAAAGTACATGCCCTTAACTCAAGTCTGTTCACACAGCTCTGTGAGGAGATGGACACAGAGCACACATGTCTTCTCTTACACACAGAAGTGAGATGACTTTCTAAAGGTAGACCACTAGCCAGAGTTTTTGAGTTACAAAAGCCACTCCAGAGATTTCTTTTAGAAAACCAGTCATCACTGGCAGCCCATTTCAGTGACACAGAATGGGTCACAAAACTTGCTTACTTGTGTAACATATTCAACTTGCTCAATGAACTCAATCTGTCACTTCAGGGGAGAATGACAACTGTGTTCAATTCAGCAGATAAAGTGGCTGCATTCAAAGCCAAACTGGAAGTACGGGGGCAAGGAGTGAACATTGGGATTTTTGACACGTTTCAAACATTAGCAGAGATTTCAAAAGAGACTGAGCCAGGACCTTCTTTCTCCCAGCTGGTGCATGATCACCTATCTCAGCTTTCAAAAGAGTTTAAGCATTACTTCCCAACCACAAAAGACCCCTGAACTGGGAATGAATGGATCTACAACTCATTTGTGAATAAGACAGGTGACTCAACTTTGTCCTTGTTAGAAAAGGATCAACTGCTTGAGATATCAAATAACTGTGGCCTTACAAGTATATTTGAGATAACTTCAAACCTGTATACACTCTGGATTAAAGACAAGGAGGAATACCCTGCAATTGCCACAAAAGCACTAAAAAGCCTGCTTCCATTTCCAACATCCTATATTTGTGAAACAGGATTTTCTGCAATGAGAGAAACCAAAATGAGATTATGAAGTAGATTGGACATAAGCAACATACTTCAGGTATCGCTGTTTCCTGTCACCCCCAGATAGGACCATCTAGTTGCAGGGAAAAACAAGCTCAGGACTCCCACTGATTCTGCATTATGGTGAGTTGTATAATTATTTCATTATATGTAAAAATATAATAATAATAAAAATAAAGTGCACAATAAATGTAGTGTGCCTGAATCATCCCGAAAGCATCCCCCACCACAGTCCATGGAAAAATTGTCTTCCATGAAACTGGTCCCTGGTGCCAAAAAGGTTGGGGATCGATGGCCTAGATCACCAAACAGATAAGCCACTTCCTCATTCCTGAAGAGAGTGATGGAGGGGTAGAGAAAAACTAGAAATGCCCACCTTTAAGTTTCCTTTCTGGGCACTGGAGGGAAATGCATTCTCCTCTGTGGAAGACTGACGAGTGTGAATGTGTTTCCCCCACAATGGAAAAAACACTCAATTCAGAGTCACAAATTTGAACATGAATCCAAACCTACTACTTATCAGTAATTTTCCCTTGTGCAGATTATTTATATTTTAGGCCTTCATAGTCTCATGAGAAAAATGAGAATGATAACTCCTACTTCACAGAAATCTTCTGAGATTATAAAGAAAAGCCTTGGTGCAATGAAGGCACCCAATAAATGACAGAAAATATTATAATTACTCATAGTAAAAATAATCTCTTTGAACCTCAGTCCAAATAAGAATTGTTGGAAAATTGTGTAATAAGCATGTATGATATGAAAATACCTGCTACTCAACAAATGTTTTATTTTAAAATGCCCTTGTCTTCAGTCAAAGAAAGTATAAAGGCCACGTCTGTTTTCTATGATCCTGACCTCCCCTCTTGGTCCTCTGCCGTTTCTTTCCTTAGACTCCAGTGTGGAATCTGCTGTCCTCCCCACAGAGATTGGGGACCCCTATGCTTCCTTCTCTCCCCTACTAATACAAGTTATTAAAGAAAGGGTCTGTTATATGCCTGCCTATATACACAATAGGGCCTCACCCTAGTAATGTGCATTAATGTATACTGTTCATACATACACACACACACGGTCACACACACATATGGTATATGTGGCATTATATGACATAATGTGAATTTAAGTGCATTCTTATTTCCCATCATAATTTTTAATTATAAACTCTAACTTTCTGTTCCTTTTTATGAAAAATTTCTGTGATCATAAAACATGTAGAAGAAACTATTTAGAAGTCATTTAAATAACAAAATATTATAAAAAACATGTACAATTTTAAAACAATAAAGATTTTAACCTGTAAAAAATATGTGCAAGAGATTTGAGGAGTTCCTAAAAGATCATGTTTAGTTTCTCTGAAATCATATAATATCGGCCGACATCTGTATCGCTTACACACAAAGCAAGTCCTGCTGGCACTTGGGCTATTAAAGATGACACCTCCACGGTTAGTATTTCAGCTCACTTACAGGCTACTGGTATAGGCCCTAATGTCATTTTCAGTCTTGGCCAGAGCAGAGAAATTCCTGGGGTGAGGCCTGAGGAACTATGAATTAGGGCAGCTGGACTCCTTTCCTCTTTTAAGAAAGGAAGAGTGAAGTTGACGGAACTATAAAAAGGCATATGTAGACAGATGGAAATAGAACCAGCACCATTTGATTTGAAATCTTTTGTGCAAGGCTATTTGTATTGTGTCTTCCTAAACTCATTTAGTTATGTTTCAGCAAATGTGAAGATCAAAATCTAAGCAAGCGAACTGGCATCTCTGTTCATCATCAAAATTTGGAGCTATATCTTGATGCAGAAAAAGGGTATTTTTGAAAATGCTTGAAATGTTGACACAGTGCATTCGGGGTAAAGCATCCAAATGTATTATTTCAGCACTTGTTGTGTCCACTTTTAGTGAGATGAGGAAAAGCTGAATTCAAACATGTATAAACTGTCTTTTATTGTGCAAATTTTTGTCTTCAAGAATTTCTTTTTTAATGTGAGGGTTTGTTTTGCCAGATCTAAAATGACTTCCTAGTGGAAAGGAGAGGCTAAATTCTCACAAGTCAGAGCATCAGATTTTACATTATAAATGCCTACTTCAATGTCAAGAAGTAGTGTTAGGAGAAAGGATAAGAGAAGCCAAGCCTATCAGCAATTTTAAAATAGAAATAATATTGTTAAGTAACAGCCATTGCATATTTGCTATGTGCCCGAGAATGTTTCAAACACTTGACCATGCATTAACTCATTTGAATGAAGGTTAAATAATTCATTATTTAATTCATATATAATCATTTGATATATATTCATGTATGTGAATTATATATCATAGTTGGGTGTGCCTTATTCAGTGGAGTTTATCTTTAGCTTTCATATGGTTCTCCTAACTCAAGGTAGGAGTACACTCTTAGCAGAGAAGTTTGGAGACTTCTGGATATGAACTTACACGCCCGTCTCCACCTGCCATTCTGCGAGATCTTGGCCTTGGCCTATTGCCTTCCTGAATAAAGACGAGTAAATATAAGGGAACCGAAGGATTTTCCCAAGAATTATCAATTCATAGTGGATAGAAGGAAATCTCAACAGCGGCTACAAAGCACCTTTTCTAATCTCCCCATCTACGTTTTAATACTACAAGATTCTTTCCTTCCTTGTTGATCGTACCTTTTGCTAAGTCTAAATTCACTGCAGGAGATAAGTAGCTCTCTGTCATTGTGCCTTCCAACACAGGCCTGGAAAAAAAAAATGAGGTGACGGGAAGTGGCTTCTGCTCTTAGGAGTTTTCTGCATTTTTTCCTTCGGGTGAGTCTGTGTTTCACCAAATTGGGTGGAAGGTTCATGAACATTTTCTGTGTATTTTCATCATTCTAACCCAGCTATTGTGGCAGAATGGAGTTACAAAATATTCCCAATATTTTGAGTCTTTTGTTTTTATTTTTTTTTATTTCTAAGCCTACCACTTTTCAAAGGTCATGGGAGGAATTGTGCCTTTCTCTTCATGAGGTGGGAGCTCCTAGAGAGCAAACACGATCAGAGACTCTCAAATCCAGAAGTGAGCTCACCTGCCTGACTTTCCCTGCCTATTCCAATAGTTCTCACTCCCATCACAGTCAATGGATGATATTTGATGGTATATCTATGAGAGTATTAAAATTATTTTTAATTTGTTCCTTTTTAAGTCTCCTTGAGAGCTTCTGAGATTCAGTTTAACTCTCCGCTTGCCATCTGCAACTTAAATATGTAACAGCTAACTCAAACTCGATGTAGTCAAAATGGAATTCTTAATTCTCAATATGCTTCCCCCTTTCTGCAGATATGCATCAAACCTGCTGCTCTTTTCCATTTGGCTCAAAAGAAAAGCTAGAGGGTCACCTTGATCGCCCCCTTTCCATCATTTTTTTGTGCTAAGGGTAGTATTATGGTATGGCCTAAAATATGCATTTTGCTAGTGACCTTTAAAAGCGAAGGTTAACAAAATTCCATTTTTTTATCATCTCACTGAGAAGCACACAATGCCGTAACTCTGTAGGGTCAGTAGTTGTCTGTTCTTAGCTCTTGGTATGTTTTTGGCTGAAGAATGACCAGACACACCAAAAGCAAGGGAAGCATGAAACAAAGTTTATTGAGTAAGGGCAGGATAGGTTTACAGAGCAAGAGCAAGATACATTCACCACAGATGACTAACAGGCTGCCTGTCATAATAAGAGGCCCTTATTATGGCCTGGGGTCTTGTTTTACAGTGTCTGGATTGGGCCCACATCATTCAGAAGTCACCACTGAACCACTCTGATGGACAGTTAACTACATGATAATTAGCCTTAGGTTACTCTAGGTCACTTTCCAAATCTTATTGTGCCTGTGGGCTGGGGGATTCCCTGCATTCTTTTGCCTATTAGCAAGGCTTTCCTCCTTCCCCCATGTGTGGCAATTGCTTGAGGCAGGATTAAGGTGGGGTAGCACCAAGACTGGGCTCCTGCCTTGTCCTTCCTCCCCAGGTGGAGCAATTCTCAAGGCAGCACCAATGCCAGGTGCCCACCTTTGTCCCTAGGATAGCTGGAGGAACCTGGCTATCTACCTAACAATTCTGCTGGCACATGCTTAGCGACACTGGTCTGGGGAAGAGACCCTGAGTCCTTCCATTTTACATTGAGTCACAAATGAGAATAGCCTCATTTGCAAGAAATAAGAGTCAGAGTTCACACATCACACAGGGTCAGTTCAGCTGCCAGTTGATCAAGAAGTTTTCTAAGAAGTTCAGCTGGGACCACCTTTGGCTTTGTTGGGTTTGGACTGGTAGGGAAAGGAAGTCCCTTCTAGTGAGAAGCTTAGTTTGGGTGCAGCTCTTCCAACTACTGAGTAGCCCGCAGTCCCAGGCCAGGTCAGACTAAGCAAACCTGAGTTTCAGGGGTAATTCACCATACAGTCTTGCTTATTTCTCCACACCCCCCACATTAGGTGTTGCTCTCTCTATTTAACAAAATTCATATCAATTTATTTTCCTCTCATCTGCTGGCACCCAAGCCAAAGTCACCATTATCTTTTGCCTTGACTATAGCAATTATATTTCAAGTGGTCTCGCTGCTTTTCTTGTCTTCACCATGGCCTCAAGTAATTGCCCTCCTCACCTTCCCCACTCCGATCCCATAATCTTTACTTCATAGCAGCCAAAGTAAGTTTTAAAAAAGACATCAGAGTGTGCCACTCACTTATAACACTGCAATGACTTCCCATTAGGCTTAGAATAAATCCCACATTATTTGTGAGAGTTTTACAGTCTGGTCTGATTCCCATCTAACTCTCTAACTGGGTCTCTTTTTGGTTCTTTACCAATTATGCTCTAGTCACACTTGTCTTATTTCTGCCCTTTGAATATTCCAAACTGACTTTTTTTTTTTTTAAATGGTGTTTGCATTTTCAGTCTTTCTGCCTGCTGCGCTTAGCAATCATGTCTTTTAAGGATTGACCATTTCTTGTCAGCTAAAATGTCATCAATGGAGCAGAGCCTTCCCCAAACCAAAAGTAGAACCACATTCATCCCTTCCAGTCACTCTTCATTGTAATACTTATTAGTTTCTAAAATTATTATGTTTACTTTTTGGAGTTTACATGATTATTATTCACTTTTCACCCATGCTAAAACATATGCTCCTTTAAGTGCAGACCATATCAATTTTATTTATAAAGGTATTCTACATTATATGGGCTTTGTAAATATTAATAATTGAAGAACATTAAAGTAATTTCTATGGCATAAATATTTTGAATATATATCATTAAAATGTTGTGATGAGTTTATGGTGGTTTTAAAACATAGCCTAAATTCACTGACATTCTTCCTTTCAAAAGATGAGAGCAGGTCGGCAATTATTTTTTTTTCAATAAAGGGAGCTAGACAGTAAATATTTACATTGTGGTCCATACAGTCTCTGTTGCAGCTACTCAATTCTGCTGTCATGCAAAAGTAGTCATGAATATAAACAAATTCTTATGGACAATACATAATCAAATGAGCAAGGCTGTGTCCCAATAAATTTTCTTTTTTTCAAAAACAGATAGTGGGCCAGAGTTGGTCTATGGGCTGGGGTTTGCCTACATGTACCTTAAAACAGTGGTCCCCAAACTTTTTGGCACCACCAGGGATCAGTTTCATGGAAGACAGTTTTTCCATGGACCAGAGCAGGTGGGAGTGTGGGGGTTGGGATGAGGAGCTCGAGTGGTGATGCAAGCGATTGGGAGAGGCTGTAAATACAGATGAAGCTTCACGTTCTTGCTGTTGCTCACCTCCTCCTGAGGTTCCTCCTGCAAGCTTGTTCCTAACAGGCCAAGGACAGTTACTGGTCCATGGCCCTGTGGCTGGGGACCACAAACTTAGACAATTCTAGCCTCCACCATTAATTTGCTTCCAGTCTTTGAGCTATGCCAGTTGATACCACATGTAGCAGAGATGAATTTTCCCCATTAAGCCTTACCTAATTTGCAGATTGGTGAGCAAAATAAGTGCTTTCAGTTGTATTAAGATGTTAAGTTTGAGGTGGTTTGTTATGCATCAATAGATGACTAGAACAGAGTTAAAGCCAACCTTTTTCAAGTATAACAACATTCAGTTCTATATTACATGCTCGATGAGCTAACTCCTCTATATTTGAAATATTTCCATACATATATGCAATAAGATCAGGTCAAATTCATGTTTTAATTTAAATATTGTCATCTGAACATGTAATAAATCACATTATTTCAACTTTAATGATGATTTATAGTATTTTCAACGTGTATGATATACCTGGACTATGACTATATGCATACAAAGTGTGGATGACAGTTTCAGATTCATGGCTTCAAAATAAAGCATGCAAAACATTCAAAGTAGAGTAACTGCAGAGTCGATTTTGTAGCTGGAGTCAGTTTCAGTTTTGGCTATTAAGAAGTTGCATGTGTTTTTTTTCCAGAAAAATACCTGCATAAATACTCTGTCCTATGGGAAAAGAAAAGCGATATGCTCATGTATAGTCCAACACAGAAAAATTAAAATAGTTTTCTCTAGGAATTTAAGACCTCAGGCACAACTTTTACATGTAATACACATCTATATTAGTAAAATATATATAGCCTTTGTTAAATGCATAAACAGGCTAATACATTTTCACTCTAGTGCATGTGTAAACAAAAGTACCATCTTAAGAGATAGTTTTTGTAAGAAAAATTTTTCAAATTTTGAGTTTGATTTTTTCTTACATTAAAAGAATATTAATATGGATATTTTAGTTTCTTCAATAAACTTGGGGCCCTATACAAAGAAAGTTCATGCCCTTAAAACTCATTTTTGCATTTGACACAGAATTTCAGAAAAATCACTATAGTGTGCACATCACATGAACCTTAACTAAATGTAATGCGGATTTCACAGATTACTGGTCAGTTTTCTATCTTTTGTTTGCATCCGTGTGGAATGATTTATCTCATAATCCTGTTCCATATTGTAGAAGCTTTTTCTTCTACCATTTATGTCATTAATGTGGAAAATGCATTGGTATAAATGTTCTAGCACATACTTTCCTTCTTACAAATAGTGACCAATATTAATAGAAGTAATACCTGACCTTCAGATCTTCTGTCTAGAAAGATTAATGGCAAGTGCTTTGGTTTGTAAACTGTGAGAAAACAAAGAATCAGAAAAATGCTCAAATAGAAATGCTGATATGAATGACAAGAATCTTGAGCTTTTTCAAGTAAGGTAGGGAAATTGAGAAGAGGTATAGAAATAAAGGCAATATTATTTGTAAACATACAGTTTTCTTTTATGGATAATTAATAGGAAATAATATATTTAATATCAAATATTATTTTTTATTTCAGCATATTACAAGGGTAAAAATATTTAGGTTACATATATTGCCTTTGACCCACCCAAGTGAGAGCTTCAAGCATGTCCATCCCCTACACGGTGCACACCACACCAACCAAGTATGAATATATCCATCCCCTCCTCCCCACTCCCACGTGCCCAACACCCCATGAAAGTTACTACTACATGTGCACATAAGTGTTGATCAGTTAATACCAATTTGATGGTGAATACATGGTGCTGCTTTTTCCATTCTTGTAATACTTCACTTAGGAGAACAGGCTCCAGCTCTATCCAGGATAATACAAGAGGTGCTAGATCTCATTGTTTTTGTGGCTGAGTAGAACTCAATGGTGTACTTATACCATATTTTATTAATCCACTCATGTATTGATGGGCACTTGGGTTGTTTCCACATCTTTGCAATTGTGAATTGTGCTGCTATAAACATTTGAGTGCAGGTGTCTTTTTATAGAATGCCTTTTTTTCCTCTGGGTAGATGCCCAGTAATGGGATTGCTGGTTCAAATGATAGATTTCCTTGTAGCTCTTTGAGGTATCTCCCATTTTACTTTCCACAGAGGTTGTACTAGTTTGCAGTCCCACCATTAGTGTATGAGTGTTGCTATCTCTCCATATCCACACCAACAATTATTGCTTTGGGACTTTTTGATAAAAGCCATTCTCACTGGAGTTAAGTGATATTTCATTCTGATTTTGATTTACATTTCCCTGATGATTAGAGATGTTGAGCATTTTTTCATATGTTTATTGGCCATTAGTAAGTCTCCCTTTGAATAGTTTCTGTTCATGTCCTTTGCCCACTTTTTAATGGAGATGTTTGATTTTTTTCTTACTGATTTTCCTGAATTCTATATAGATTCTAGTTATCAGCCCTTTGTCAGATATGTAGCATGCAAATATTTTCTCCCATTCTGTAGGTTGTCTGTTTGCTCTCATGATAGTTTCCTTGACTGTGCAGAAACTTTTTAATTTGATCAGGTCCCATTTGTTTATTTTTGTTGTTGCTGTGATTACCTTTGGGGTCTTCATAAATTCTTTGCCTAGGCCAATGTCTGTAAGAGTTTTTCCAACATTTTCTTCTAGGATTCTTACAGTTTCATGCCTTAGATTTAAGTCTGTTATCCACTGCGAGTTGATTTTTGTGAGCAGTGAAAGGTGCAGATCCTGCTTCAGTCTTCTACATGTGGCTATCCAATTTTCCCAGCACCATTTATTGAATAAGGATTCTTTTCCCCAGTGTATGTTTTTGTCTGCTGTGTCAAAGATTAAATGGCTGTACAAGGATGGTTTTGTATCTGGGTTCTCAGTTCTGTTCATTTGGTCTATGTCTCTGTTCTTGTGCCAGTACTGTGCTGTTTTAGTTACTATAGCCTTGTAGTATAGCTTGAAGTTCGGTAAATTGATGCCTCCCAATTTGTTCTTTTTGCTTAAGATTGCTTTTGCTATACGGGGTCTTCTCTGGTTCCATATGAAGTGGAGAATTATTTTTTTAAAAATTTAATAGTACAGATGCCCTTTAAAGTCCTGAGCACTGCACAAAAAAATTTACTGCACCATCTTAAGGGGATATATGTTTCTCAGATTTCTTTAAATGAAAATTCAGGCAACTTGGGAAATCGTGTCAGAATAACCTGATATTTTCTTTTTAGTCTGGGTCAAATATGCATTAAATGGACAATTCACTCGAAACTATTTGAGATCTCACCCCTTTTAGTTTTCTCAAGGTGTCACTTTTGTGGTTGTCTGTGCTGATGCTTAAGGTTTCTGTGTGTGCGAGGAAAAATGCTAACAGATAGAGGAATTTCAGAAGTGCCATTTCCCCTGCATTCTGCTGCTGCTGCTTTTGTTTCAGAGGATTTGGAAGCTGCCTTTTAGTTCCCTGTTAGCTTAGGAAAACCAGCTCTGTAAGCATGTTAATTTTCTTCCCTTTAGAGGAAGCTTACTAATCTCATGAGGTATTGCAAAGTTTAAATTGAAGTAAATAGAAAAATTGCTAAGTTAAGAAAAAAATGTTCCACAGAGTGTCTGATGAGTGGGAATACATCTGCCACACAATAGAATATGACATCCTGCAGCTCACTGCTTTCCCAGGACATGTGAAAGAATTGCCGCTGTTTAGTATGCATCAGGTTTGGAGCACCAGCAGGTAAAAGTTTAATTACTGATGTTGTGTTACTTGACCTGTCGATTATGTCGGAGTGATACTGTCCCATTTTCTGCTTTTCCTCATGGAAACTGCTATTCCAAAAGACATCTTCAGACTAACAAGTCCGGGCCTCTTATTGTTTGTCATTTTTTTGTTTGAATTTTCATTTTCCTTTAAGAGGCATGCTGACAGTAGTTGTGAATCATTCAAGACTGTATCTGGGTTTTACACACTATTCTTTTCACAATGCTCATGCCAATGAGTTAGACATAGGTGTGTATATATGTGCATGTTAAATATGGGAGTCAACAATGAAGGATGCATCATTCGGGACCATTTGGAGGATTCAGAGCACAATAAATCCTTCCTGACAAACATTTTAAAAAGTGTAACACAATAGTATTTCTAGAACTTATTGTTTCAAGCCATTAAATTTTGGAGTAATTTGTTATACAACAATGGATAACTAATACATAGCTTATCTCTCAGGCCCAGTATATCATATCATAACATATGTACCCTATTAAGTAAAGTGCAGAGCATACATGTGTTTCATTGCTCATTCTGTATCAATGTATCAATGTCTTTGTTTTCTATCCTTACAACTTGGAAAAATTTTCAGCACATTGGATCTTCCACATACCCCAATCAGGGTTTTCTGCCCCTGAAACTAACCTGATTATTTTGCAACATAATTTTTATATATTAATCCAGATCACTTATAAATACAGACATGAGAATGTATTACTTGACATTAGAGGGAATAATACTCTTAACTTTCTCAATATTTGAAAATTAAGGCCACTTCCCCAAAAGATAGAATGAAAAGATGCCACACTTTTTAATGTTTAACCTTCGACATGGCACGTGCATTTTATTGGCCTAAAGAAGTCACGTTGTCGAACTCATCATCAGTAGAGTGAGACCAAATGGCCAATGAATAATAATATGCTCGACCATAGACAAATGAATTCACATTCCAAAATTTTGATTGAAAGGGGATGAAAATTCTAAATATGACTATATTTTTCTCTTTCTCATCACCTTTCTTGACATTATTCTTTTCTTCCTTCTTTATCCTTCAGATTAATGCTTTTAATAACTGCTTTAAGCTATGCTTATCATTTCTCCTGCATAATCCATTTGATATTGAATTATATTTCTTCTTTGATTTAAGTAGCTTATTATAACTAGTTATTCTGAGTCATAAAATACATCAAATATTTTATGTTTCTGTATGGTATTAACTTCAACACAAATATATTAACATTCGTTTTTTCTAATTTTTCTGCAGTTCTCTTTCTTCATAACTGAAAATAAAAAAGTTACATTTTTCAATCTAATTCTCTCAAATTTTGATGAATATTGTAGCTAATTAGTGATATAGTTGTCCAAATCACATACTAATACAGATGTGAGATTCTTTCTTTCTTTTGTTATTTAATTGGAATAATGTACAGATAAGTTCTATTCTCTATTTGAAAATTAGATTTATCTCTCTAAATAAAAGGTACTTCTGACTGCATTTTTCTAAAGGAATATGAAAAAAAGCTTTTTAAGTATTAGAGAATTGAAAGAAACATTTAACTTTATATGTACTGGAACATGAATTGAGGCCTTAAAGACTAAATAATTTTCCCACTGTCAAGAAGCAAAGCATAATTCAAACCCAGGATTTTAGCTTCATATTCTACCAGCACCATATAGTACTGCAATACCCAACCCTGGGCTGAGAACTGGTACCAGTCTGTGGCACAGCAGGAGGTGAACAGCCAGAGCAAGTGAAGCTTCATCTGTGTTTATAGCCACTCCCCGTCGCTGGCATCACCTCATAAACTCTGCCTCCTGTCAATCAGCAGCTGTATTAGATTCTCATAGGAGCATGAACCCTACTGTAAACTGTGCATTCCAGGGATCTAGGTTGTGCTCTTCTTATGAGAGTCTAATGCCTGGTGATCTGAGGTGGAGCTAAGGTGGTGATGCTAGCACTGGGGAATGGCTGCAAATATAGATTATCATTAGCAGAGAGGTTTGACTGTGCAATAAATGTAATGCTCTTTAATCATCCTGAAACCATTCCCCCGATCCCCTGGTCCATGGAAAAATTTTCTTTCATGAAACTGGTCCCTGGTACCAAAAAGGTTGAGGTTCGCTGATACAGAACATTGTGTATTTCCTTTCCTCCTTATCTGTTTCTTTTTTCCCCCCCCTTTCTCCTTTCCTCTCTCTCTCTCTCTTTAACATTCATTGGCTACTGTAGAGGCTTTGTAACAACAAATAAAAAGAATTATAAAAACAGAGTTGCATAATGATGCTCAATGTATCACAATACATTAAGTCATTAATATTTGCATATCAGTTGATTCCTCATATTATTTCCTCCTGTGAGATCAGGGACATAGGAATTATAGAAAGTTCTATTAGAGGGATGAGATGGAAGTGAGAAAAGAGAAGGGAAGAATGTGCCACATGAAAATTTCATCCACTTCACATTTTGCCTTCCCAAACACTCATTCTGTTGCTGCATAAAGATTGTTTTACCAAAAGACTGTGTTTGAAAAATACTTTTGAAAGGGTTAAATGCAGCCTTTAGCCAGTGAGTGATTCCTGGGAATTTTAATAAGCCTGAGCTCCTGCAATTCAGCAGATAACAGTCACCAGGATTGCTGTGCATACAGAACTGCACAGTGTCATGTTTTCACGGCCGCACAATTCTTGTAGAAATTGCTCTTGAAATGACCCAGCTTCATAGACAACAAATCCACAAGGTGTTAGAGAAACTATCAAAATGCTAAAATTCTCACTGGGGCCATAACCTTTGGGTTTGGAAGCCAACTGAACTGGAAGAACGACAGTAACTAACAGAAGACTGTTGTCAGTCCCTATCAAATGGTTACCTGGGAAGAGAAGTGTCCCTCTGAGATGGCAGCTGAATCATCCTCCAGCATGCTGGAGCCACCATTTCATTCTGAGTCCTTGAGCGTGTAGGGAGGGGAACGATTTGCTTCAGCACAGCACATGGTACAAAGAGTCACAAATAGGGTCATTCTGGTGCTCAGTGTCCCAATGCCCAGAGTAATTAATTCCACATGCAATGGCTGAGTGCTGTGACTGCGTTCAAGTGAGGTGATGAGGTGTCCAGCCCTGAAGGGTACGGTTGCTTGACTTCTTTATGATAAACACGATGGAAAAGTAATAGTTTTTGCTACATGGCATTACAGTGCTTCCACTCAGGAAATGAATTTTTATGTGTTGGATCTCTTATGAATTCTGTGTGATTTTGTCCCAGGAGTGTAAGAAAAACTGCTCTTTTTATACTACTAAGTGATGCAATGTGTAGCCTAAACAGATGGAAACAGCTTGACTTTAGCATAAGTGTTAGAATATGCAGTTTAAGTGTAGAAATCCACAAGGTAAAACTAACAGAAAATCTTTATCATTTAAAAGGTCTATCAAGTTTATATCAATGAAAGGATTGAGGCACTGCTGCATGAGCTTTTTTAAAAAAATAATTTTTATATAAAATTAACAGAGAGTTTCAAACATCTGTCCTTCAAGAAAGATAAAACATAAAAAGAACTTAAAATGGTAATTGGGACAAAGTAAGTGCTTATTAAACATTAGCTACCATTATTTTTATTAATGTTAATTAGATTTTTCTTTATCCAGGCCAGAAAGAAAAAACTATTATACGTTAAGTACTCTGTTAATAGATACCAGGAACTTTTCAGTATGATATATCCTAATAAGCCATTTTTCCTCAAAATAAGAGTCTTAAAATACTTGCTGAATAATCACTTCTAACCTTTTGGAATTATGTCTTGCGTAATGTCATTATTTTCATATTTATCATATTCATTATTTTCATATTTATCTCCACTACTTTTCTTATTAAAAACACCTAGAAAAGGCAAAACTCATATGAATTCTTAAATGCAGTTTTAGAATGCTATTGTTAAACAGTATACATATTTAAAAATGAGCATCAGAGGTACCAGAGAGAATTAGACCAATGGTAAAACTGTGAGGTTGTGAGGTTTATCTTTGTCCCTATTACCTTGCTATTCTGGGCTTCTTTTCATCCTTTACCTACTTTGCTTTTTTTTTGCTGACTTACTCCCCTACTTAGTCCCTTGCCCACACTTAGGGGTTAGAGGTTGGGGGTACTAGGCCACCCTCAATAGTTAATGTCCATAAGAAAGAGATCTGATAAAATAAATAGATTTTAAAATGTTAGTAACTTAATGTGCTATTCCCCATATGCTTATTTACATTTTAAAAGTGGATTTGGAGAAACAAGAAACTCTTAACCTAAAGGAGTGATTCATTAATCACTGTTATCAGTGACAGGTCAATGGATGTCCTTCCTACACTTTTCAAATCACGCCAACTTGGCAGCTATTTTACCCGAGGATAAGGATGGTCCTTATCTATAGTGTAAGTCAGGTACAATTCAATGATACATTTTATTTTTTGTCTACTTATTCTTCTAGAGTATTATTTTAAATGCAATTATTAGTTGGAAAGAGTCAATATTTCTTTGTAGAACTTTATCTTACAATTGGAGAACACTTTAAACCAGTGCAACTCCATCTGACTGCAGACGTTTATTGAACTTGATTTATGTTATTAGTTATGCATTGGATGTAGTGCAAATATTCTGATTCATAATTTAACAGTGCCATGCCATAAAAGCGGGTAGGTAACGTCAAAAGAATCATAATTACTCTTTTCATTTATTTGGACATTTTATTTCAAATGAATAATTATTCATTCAAACTTAAGAAAAGTAAAATTTCAGTAAAATAAATTAAGCAAAAACAGTAGTCCTCACAGAATTTCTCTCTTTTAATTATTAATGATCACTTCAGAGGTGAAGGCCAAGTGTTAAGGTGGGATGATACTGGGAAAGGTAGCTCGGGGTATGAGAATGTCCTTTAAACCTCTGAAATAAGAGCTGCACTATAAATAAATTGTTTCGTTTCTTCTGCTTTCCACTTCTGAGCCAATCATTTAGCACAACCATATTAAAAACACCCTAATTATGTATCTCCTAATGTTAACTTAGCAATAAGAGCTTTTCGTGTTGGAGCCATGAGGTTACCAGTAGAATCCACATTGGGCCTACTGCGACTCTAGGCACCTCCTCTTTCTCCAGGCCTGTAGATCCTAATTTGAGCCTGCTTTTATGTACATTTTCTTATGCCGATAGTCCTTTTTGAGAGGAAGGTAGTAACCAATTGAATAACAAAGAGTGCACGACTATGAGGTCTAACACTTAGGATCAAGGATGCATGGGTGGTGGAAAAGTTAAGACAGGAGCAAAGATCACCTGCGCCTGGGATTCTACCCAACCGAGCCTTGTAATATAAAAGGAGAGCTCAGCTAAGATGCAAAAATAGGCGATGAACAATTTTAACAGACTTTTTGGCATTTTACCTATAAATGCATAGGATTTTTGTATTTTTAAATGAGTGTACCAGATTTATGTTTTTACTAAAATGACAAATAGAACAGTAAATGGACTCTTAACAATTGCATGTTGTTTTAAATAAATATGCTTTTGTTCATTCCATGTTCGAGAATTTTTTTAACTATGAATTCTGATTATTTGGGACTTCCTCCATTTATTGCCCTCATTAATTGAAAGGTGTCTGTATCTAAAATGCCAACTAAATCTTTACAAATCATTTTCAGGAGAATTTAGTGATTTTTCAGCTATTAGTGCATTCACATACACAATGGCCTTTACACAAAAATAAAAGCAAGATCAAAAACAACAACGGATATTTTCACTCCCTATCACATTTCTAACCACCTTCAAACCACCGGGGTTAGTGTAGATGCTTGAGCTATCTTGGTTTTCTAGGCTAGAAATACTGGTGTTTTAAAGTCAGACATCTCAGTGGTGTGGATGGATAATATTCCTTTTAACTTCCACTAACCTATTTTAGACAGTTCAAGAAATAGTTTTTTTTTTTAATATAGCCATATATTTTTGGTTTCAAATTATATCAATTTCTTCTTTAATGACTGCCACCAGCAAAAGATTCAGAATGGGCCTCTGTGTGGGCACATTTCAGGGCAATTTCTTCTAGGGTGTTGTGAGGAAATGCGTTACCTAGACTTACACATTGCTTCTCATTGGCCAATGTATTCTACGTTATGGATCTATATTTCATTTTACTGGTTTCCCTACAGAGCAAATCCAATCTTAGAAGGTTGTAGTATAATACAAACTAATAGTATGAGGTTTTCTGCCAGAGTCAGGGAGAGGAGATTGGATAATGCCACTATACCATCCCATATACATTACATACAACTGAGTAGATTTTTTTTAAATGTCTTTTCAATAAATCATAATTGTAAAGTTTTTATTAAATATTTGCAATATGTATATATTTATCATAAGATACAGTTTAAATAATACAAATTATTTCATATTTGAAAAGTTGTAGTGTTTCATTGACATTAAAATCTTATACCTTTTGTTATAGAATAAGTTGGCAAATGTAGTTTCTAGATGTCTGAATGGTATTTATCTAATTTCTTCCAGTCTATACAAAAATATGGATTTCAAAATTGCCTAAAACAGTCTAAGAGAATCTGGCTAATTGTTAAAGAATCATATTTAGGAAAGTGTTTTATTTCTGAGACACTAATCTTATTTAGAGTTTGCTTAAATACACAAGAATTCAAGTTTTTAAACCAATCAGAATACTGGATTTACATAAGAATTGATGACTTGACTGTCATCGTTTTGTGAATTCCATCATGTGAATTGAACATCCATTATGCGAATTCATTATGTCTGTATATAGCACAATAAGCTATAGTAGCAATAGCTAACCACAGAGTCAGTTTCTTTTGCATTGAAAATAAAAATCTTAGCTTAGAATGAACTTTTTCTCCATAAATACCTTTGGCTTGCCTTGGCATTTATGCAGCAGCCGGATACCATTATCCAGTGACACATTCTATCCCACTGACATTATCACTCAAAGATGGTCGATTTCATTTTCAGGAAGGTCCCAGAGAGCCACAGACACGTTGCAATCAATCACACAACCACAATTGCTAGCTGAGTCATATTACTCTTGGAAAGAAAAAGTAAGGAGAACACAAATGTACTAATGTATATTTAAATTTCATAGTTAGCTCCCAAAGAACTGGTGAATTTTATAGCATATCTTCACATGAACAATATTTTTATGTTTAATCCATGTCCACTTTTTCCCCTGACATACATAAATACCAAAATGAGTTGAAATATTTTGCTGTGTTGATATAGAATAAAGTTGGGCCAGATGCTCTGGGAAAGGTGCAGTAATTGTATCTACCAGGCAATATACCTGTGGAAAGGAGTGGGGGAGCTTTAAAGTTAGTCAAGCAAAGCTAGATATGGATCAGATGAGGCCTAGGGGGATAAAGGTAAACAGAATGCAGGTTGGGCAAGTGGCAGGTGTCAGGAGGTCAGTGAAATCCCTGCTAGGATCAAGCAAGGCTGAAGCGCAGCAGAAGGTGATGAGGAGAGGCAGGGATCCTGGTCACTGGGTCTCGAAGAACATCAATCAGAGGGAGTCTGGCTCTCCAGACAGTTTTCAGGAAAGAATTTCCCTGAGCACTGTTAGAATTTCTGTAGAACGGGCTTTGGACTCATTCAGTTGATCAAATACTGTCTCATTCTCTCTCTCTCTTATCATGAAAAAAGTCATATCTGTATGTGTCAGTTCAAGTGTTTGGGGAGCCTTGAAATTATTTTTCTCAATTTTCTTTGTAGTCTTTGTGTTGGAAGTTGGAATTATGTCTTGCGACCTGATATAGAGTTCCACTGGGCTGTGTGTCTCATGAGATGGGAGAGCAAGCTGGTGGCTGTTTGCCTCTTAACCTCTCATTAAGGAGGAGGAAGGTCAGAAATTTATTAAATCTCCTAATACAACTCCAGGGGCCTCATTTGTTTCACCAGTAGGGAAACCAAGACTCGGCAAAATCAAAAAGTGTAAGCCAGGTTTGAGTTCATTAATAAGTGAGCCGATACTACTGGCCTGACCTCTTGATGTTGACACCAGTGACCTTTCTACTTTATCAAGTCGCCTCTCGGTGTAGCCTGTTTTACTCAGTCTAGGACAGAGGCCTGGCTAGTTTTAGAATACTTGACATAAATTTTCTGGAATAAAATTGTGAAAACATTTTCTGTGAAATGTTTCCCTTTGTAATGTAAATGGAAAGCTATCAAGCTTGGTTAGCTGAATAAAGAAATTGAATTTTCAAAGTCCTCCCATTGCTATCCATAATTGTGAAAAGAGATCACAATATCAGATCATATTGTTATTTTTCACATTACAATTTAAGGTTGAGTGAACTCTTTAAGTCTATTAAGTCTTGCATAATTTTAAACCTTCTAAAAAGAGCCCCCAAAGAAACTAGCAATATTTTTTAGAGTTAGAAATATTTATCAATAAAATAAGCACAATGATATACATACATGAAATGAATAACACAGAGAATTAAAGTTCTTGGGCAATTTGTTTAAACTTTCTGGAATATAGTTTCTTAATATATAAAATATGGGTGAATAGGGGAAAATAGAATACTGGTTAAGACACAGATGCTGGTACCAAATTTTCTGGTTCAAATCCTGGCTCTGCCACTTGTTAGGTATGTATTCTGGAGTAAATTTTCTGTATGTTAATCTTTCTGTGTGTAAAATGGGGCTAATTATAGAACCTAGCTGTTCTCAAGATGAAATGAGCAAATATGTAAAAAACACTTAGAAAGGTGATCAGCCCATAGTAAGTGTTTTGTTAGATTTAGTTGTTATGGTAGTAAACAGTAATATAAATCCAATAACTACAATTAAATAATTTTATAAATATATCTTACATGATAATTTTTTTGAAAATCTGAATTTTATAATAACTAGAGGCTATTATTTTTACTTTCTAGAAGGAAAAAAGGTAATTTATTCTTGTTTTCTATACCTAGAATTAATTACATGCTACCTGACCATAAATATAAGTAACTCTAAATCAGTGAATCTCAACCACCCAGCATAGTTAGATGTCTGCGTTAGATTATGTGATCCGCTTCCCCTTACTAACATCGGCTCTCTGTGGCAGAGAGGCTCAATAATGATGGATGGGATCTATATTTCCTTGTCAATGTGGTATTGGGGGTTCTGATACATCTCTCTACTAATTAAATGGGTTTTGTACCACCAACTCTAATTAAGAATTACTGTTAGATTTATTTGTACTATTACATCTATTTGCAAAACCAAATACAAGCAGAATGTGTCCAAGCTATCTCATCAATTAGTTCATTTAATAAAAATCAAAACTACAATAAATAAATGTGATACTTTCTTCCCCCTTTTAAAACTGTTGGGAGTAGGTGGAGAAGGAGCCACTGAAGTTATCCATTTGACATGGAATAGTGGCTTTGGGATCAACATGATGATGAATTACGGCACTGCTAAAAATCCCCAGTCAGCTAGATAATTGCAGTATAACCTCTCATCAAACATGGGCAATATATCTCTTATAACAATACTTTTTGATTTATATTTAATTTCATTATGCAGCTGTTCTGACCTGCCTAATACTCTTCCCTGATATCTTGTCTTTTTTCTATAATCTCACGACTCTCTGGGCAGCTGCCCAACATCAATCACCCAACAACTGTAGATAGAGCATCTACGTGGAGGTAGATACTATGGTGAGCTCTAGAAACAAAATTATAAAAAGGCACCATCTCTGCCTTAAAGAACTTACTTGCTGACAGAAAAATTAACAGGCAATTAAAATTTATTATACTAAGTGCTAAGATAATAGCACCTAACATGGGCACTTAATTCTGTAAGCAGAAGGTGGCAAATGAATTAGAAATGTCTTATGGAAGTGTTAACAACTAACCTGGAATGTTAAAGCTTGGGTGGGAGAAACACATTCTAGACATAGGGAACAGTAGTGCAGAAACTCCAGAGAAAAATTAATCATGTAATTTAGAGAATAGCCAGTAATTTATAGTAGTATGGCTGGAGCATAGAATATCGAGAGAGGTATAATGAGGAAGACTGGAGAGATAAGATCATGGAGGGCTTTAAAAGCCATGATAAGGAATTTGGAAATATCCCAAACATTGAGAGGTTTAATAGAGTGATTATCATAATCAGATTTGAATTTTAGATGTGTCACTGATTGTACTGGAGATATTAAAGAAGGACAAGACTATAGAGAGGGACATCTATTAGGAAAATATTTCATTCATGGGAGAAATTAGCAATTGATGGCCTAATCTGAAGTTATGCTGATGGAGATGAATGAATGATACTCAGAAATATTAAGAAAGTAGGGTTGACAGTATTTAAGGAATGGAAAAATCAAATGGGGCACCCAGATATCATGCTTGGATAACCGAATGGAAGTTGGGGCCATTTCTGAAACAGGGAATTTAGGAAATCAGACAGACTTGCAGTAAAAGATGAACATTCAGCTTCGGGATGTTGTGAGTGAGTGTTCCCAAGCTATAGAAGGAAGATATTCAATAGAATTTAATATAGAGGTAAGGAAGAAACGAAAGTCTGGGGTGGAAATATAGATTTGGGAGTTATTAGGAAACAGATGTAATTGAAGAGTTGGAGTGGATGAGATCAATCCATCCTGAGAAAAATGGCATTTTACGGAATAAGCAGGAGAGAAGCTGGTGAAAAACAATAGAAAAGAGCAGGCAGAAAGAACAACAGCTGGGGAGTACAGTGTCACAGCCCAAAAGGAGGCCAGACTTCACATAACGTAAATAGTGAACCTTATCCGTTAGATTTAGCAATAAGATTATTGCTGGTTTCGCGATGGCAGTTTCCGTGACATTTCGGTAAGACATTAGATTACAGAGTTTGAGGAGTGAATCAGAGATGAGGAAGTGAAAACATTGAGTGTAAGGAACCATTTTAAGAACTTTGGCTACGAAGAAGAGGAAAAAAGCAATAACACATTGGGGTAAGGAAGAGAATAAAATAATAAAGATTTAAAAAAGAAAAACAGATGTAAGCATGTTTAAATGCTAAGCGGAAAACCAAAAACCCTGGAGATTAAGATGTTTCTGGTATAGGAGAAAGAAGGAATATTGACTGTAACAAGTTCCTTACAGAGAAAAGAAGCAAAGAGGGAAGTAGAAGCTTTAATATAGGTAGAGAAATTTACTTTACATAGGAAAACAATTTTGACGAAAGGGGAGGCATGAGGACATTAATAAATATCCATGCAGGTAAATGGGTAAGTGAGATGAAAGGAAATAGGTGGAGTCTTTTTCTGATGGTTCTATTTTCTTTGGGGGTTTGAGACTGCTATTGGCTGTGAGGCAGCAGGAAGAGGTAGAATAGGAGATTTAATGGAAATAGATAAGGTTCAGAATAGCCACTGTGAAGCATGAAAGAGAACAAAAGAGAACTGATGATTAAAGGGACATGGCAGGATGTTAGAGTCCCAGGATGATGTTAAGATGCACAGAAGACCCAATTTGAGCTAGAAACTATAAATTTGCAATGCCTCCAATTTTCAAGTGGTGCAATATCTTTTCCAGGCCTGTTCAGCATCCCTTTTATTGTAGTTGGGAAATCAGAGTATTTGAATTTCCAGAATTGTGATTTTCGCCATTCAAGTACAATGAAAGGACAAAGAATTAACAGACAAGAACATTGTCAAGGGAGTGATTGAAGTGATGGACAGCAAAACCAAGACTTCTTAGGGAAAGGAAAATAAAGAGTAGAGAGACCCAGTTTTTAAAGAACAGATACACACAAAAAACAATCAAATTATAAAAATTAAAGTGAAGACTGTGATCAAAGAAGAATATTTGAATTTAAGATTTTGTGTTTGTGAATCCTGAACGTTGTTTAAAATAGAGTTAGGGAATTGAATGTTGCCATTCTTGCAAATGGTAACTCTATCATACAAAATAAAATCTTACCCTGCAGGATTTTTAACAATGTACCGAAATGGACGAATGATTTCCAGAAACTAAGGAATAGATTACTACTTGCAAATGATTTTGTTAGGTAGATAGCAAGGGATTCTGGGTCTCCTAAGGATGAAAGTGGGTGCTGTTGCCCACATCTTGGTCCTGCCCAACCTTAATTCTCCATACCTGGAGGAGGAGGGAATACCCTACGAATCTGCCAGTCAGAACTTGGATGCTAGCTGCAAAAGAATGCAGAGGACTCTCTAGTCCACGGGCCAAGCCACATGGGTACCATAAAGTCCAGAAAATGACCTAGAATCCACATGCCCCACCCACCTGACCCAGTTAAGGCTCAGGTCATGTGACTTCCAACTGTCCAATGAAAGTGGTTCCATGGTGACCTCTGAAACACGAGGGAGGTCCCTATCCAGGCACTATAAAATAAGATGCAGACCATAGCCAATCTCTCTCTCTTTGCCCTTCCTTTTGCTCACCCTGCTGCAACAATGGGTCCTGTCATCATCTGTGGCTTATGTACCATGCTCTGTAAACCTATATCTTGCTCTTGACCTATAATCCTATCTTTCTGTCCTCAATAAACCTCATTTTTGTGCTTGCCTAACTTTGGCGCATCTGGTCATTCTTCGGCCATGTGCACGCCAAGAACCGACAGTTTCAGACTGAAACCTAACAATTTGATGTTGAAAGTTGAGAAATTTTGCAAGGTCAAGCCAACTCTTTTAGTAATCTCATTTATCAATTCTAATGTCATCAACGTTCTAACTTTTAATTGAATTTTTTCAATGCAAAATATTAGAGTGAAGTTCCAATTCTATTTTTCAAGAGATTTCTAAAAATTCCTTTTCACATAGAAAGACTGACAGATAAGCAGAAGAGAGAGTGAGAGAAAGAATTTAATAACTGCTCCAATTCAGGAAAGCTTAAGTTGACTCAGTTCTTCTGTTCAATACAGATGTACACACGTATGAGGTTTCTGCTATCACCACACAGCCAAGAGTTCAATCCTCAACATTTATTTAAGGGGTATGTTTAAAACCTTAATTTGTAAGGGGACATGTCCACAGGGGTAAATCATGTGGAGACTGAGCAAAGAGAGGCATTTATTAATTTTAAAAAAGTAAAAATAAAAATAAATAAATGCAAAAAAGAGTAAGAGGGAAATAAAAAATCATGTGCAAATCCACTTTAGTATCTTTTCTTCTATATCTAGCACACAAATGCAGAAACACAAAAATATTTTATGAAATTTGATTCATATTACGTATTCTGTTCTGTTCCTTGCTTTCTTTTCATTTAATAAAATCAAGAAGATATTGTTTCTTAAAGCTGAATAGTACTCCATGGTATACATATACCACATTTTATTAATCCACTCATGTATTGATGGACACCTGGGTTGCTTCCATGTCTTTGCAATTGTGAATTGTGCTGCTATAAACATTCGGATGCAGATGTCTTTCTTATAGAGTATCATTTGTTCTTTTGGGTAGATGCCTAGTAATGAGATTGCTGGATCGAATGGTACTTCTACTGAAACTCCTTAAGGTATCTCCGAATTGCTTTCCACAGAGGTTGCACTAGTTTGCAGTCCCACCAGCAGTGTATGAGTGTTCCTATTTCTCCGCATCCATGCCAACATTTATTGTTTTGGGATTTTTTGATAAAGGCCAGTCTCACTGGAGATAGGTGATATCGCATTGTGGTTTTGATTTGCATTTCCCTGATGATTAGAGATATACAAAGAGTGCAATGAGCACCATCCCAGGGATGGACACACTTGAAGCTCGGACTTGGGGGGGAGGGGGGGCAAGGGCATCATACGTAACCTAATCATCTGTACCCCCATAATACGCTGAAATAAAAAAAAAAGAAAAAGAAAATTATAAATAAAAAAAAGAAGATATTGAACACCAATAGGTGTTTATCTAAATGATCATTTTAGTCATGGGAAAAATTCTATAACACTATAAGTTTTGTTTACTTTTAAATTTACCAGTATTAATAACTAATTTCCTATTAAGAAATACTTAAGTTAATTCCATTGTTTTTGACTATTATACATCTATGGAGATTTATATAAGATTAACGATGATGTTTTAAATCAGTGGGGAAACAGACAGTTATATTAATATAATATATATTAATTTGATTACTGGAATTATTTTTAGAAAATGATATTCCCCTCTCACATTATATGCAATAATAAATTGTACATGGAACAAATATTAAAAGATAAAAAGAATATGCTATAGGAAGAAAATAATAAACAGGATTTTTTTTTTTAACTCTTTAGATGGAGAACTTCTGAAGTAGGGCTCGAAGTCCAAAACATGGAAAGGAAGAGTCTGGTTGTATCAGCTTTGGACTCCCATCCATATTTGTTACTGTATCTTCATAATGTTTTTTTAAACACATTCAAGACCAATTCTTCCACGTTAGCCTTCATTTTCAAAAACTATTCTGGCTGTTCTCAGACATTAGTCTTTCAAATAAACTTTAGAATCATTTGAATAATTTCTGTCTCTCACTACCCCTAAAAGAAGCCAATTGGGATTTAGGTTAGCAATGCATCAGGTTTATGGTTTAGTTGGAGTAGAATTGTTATATTTACAGGATTGAAAATTCCAGCTTATAAATTATCATTGATTTTGCGAATGAATACATTTTGGTAATGGTGTTCAAAAGGTATTAATATGCAAATATAAAAACCACTGGTTAACCAATTAAAATATAGTGTATTTAGATGAACTCAAATGAGATTTCAAGCCCTTTGCAATAATTATAGGATTGTTAGTGGTTCATATCCCACAGGTTGGAAATCACTGTCTCAGAAAAGTATTTGTTTTTTGTTTGGTGGGTTGCACTTTATGTGGGGATGTGAGAGACTGGAAGTCCAGAGTTTATGTGTTCCTTTGTTTAGAGGCCTCACCTTGAAGGATTTCTCTTCTTTAGTAGATGATTTAATCCAGCTCGTGTCAGTTCTAAATTTTTACACACTAATAGATTAAAAGATACCTTTCCAAATTGAGGAGTTAATGATTTTATGTCTATTTATGTTTCTTATCTATCTATCTTTCTATATTAAAGAATTTAGAAAAAAGAAAATTCAACTATCACTTTTATAATGACCTTCAATTTTATTATTAATAGTTTCAATAACTTTCAGTAAAAAAGAATTCACACTAGCATCATTTTTCCATGGCTGAAACTGTGCAGTATGAACATAACATTGTGATATTTCTTTTATAATCTACCTTCTTGTGCAGAATGGAAGGTTATTATTATTAACTAATTTCAAATTATGGTTTAGGTGGTAATGTTCTAATTTGTTTTCAGAACAAAATAATTTTGTAATCATTGTTATGGAGTTTTATAATTGTACTTTTGTAATGATCAAGAAGAAAGATTAATTCAAAACTTGTTTTAACTGCTTTTTATTAAACCTTAACTGAGTTTCATTGGGTTAAATTTGGTAATTTTCCAATCTAAGTGTGTTTTAGGCTGGTGCCAAGACTAATTCAATTGCTTCTCTTCTGGATTCATCGGTTTCATAAAAAGTTCATTTTATGTTAGCTTAGGGCTTTTCTGCCTAGTGAGGATTATGGCATTTATCACAAGGGTGCCAAGATTTATTATGAGAAAAAAGAAAATAATTTGTAAATTTTACAAGTGAAATGACTATATTTAGAGTGTTTGATAATGGCACTAAAGGGACAACTATGTTTGTACATTCTTATGTTAATTAGCCAATTCACTGTTGCCTTTCTTAATTGTGGAAGGTGCAGAGTTCTGTGCTGTGAGTTACAGAGCATTGAGACCTTAACTTTTATTGGGGCTTCCAGTGGAATTGGGACATTCTCTTCTACACAAATGCTGCCACATCACAGAAGGCACAAAACTGATCTGCTGTTTTTTACTGGAGGACAACTCTGCTGGAATAGATACAGGAGATTGTGCGACCTATGCTTTCCTTAATGTGCTTCACTGTTTGCGAGGAAGGCCGACTGTATTGCCATTATCATTCTGGTCACATCACGGAGAGAGCTTGGAATTTTAATAACTGCCCTATTCAGTGAATTATAGTCGTTTGATGCAGCAATTTGACAGTATTGTGATTAGCCAGCTAGGGCTACCCCTTCCCCTTGGTGTTCTAATAAGGCTGCTCTATCTAGACCTGCAGGCATCTTGGATGCTGTACAAAGAGGTAACTGAAATGATGAAGTGTTGTATATTATTTATAGCCTCAATTTGCTGAACTAGCTTGTTTTGTGTTGGTTTTGAGTGAAGGGAAAGATCAGGCAACTCTAAATGATTTCCATTTGTGTCCTCTGGGTATGGTGCTCAGTTCACTGCACCCTTTAATTTAAAAGATGGCTTTACTTCTCGGATGAAAGTGATTGTGCCAGAACCTGGCTTCAGCCAGCTGCAGAACTGAAATGAGGAGTTGAAAAAGCCGATGCCTGCCCTTCAATGCTTTAATGTACTACCAGGGAGTAACTTTGGCAAGGGTAGGGGCCACAATTTCATTAATCATTTCAACTTCAAGAAACACAACTGTTATTTTTATATTCTCTAAGAGAATATAAATTTTTAATTCTCTAAGAGAATTAATTTTAATTCTCTAAGAGAATTAGCAAAACTTTTCTTAAATCATGTTGCAAGTGACCTTTATATTAGGCTCTAGTCTATTGGTAACACGATTACTCTTTTTAAAAAAATTCCTCATTGGAAAAGACAAAAGAATGTATTTTTTTCTCTCTCCATCCATCTGTCCATCTCTCCGTTTATTTAACTAGGCAATAAAGTCAATGAAATGTCTACTAGATGTCATTTACCTGTCTGTGCCATATTTAGTGTTTAGTATGTGATACACATAACACTTCGCTTCTGAAAGTAGTAGCTGAACCACATGCTAACAGGTCATTACCAGACAATATGCTAAGTAGCATGACAGCGGTATGAATATTATGCTATAGTTCCATAGATGGAGGACACTCAGTCCACCTAGGAAGAAGTGACGCAGTAGGGAAAAACTTCCCCTGAGTTCATCCTTGAGTTGAGATTGCAGAGCGAGTAGATACTGCCAAGTGAAATAGGGAATCGTGTTCTTAACTGGGAAAAGCCATGTTGGAAGTGAGCAGAAAAATGTACATAATGGAGACCTGCTCTTTGAGAGGCCACAGCAGTGGAGGAAGCAGACAAAAATACAACCAATAGGTGAAGTGCTACCTAGAGCTATGTAGAAGTGCTATGGGAATACTTTACCATCTATATAAGATTCATGTGGTCTTATAGGTTTAAAAGGCAAACAAAAAGACATCTCTGAGATTGACTTTTATGTTTCCGAGGTTGACCGATTCTCAAACTAAGGTTAAATAAATGCACTTTGACTTGAATTGCAAAAAGGAAGTAGGCCCTGCAGTTAATGCAGTCATTCAGTACATGCATAGCAATAATAAGGTGATCAGTTTTGAAGTGATGATGAAATGTTTCAATGGCAGCTTCTGCAGCAAATCCTTTAGATTCATCATTTTGTTTAGTCCTTGAAGCAACTGTATGAGGTTAAAACTAACAGATTTCAATTTCATGGTCTAGGACACTGAGCCTTGGGTATGTTTAGTCACCTGCTGAGTTACAGTGCTGGACTCTATCCCAGCCTCCCTCTAGAAGTCCATGTTTAACCAATGTGATATTCTGTCTACCTTAGGCCAGACACTGTGTGAGGCACTAGAGTTATGACAAAATGCTGGGAGACTACAGCCAAAAATTTCTGAGCATTCTTTTAATTTCAAAGAGGGTTTAAAACATTTGACAAAGAGATTATCTATATTTGAGAGTGCTGTAATAGTCCACAGTTGCATGGTATATTTTGTGGATATATTTGCCTTTGGGAGTTGTACTTAATACTTATTTTCCTGTCCTATGGGCATTCTTCACTCAAGGACAGCATGCATGTCTGGAATCTTCTTCAGCTAAGAGTCTCAGGAAAGAAAAATTTGAGTTTGGGAATAGAATTAGTGACCACAGTTAGTGTTCTTTTCTGTGCTACCTATAATTAAGGGTTTGATGCTAATATCTAGAATAGTGGAAAGCAGTTTTATTTGAATACTTTGCACCCCACAGGAAAGAATCCAGTAAAATCATACCAAACATTGTTATTCTCTTATGTTTGGGGGTATATGTTAGCTCAATATGGCTTACAGGTCAGACTTCATATTGGCAAACCTGCCATATCACATCCTTACTACATGGATAATTTTAGCAGGTAGGTGCTATTTAGTAAAAGATGCAGTGCATTTCTGCTGAATATAATAGAGAAGGATTTCGTGCTTTTCTAAGTTCTACAGCTCTTTCAGCTTTTAGAAGAATATCAACGTAGCTACTATATAGATGTGCTGTTTTTATTAAAGAAAGTCCTCCAAGGTTTAAATGGTATCATAAATTTTGTAGCTACTTGCCTAAGGAAATCATGGCATGATCTTAGATATTACAAAAAGAAGGCTTCTTGGACCAGGTGTGACCTTCTCTATTACACATTTTGCCTTTATCTGCAATTTCAGATAGATGCCAAACATTTCAATCCATCTCCCATATCTCAGTCTATTTCACATTTCCAATTTCTGTGTTTCTTTGTGCTGTGTTTTATATAATTTCTTTAGATCATTCTTCCCATGCATTATTTTTCTCATTTATGTCTTATTTGATTTCTAACTCTCTGTTAAGTTTTAATTTAAATATTATATTTTACTTCCATGAAACATAATTTTTATGTAGATCTATTTGATCATTTTCACAATCAATATATGTCTGTCATATACTTTGTATTACTTCTCTTTTTCTTTAAACATAATACATGCATTTGTTTCATATTTTGTTTGATAATTCTAATATTTGAAGCCTTAAGTGTTATTCTCTTGTTTCTAGGCCATGGTACATGGTTCCTTTGTTTGTTTTCACTCTAATTTTGGGCTGTGCAAGCATGTTCCTTGAACCTTTTCCTCTTACTGGTAGGAAAGTGTGGACAATCTGGGTACTCACACGGAGCTTTAGGGGATGCATAATTTTATTTCTTAAGGTACATTATGGGTTCTTGGTCATTCATTTTATTAGTATATATGATTAATTACTCTGAAAAGTTTTAGGGAATGAGAGTAGGTTCATTTTTTCTGTTCCTCTGATTATTTGTAGAATACGTAATAGCTAGAAACAAACAGAACTATGGGATATTTTGTTATTTGGAGATCCATTGAATGGCTTCCTCTGAAAATACTCATTTACAGCTAACATTTGTGGATAACTTCCCGAAACAGAATGGGGACTGTGTTGGTGCATTTGATAACCAAATTAAGTGATTGCCCATCAGATTTTTTAATATTCTGAGTTCATTCGGGCAGCACCAGAATTTGAGCAGAAACTTATTGAGGGTAGAGGTAGGTCTCTGAGGTGAGCCAAAGGAATCAGTCTGCATGAAGGGCTCAATTCTGAAATGAAGTAAGTTTTCTAAGGTGATGGAGAAGGAGCATGTCTGTGACAAGGGAAGGGTTAAGAAACGGGGTGGTTTGAATGCATTGCATAGAAATACATTTTTTATGCTTTTATTGGTTCATCTGTTAATGAAACACATCCATCTTGCAAAGCATGCTTTAAGGCACCATGTTAGTGATTTCTTTAAAAAGCCTTTACACTTTTGCCTGAAGGTGGTGAAAGAATGACTATGCAAAAGTGAGTCGTGTGAGAAAGCATGTCTGCTCAAGGGATCCAGATTATAGTGATAACAAGATGTTAAATCAGGGAGCAATAATTAAGGCAGAATAAGGTAAAAACATTATATCTTAGTGTGTACGATACGGGTGTATATTTGCACGCACACACACACCTTTTCATGGACTGTATATTTAATTCATTTTTAAGTAGGAATAAAATTTTAAGATTTCCTAATTAAAATACCTGGTTATAAAAATAATAAAACAAGTAAATTTAATTATTTCCTCCCAGTCAGAAATAGAACCATGACCCAGATTTTTAGAATCCTGATCTCATAGCTACTCTATTAGCCCATTTTGCCTGATTTAGTAAGTTGAAATCTATATTTTAGTTAAATAAAAGGAGAGGGGCAACAAACATTGCCTTAATTTGAGAAAATACACAAGATACTTGTGTGAACACAAAATTCATAGAGTCTAATTCACATCCTTACTTCTTGCTTTATTTTCTTCACAAATATACTTGCTAATGGACTCCAGAACTGATTCTATAACATCTCCAAAGTTCTTTTCAAAGCCACACTTACGGCTGCCACATCACAATTCTGGATTTAACTACTTAAACTCATACACCAAAGCTTTAAATGAACACAACTTGCAAAGAGATCGCAAGTGAACAGAGATTACAAAAAATGATTGATAGACAACATGGTCTGTTGGCCACCACTGTTGGAGGCCATCTGTTGGGATGGCATTGCACCTGCTAGTCTGTGGGCATGAGAGAGTCCATATATGGGTAGCCAGGTGAACTTACTTAATTTGTGTCCACTGTGTGAGAAAGTACAGTCAACTTTCTGTGTCTGTGGGGTCCGCATCCATGGATTCAACCAAATGCAATTGAAAACATTCAGAAAAAAACAATTGCTTCTGTACTGAACATGTACAGACTTTTTTTTCTTGTCATTAGCCCCAAAACAATAGAGTATAACAAATATTTACATAGAACTTACATTTTACTAGGTATTATGAGTAATGTAGGGATGAGTTAAAGTATACAGGAGGATTGCATGGGTTATAGGCAACTACTATGCCATTTTATATCAGGGACTTAAGCATCCAAAAATTTCAGTATCCAAGGGAGGTCCTGGAAGCAATTCCCCACGGATACAGAGGGATGGCTGTATTCACTGAGCGTTAGACATCTCTTCACAAATATTAGTGCAATTTATAACATGTCACTAGATTGATGTTCATATTTATTTTCTATTTTAATTTACTATTTATTTTGTTCCATAAGAAGTACAAAGATTTCAGAGTGGGTAGGAAACGCAAAAGTTCATTAAGAAAGATCTTGTTGAAGAGTCTAGAGTCAAAGGGGCAAGAAAAAAGATATAAACAATCACAATACAATGAGCGGTACTTATTCAAATGCAGACTTTGGTGCCACTGCAATGCAGATTTGGGAATAGATAACTCTGCCTGTGGAAGTTAGGTGGGCTTCACAGAGGAAGCGGACATTGAAGTAGTAGTTTGTGAGAGCTGAGGACTGTAAAAAGTACTTCAATGAAAGCAGACCATGCAGAATAAAAAGACATAACAGAAAGCATGGAATATTCAGGAATGGTGAGGGATTTAGTGTGGTGGGAACATGTAATGTACAGAGGCTGGACAGCAGGGAGGGAGTGGTGGATGATAAAGCTGGAAAGTAAACTAGAGGCGAATCGCGAGGGATCTCATGCCCCATCCTCTAGGAAGCAAAGGAAAAAATGGTTATCAACTGTTTTACACAGTGAGTATTGAGGTCCGATTTGTGTTTCAGAAAAATAACCTTGTAAAATTAGGAAGAAAAAAATGGAAAAAGAGGAAAGCGAAGCTGTGGTTGCTAAATACAGCTCCTCTCCATCAGTAAACAGTAGCCTCTACCTCCAGCAAACAAGCAGTCCAAGTAAACTGTGTGCATGTTGCATTGTGCTTCTTGCACAAATGCAGCTTCAAGGTATTTGCCTAGCTCTACCCTTCCCTAGGGATTTCCAGGCTAATTCTCTTTGATGTAGACATTCTGGACCTTCTTCCCCCTCAAAAAAATAAATAAATCCCCAAACAAAAAACAACCAGAATACCACTTAAAATACTAGTGAATTCATCCAAAACAGAGATTGGTATTAACATCAATTGGCGGCTGCTTATGTGGTCAAGAATAAATGGAAGACACTTTGGATAACTGAATGAAAGGTAATAACTTGACCACGATAAATGTTGTAGATGGTATAATATGTTTAAGGATCAAAGAAATAAATTAGGTTCTGAGCGTATTATTTGTGTTAGTCTATAGCAGAAAAATTTGAATGATGGTTTGTAGACCATATTTTCTATAGAAACTAATGTACCTTTGCATTATCCTATTAGTTCCATGATTGCTTTTCAAAGAATAGGTTTATTTCTTTTTTACTCAGCCTTATTATTAATAGGTATGATGATATGCTTAAGAATAATTCTCAGTACATTTGTTGCTATGAAACAGTATACTTCTCTTAACATTGTCAATTGTGTATGTCTTCTATGAATGTCATAAGTAAGTATGCAGTTCCATGGATTACCAGTAAAATTTAGGCCATTTTCTAAGATTCTGTACTCGTTGCTAGCAGAGATTGCAAAGATGACCAATAAAACAAGAAGGTCCTGTTTTGGAGGGACAACAATTCTAAATGCTTTTTTTTATTATTAGTTAAAGATGTTTTACTGAAGATATATTGGATAATTATCAAAATAAATTTAAAATAAAATCAATTTCATTTACGTGAATTAAAAAATCATAACACATTATTTCACTGGATTGAGGATTACAAGAGATATCTACAAGCAATACTATACTCTGACTCATCTACATACATGTCTAATCTATATCTACTTGTACTCAATGATTTAGAAAAAAATAACAAGATTTCTTTTTTTAAGGAAAGTTTTTGTCACTGTGTAGAGAAAGCCAAAATTGTCCAAGATGTTTTCGCCCTGTCTATTCTCCTAGCTGGCTCCTTCTCAACCTTCAGGTTGTAGCTCTAAATCACCTGCTCAGACAGGTCTTCACTGACCTCTCTATCAAATGTAGCCAAGTCATCTCTCTTGCATATTTTGCTGCCTCCATATATTTCCTTCCTAGCACTTGTCACTATCTGACATCACCTTGCTTATTTATTTAATTGTTCAGTGTTTGTCCTGGGAAGTGAGCTCCCAGGGTGGGCCAGAGTCAGGGGTGGAGGGGGCATTGGCCACCACAGTGTTCTCGGTGCCTAGATCTGTGTTTGGGAGTGTGGACAACAGTGAATATAAGAGAGAAAGAACAAAGTAATAAATGAATAACTTAGACATATATGTGAAGTAAAGAAGCATCTGAAATGGCACTATTTTTCAGAATGACAATTTAAGTTAGGGAAAAACATTCCATCTGTCATTTGCTACCTTTTAAGTGTCTATAGAAACAAGAAAGAAACCTATCAGTAGTTACCTAGAGAGAAAGACAATATGGATTTTCCTTGTTAGCATTAAATTAAAACTTTCTGACAGGGAGCTGCAGGAAATGCAATATCAGAAAAGAGATATTAGACCTATTATGTAAGTGAAATTACTCTGTCACGTGGAGAGTACTGACAGATGGTGGTATAAATCATCCTTATAGCATTCTTAACTGGGAAATTTAATATAAACCTTTGGTGGAAATCAGTAAAATTCCAGACACGAGGCCAAAATCTCCAGGGAACAATTAACAGTTGCTACGAAATCACAGAATCTCTAGCATATAAAACCGATAACACTCACTCTTAAAGCCTGCATGAGGAGGGAAACGTAATGGGCAATATAGTCTATCAAAGGCTTTTATCTTAGACTGTCTGGGAGCAGGAACTGCCACATTTTTGGGGGTCAATCAGAGATTTCGGTTTCTGGCCAGCCCACACTCTCTCGCTACCTAGTGGCTTCCGAGCCATTTTACACATCGACAGTGAGACAGGCCAGCTGCCTCCTCACATGCGCGTCTTTTGAAGCAATCACATTGTTGCCACTCATTTTGCATTTTTATTCTCTGTCTTTATGGCTTGTTTTGTTCTTCAAGTTTTATATACATTTTTAATACCTCCATCTCATTGTTGTTGATGTTTGCTTGCTTGCTTATTTTTTAATTTTTTAAATTAATACATAATAAATGTACATTTTGGGGTGTACACTTGAACATTTAATATATTTATATAATTTATAAAAATCAAATCATTTGTAATTGGGCTATCCATCACCTTAAAAATCTGTCTTTTCTTTACGCTAGAAACATTATTTGCTTGCTTTCATTTCACTTTCCTTAAATCTGGAATATTAATCAGAAAAGAATATAAGTTTATAGAGTTTATAAAGGATATAAATAAACTTCTTTTCTGAACCAACAACCTTTCCTCATTCCTCTGCTCCGCCTCCACCCCGCCGCACAAATTCAGAGTGTGCTACTTCTCTAGCAATTTGAACTATTTTGTCTTTATTTGAGCTATGTCCTAAATTGTCCCATAGTCTTTCTTTCCGAATCCATTTTTTTAAAAATCTTCCAGGTCTCCTTTTCTAAGTATCGACACCGATCTTTTCACTTTCAATGATCATTTCCTTTCAATAGCCATCAGCTGTCTAGTCTCGCCTGCGCCTGTGGTTGTAGGTGTGCTTATTCACGTGTTTTCAATGCATTAACCATCCACCACCCCTTGCTGGAATTTTGACTCGATATTTTTCTTCTCACATGTAAATATTGGGATCTTAAATAATCAATTAAACAGCAAATTGACTCTGATCTTGGGTGTTCTGCAGACATAGTTTTGAATGCTTAATGGTCATTCGAAGGCACTGAATTATAGGATTTTCACTATTTCACCTTTCTAAACAATGAACAAATGACAGCTTAGTGTAGGAAAAAGAATGTTTTGACCAATTATGGAAACATGTTTGTAATCTGCCTAAAGTTCTAAACATGATCACAAACATAATCATGGCAGGTTTATTTTAATTATCTGTTACAAAAAATGTATGACTTATGTAAAATAAATGTATTTTAATAAAATTTTATATTAATAAAATTATAGAATTTTGGGAGTTTAGAGATCAGCATCAAATATTATAGGTAAAGAAACTGAGACAGAGAGAGATTAAATCTCTTAGCAAAGTCCAGATCTTTTCTCTGTAAGTCCTATGTTCATTTCATTTTACATTTTGGGACTTAGTACATCATACACTCATGTCTGATATTGTCCTAAAAAATGTGAGCATAACCCAATTGATGCTAAAACCTGCATATGTGCCTTATCTTTCCACAGTCAGCCACCTCCACTTTTGTTACAGACATGGACGGGTATTGATAGTAGAATTTTCCTTTTTCCTACATGCGGGTTTAGCGGTTTCTGTAAGCTGCATTATGTACTGTCTGTTGATTTCCTTGTAGTCCTTCACACCCACCTACTGAGACAGTGATGTAAGAGGTGGAAACAGGAAATAAATGCATCAGCTTCTCCTTTCCTGCATCGGAAGATGTGAACTGTATTGTTATAAGAACTCATAAAACTCAGTGGGATAAAGGGAATCACTCCCTGCAGATCTACTTGGAAAAGCATCCTTGTGTTTCATATTTTGTTTAAGCATATTTTTTCTCTTCTTTTCTGTTTCCGCAAAGGCTTATTGAACATTATGAGACAAGTGTTGTGCTAGGCATCTGGAAAACAAAAAGGAATAAATCTATATTACCTATCTTCAAGGAACTCACAGTCTAGGAGGAAGGGGACAAATAAATAGAAAACAATAATAGCATGAAGTACATGATGCAATGACAGGAAGCTCATACTGCAATAGACACATAAGAGGGACATCTAATCCAGAGAAGAAGGTCAGGAAAAATTTCCCTGGAGCCAAAACACCTGTGCCAAGTCGCCCAGGTGTGTCCTAGATCATCAGAGACTAGAGAGTCAAATCGTCACAGAGCATGTGGGCCATGACAATGGCTTTGGATTTCATAGGCTGTGTGTCACAGCTACTTCCCAGCTAAACTCACGGCTGCTCCAGAGAGGCCAACACCAGGGCTGGCCCTGCTTGAAGGTGTTGGTGTTATTAGTCAGTCAGTTACTCTACTAGGTTAGGCTATTTTGCAATGTAAATTCCAAAATCCCAATGGCTTGACATAATAAATGTTTATTTCTCAATCATACCAAGTTCAATGCAGGACAAGTGAGCTTCTTCCATCTTGTAGCTACACGAGTTGGCTTGAAACATTGCTGTCTGCTAGGTTCAAAATAGACTGTGGATCCACTAGAATTGGGGAAAAGTACTTTGAAAATTTTGGGGGGATTTTTGAGACAAAGGTTATATGTCAACTTTTTTTATTTGAAAGGGGTACTTAGTGGTAGGGACACTGAACTTGAAGTCAAGAGATCTTGGAAAATTATAAGACCCTTCAGAATTATAATTTCCATTCCTCTAAAATCTAACACCTATTTCACAGATTCACTGGGAAAATGAGGTACCTCAGTCTCCCTAGTACAATGCCAGGAATATGGCTGCATTCAAAAAGCTTGCATGCACTCTTTCAACAAGTATTTCTTGAGTAGGCAGTCAAGTGTTATCCTCAATTCCAGAGGCAAAACAAAATAAAGCATATTTTCCCTACCTTTAAGCAGCTCAGTTCTAGTGGGGAGTTGGGAAATAAAAACACAAGGAAATAAACAAAATAGTTATAAGCAATAATTGCATGAAGAAAACCAACAGCAGCTGTGAGAGAGAATAGCAATGGCATATTTCAGACTGGCTTGTTGATTTTATCACCTGTTATCAAGAGGTCGCTATTTCTGAATTACATAGATTTAAGAGACTATTGCTCCAAGTATAAAGTAGATAATATACATTTGTTTTAACCTTCCCTTTCAATTCTGACATACTTGCTGTTTGGCCTTGGATGATCTCTGTTGGGTCAAAAAATCTAATAATTAAGTTACGATGACTTAGTTTTATTGCTAGTTATGAACATGTAACTTGTACACACTCTGCCTTCTACTCTGTCCAAATCCGATTAGTTATTTTAGCTTGGAAAGGTAAATAATTAAAAAGTTGGGGCAACAGGGATTTGGTCACAGATTGCTGTGATTCATACCAGCGTTTTGTTTTGATTCGTGTGTCAAAGGAAATGTCTGCTTTGTAAGTTACAGCCTTTCAAATACTGAAACTTGGCAATGTCTGAATTTATAGACTTATTTGTTTTTTTAGTAGAAGAATAAACTGTTGGTGACCTGAGTCATCTAAGTTACAATTTTACTACTCAAACTGTTCTCCTTTCTGCTTTATAATAAAGCCGCAGGATTTTTAAAGCTATTTTTAGCCAGATGATAATTTATATAGGGCTCATTAAGTGGAACACATAGTTCTATCTGTACAGGGTTTTTTTTTTTTTTTTTAAGGAAAAAAGTATGCCTAAGAGACTTTGGGAGTTAACTACCCCTCCTTGATCTAAGAATGTGTTGTAATAAGAAATTACAAAAGGAGAAGACAATACAGATTTCTAATTTTTGTATTAACCAATTGGGCCAGCTTCTAAAATCAAGCAGTTGTTCAGTTTTTAAAACCTTAACACACATAATTTGAGTTTAAATTCAGCTAAGCCTCGCATCCAGTGATGTCATGTAGGAAGATACCTGAGGAGAATGGTTCCTGATGCTGACAGGTGGTCAGAATCTCTTAGTGAGCTTTGTAAAATATATCCAGTCCTGGATTCTGTCCTCATCATACTAAATCAAATCCTAACAGGGTAGGGCCAAGGAATCTGTGTACTTACCAAATTCTCAAAATAGTGAGCTGCTAAATTTGAAAATTTCTTTAAAGTGTAATTGAGGGCCCTGAGGTCTGATGTCATACTGGGAATGTAAGATATGGAAAGTAAATGGCAAAATCATTTGTTTATTTATACATTTTCTTTTTAATTAATTTTGTTTACCCATGTACACAGTACTCAGAAGCAGGGGATGAAAATGTGAAAAATAATGATCCCTGACTTCAAGTATGTAATATCCTTGTCAGCATCAAAGGGCTACGATAATGTAGATGGGCAGTGTGTACAGGATGTGTGTGGGTATGTATTTTTTTTCCTAGAGCATCAAAGAGTGCATGCATGTTATTTTCTTTTTGAAAATCCATGAGCTACAGATAATAACATTCCCAAATTGCTCTTCCTCATTTTCTATTTTATCTTAAGCAGAGGTATAAAACATATGATTAACAGATTTCCCCCATGGGAACAACAAATTAAATATAAAAGAATAAAAGTCAGCATTTATTAAATGTTTACACTATTCTAAGCACTTTACATGTATTCATATATAATCCTCACAATAACCTTATGAAATGGGGGCTATCATTATTCTTATTTTATAAGTGATGAAACTGAGACACAGAAAGGTTAAGTAACGTGACCAAAGTCACATGGCTTGTAGGTAGCAGTGGCAGAAGTTGAGCTCCAGAATGGGTGTGCTTATTTATCACATGATAGTGCCTCTGGAATAAAAGAATAAAAATTATTTTTGGCATAAAAGACCCAATGGTACATTGTTGCTAGTAACAAATAAGACAATGGCATTCTAACGTTCAACAAGAGGGAAAGCACTGGCATAAATATGCTTTATAAACTCTCTGTTTCCATTTCCACAAAATACACACCATCTCCTCCGACAAGAAGGATACCAACTACAGAGAAACAGTGCACTCTGTAGACCCTGGAGAAAAATAAATCACCATGAGATTTGACAACAATCAATTTTTCACTGCGCGCTAATCAAGCAGATAGAAAGAGGGCCATGGCAAGTGATTTACTTAATTAAATCTTCGAAGGAAGAGAGTTAGTTAGTTCACGGAGCTGTGTGCTTTACATATTGACAAAAACCAGCAATGTCAACAGTACAAAATGTGTATCATTCTAACAATGATGAATGCAAATGCGTAGGATGCTCTGTCTGCCTCTATTAAATGTGGCAGAGCCTGCTTCATGTCAGAAAATTCAAGAGACTTCTATTTGGCAACTGGTGCCTGGGTCCTGTTGTTCCCATTAAGTTACCCATGGATGTGTGGCAATTCATTTCTCAGGGAATTCTCTTGAGGCTGCTCTGGCAACCGAAAACACCAGGCAGCTTTTCTTGAGATAAATTTGGCTTGGTGAATATTCTTATTAAGGAAATAGATAAATTGCTTCCTTAGTCCTTGGAGTCTTTTGGCCATCTGGAATTCACATTAGGATATTCTGGAACCTGCTGTCAGCTTTCTCCAGTTCTACAATGTTCCTTCCATCTTCTCAAGTGTTAATCAAGGTTTGACTATGTCAGGCAGGTTAGTCTGGGTTATGCTTCAGTAACAAACAACCTTTAAATTTCAGAGGCTAAACCCAACCTAAAAGTGTATATCTTGCTCATGTTGCATGTGCGGCACAGAGGGGCGTGGGAGATGGAAATCTTGGGATTATTATAATCCTCTAAGGACTCAGGCCGAAGGAAGACCCATCTTAATGTGGGTGTTTGGAAACACCCACATTAAGATGGGGAAGGAAAGGGAATGTGGCAATGACACACTGGTTCATGAGGCTTCTGTCTGGAAAAAATGGATGTCACTTCAGATTACCTTTTACATGCCAAAGCAAGTCACATGAGTTTTGACTAATTTTAACAGGAATGGGGTAAAGATAGGAAACAGAATCTATATCAATAGCGTTAATGGAAAAGAAAAAAATACAAGAGTCTTAGATGTGATGGTGAATGCTGAGAATTTAGGAGCACCCACAACCTGATCTCTTGGACTTCTAGCTGCTTAACTTAATAAATACCCTTTCTTGTCTCATGAGTCTCCCAGTATTGCAGCCTGGGGTCAGCCTGGGCCATTTAAGATATTTAACAGCCTAAAGAACAAGGAGAAGACAGGGTTAGGAGAAAATAATTTGGATCATAAGCTTTCTGAGAGGCCTATTTGCTGTTTTTAAAAACAAAAACTTGATAGCTCTTGTCTAAAAACCAAAAAAGATGGCAGATGATTGTGTGTTTCCTGCTGAAATCTACTCAAGACTTTCCAAAAATGTCTAAAAGCCTTGCCTTGTGTCAACCTTCCCTCGACACTGCTCACTCTGGTCGAGGTGGTTAGTTTTTGGTTAATTTTAAAAATTAGATTCATACTCATGCAATTATGAACAGCTGTGGAATGGGGCTGTGGCCATGGTTTTATTCTCCAATGGCTACCTGCAAAGCTGACTATACCATGGAAGAGTTCACACCACACAACTGCCACACCAGACCAAATAGTGTCTTCTCCAATGCCAAAAGCTATCCCATTGCTAATATCATAGTTTCCAACTTTGAAGGAGGAGTAAGCTAAGTCCATGATCTTCTCCTGTAGGGCAAAAACAAAAGGACTATTTTAGGTCATTAACAATCTTTCTCTTCACTTTTAATTTCACATTTCATACGAATGTGACTTGGAGCCATAGGTTTCATTGATCTCACCAGTAGATACAGTATCATATGCTAAAAGGAAAATAAAATGAGCATTTGTTCCAGTTTATCCTTACATTTCAATTTTATTCCTGGTAAGCCCAAGGAAAGAAATGCTCCAACACAGTCCAACCGAAGTTACTACTTTTGGGATCTCCAAAATACTTTCTCCCAGTGGAAATAGTGGACCTGATTTGCCAGGGATTTACACGGTAAATCCTCATCCAATCTACCAGCAAATCCTATTGTCTCCACTTTCAAATCTTAAATCTGCCCTGTTCCCACCATCTCCGACACGACTACCCTAGTCCAAGTCACTATCATGTCTTATCTGGGTTATTAAAACATCTCCCTAAGTGACTTTTATGATTCCACTCTTGCTCTGCTATTGGTCTATTCTCTACCCAATAGCCATAGTGGTCTTTTTTGTAGTAAATCAGTCACACCCTGTTCATAACCATTCACCAGGTTCATATTGCAGATAGAGTGAGATCTAAGTTCTTCCATGGCAGCATGTAAAGCTCCATACAAGTGAAGCCTCAGTCTCTACCACTCTTCTCTTCTCTGTCTCGATTCTGGCCAGATAGGCCAGCTTACTCTTCCTTGACACAGCAAATATGCTCAGGGCTTTTATATAGTTTTTTTTTTTTTCCTCGTTGCTTGAAATCTTTCCCCTAAAACATTCCCATTGTTTGTTCCTTAACTTGATTTAAGTGTCTGGTCAAACACCCTCTCCCAGAGAATCTTTTCTTGACTGCCCTATTAGTTTTTTATTGCTGTATAGAAAGCACCCCAAAACTTAGTGGCTTAAAGCAATAAATACTTCTTATCTCACACAGTTTATATGGGTAAAAAATCTGGAAGCAGCTTAGCCTGATGGTTCTTTCTCAGAGGTTTCAGTCAAGTTGACAGCCAGGGAGATATTCATGTGAAGGCTTGGCTGGGGTGGGAGGACCGACTTCCAAGGTCACTCACTCACAAACCTGACAAGTTAATGCTGGTTGTCTTCAGAAGGCCTCACCTTATCCTGTGGACATCTTCTAAGGATGATGGGATGTCTTTACAAATGGCAGCTGGCTTTTCCCAGAATGCGTGGTTGAAGACCAAGAGAACAAGAAGGAAGTCCCAATACTGTTTATAAATTAATCTTGGAGGTCAGCATAGCTTCTCTTTCATTTTATTGTATTTCTTGGAATGCTAAATCCAACTCCTACTAAGGGGAGAGAAATTAGACTCCACCTCTTGAAGGCAAGTGTATCAAAGAATTTGTAAACATTTTGAAAGACCACCATAACTAAAACTATATTCTCTCTACCACTCCTTCCACAACAACTTATCCCTGCTTCATTTATCTTTGTGCTGTTTATCACTCATGACATGTCTTTAAAATGACAACAAAATAAAGTTAAGAATATGGATCTTGAGACCTGACTTTTTAAATTGAAATCCCAAGTCTACAAGTTACAGAGAATAAAACCTTGGACAAATTACATAACTGCTCTGTGCCTCAGTTTTCAGATCTGTGAAACTGGTAGCACCTACCTTAAGGGGTTGTAAGAAATAAAGGAATAGGTAGTTACATAGAGAGAAAGAGAGAAAACTTAGGACAATGTTTAATACAGAGTAAATGCTATAGAAGTGTCATATATTATTATTATTATTATTAATTTTAGTAAACAAGTATTCATTTTTTCCTTGTTGGAGTATGATTTGCATCGGTGGGAGAAATTTGTCTGTTTATTGTCATGTTCTTGGTGCTTAGGTTTTCAAAAACAGGTATTGATTGAATTCATGTCCTAGAAGGCAAATATATTTAGTTATATGGTTCATCTTTGACAAATAAAAATATATTTTATTTAATAATGTATCCATACATTTCTTCATTCAGAATGTTTTTGTTGACTGCTTTTTAAAAGTCTGACAGGGGCACTTCTTTAAAACCATCATCCTTCCACCCAGATATAAATTAGTGTTATATCAGAGGCAATTAGTCAGAGTGGAAGAACTAAAGAAAGATTCAGGACAAAGAAACAAAAAGGAACTAAAATAACCTGTGATTATGCCAGAGTTATTATATTAATAGATCATTTATAATTGCTTGTAAATTGTCTCAGGTAGAAATAACCTATTAAACTGCTATATCTGTTTATATAATATTAAAAATCATTAATTAACTTTGAATAATTGTAAGAGAAGTACCCGAGTAAGGAATGAGAGCCTTGGTACATATAAGATATAATTTGGTAAATGCTGTTAGAGTCTCTATCTAGCTTCTCTCAAGGTAGTATGTTGTGCTTTCTAAGTTTAATTTCAATGACAATCCTAAGATTTCTTAACAAATTGATGATCCAGGAAAAGTAGAGGTCTATCATACACTTTGTTTCAAAATCCAGAAGTTGAAAGCTTAAACAAATTTGAAACATAAAATTTGTATTTTAATTACATAGTATATGAAGACTCTATAGCATTTCCCATTTTGCCTGAACCAGTGCAAGCCAAGCAGAATGTGACTCACGCAGCTGTCTACATTGCCCACCAACCACGAACAGACTCATAGCCCAAGGCCCGTTTGGAAGAGATCTGAATACATGTCATGCCTGTATGTTATCACTACACTTACTCTTGCACTTGCAGTTTGCTTTCTGGAGTTGTTTAAGGGAAACCTGAAGTCCCCTTACACCACATGTAATTGATGAAAGGATGGCAGTGTTCCATCAGAAAGATCTGCATGTTAACAAATCCTAGTCCACCCAACCACAGATACAACCAGATGCTCTTAAGTGAATCTGCCTTGGGCCCGAGAAACAAACAAACAAACAATTGCACACTCCCTTTTAACTGATTGCTTTTAGCAAGAAACCTGGTAATGAGGGAACAGATCTAGACAAGGACTGCAGTGCACTGACCTTCTTGGTTTATAGATGGGCACTGCTTCTTTTCTTGATTATGTTATGTTCATTTTATTTTTGCTGTTTATGTGAACTCACACAAAAAGGTGTTGTGTATATTTTTTCTGTTTAACGTAGTGGATTAGAATGGTAGCTGCAAAATTACACTCTGCTTCTAATTGAGGAATAAATAAACTACATCTATTTCTGCTTATTGTAAAGAAAAACAAATACTAATCTTTCAAATAAGGCACTTATGCAAAACAGATAACAAAAATACCTTTTTAAATAAGGTACTTAGCAAGACAGATAACTTAAAATTCAAATTGTTTTGTGGAAATATTATAGAGAGATCAGACAGTATATTACTAATTGCAAAAATATAATTTTGGAATAATATATTATAAACACATTACAAAATAAAGGGGAAGGTACACTACTATTTTTCTTTCACTAATTCATTTAATATATAAATGTATATTATACTCATTATACATCTGGCATGTGCTGGGCATTGAGGATACAAGGTAGACAAAACATAGCTGGTCTCTGAACTCTGGGCTCTTATGTCAGCATTGAGTGTAGGGAACACAAACATTACACAAATAACTACACAGAATATAGTGGTAGGGGTATGTCTGTGCAAGTCCTTTGAGAAACAAGTATAATGATTTATTCATTCAAACAACACTTATTGAGTACCTATTATGTGTGCTCCTTCTTGTTTAGGGCATATAGCAGTGAATAAAATAGGCAAAAAACTACTTTTAGAGAAGCAATAAAATAAGTAGATAAATTCTAGGCAAAAGTGCATCCAGCAGAGGTGTGGTGAATAACAAGAGTAGATGTCCTTAGAAAGGTCCTGAGTTGAGGTAGTGGATAGAAAAGCAGGGCCTTCCAGCCCATTTCAAAGGCATTGGGTTGCATCCTGGTCACAGGGGGCATCGTGGAGAGTTTTGAGGAGTGGAATGGTCTGACATGTCTTAGGAAGATCACTCTGGCTGTAAGGAACTGAGGGAGAAGCAGGGAGACCAGCGAGACGTGCTTTCTACATTCCAGGCACAAAGGAATGTGGCTTGGATATTGGTGGCAACGTTACGGATAGTGAAAAGTGATTGCTTTCTGGGTAGAATTTCAAGGTAGAACAACAAAGCTGGCTGCTGGATTGGATAAAAAATAGAAAAAGAGAGGAGTCAGGGATAAATCTAGAAACTTTTGAAATAATCAGGGCTTTTAATGAAGTCTGCCTTGAGAGAGTCATCATTGAGTTGATATTTGAAGGAATAATAGGAAATAACTAGAAAAAGAGGAAGGAAGGGCAGAACATATAGGTTGAGAGTTGATTATGTTCCTAGGACTCCTTCTCCTAAGAAGATGAAAGCAAGAGACTCTCTTGTTTATTAAGCTACTAATTAACAAAAGATATTGAAATTAGAGTAGATGTATCATACTTGTAAAACTTTTAGAGAAGATATCATTTGCAACATTTTGTACCATAGAAGCAGCACATATGGCACTGTATTGGTTATAAATTCTTAAATTAGGCTTTACATTAATTAGGTCTATTGTACATAAATTTAATAAATTTTATTTCAAAGTTACTATAATTAAATGTTTTTCTTGACACCATTCATCTGTACCCAAGCAAGAAGAAGAAAACACAAGTTGTGTATTTCCAAAATTACGTAACAATGCTCCTCTTTAACAAAACAGTAAGGAATGGAGAGTAGAATGTGTGTCTCTTGTCTCACTAATATAATGCCCTGACCATTCTGGAGACTTCTACTGTAAATAAATTAGGAAGCTTCCAGCCTGCTTATAAAGATTCAAAGCACACACTTAACCTGGATGTGAACTATATTAAATCTGGTCACATATTAAATAAATCTAAGTAAATATGTACAGCATCAGCAAATATGTGCAATATTCCCAAACATTTTCTCTGTCAAATATTTACATCTTTTAATAGTTTCATGTTTATTTTACTTATTAAATAATTGCTCATCTCTTTTCTGTTTCTTAAACAGTATTTACATAAAAGAAGTCTTAACAAAATGTAAGTGCCACCAATGTTATGTTTAATGTATTTTCAATCATTGCACTTGCCTTTTTATTTTACTTCAGTTTTTATGGTTTGTGTTTTTAATTATTTATTTTTTTACAGCAGCTTCTAGAAGCACTTAGTCGAGGAGTTTTTAACCAATTTCAAAAATTATTTTATTTAACACATTAACTGCCATGTGAGTTGTATTTAACTCACACTAGTTTTGAGTCCAGGGGCCTTGTGACGCACAGGTAAATCACAAGTCTCTTTACCTTAGGAGCAGCCTGAAGATTTACTGCAATTTCAGTTGGAACACCAGGGTTACTTTCAACAAAGTCAAAAATGTTCATGTTGCTTCCTGAAACTGGACCCCAGATCAGTGAACTTTCACTAGTCTGCAGGTTCTTCAGCAACGTTTGACAAAGAATCACTTCTCACTGAAATCAGCTACAACTGCTTCGATTGTTTCAGTAATAGAGTTCGAACAACCTTTCCCACTGGAAAGATCTGCGTGTAATGTTCTTCTTCCAGTTTTTCTTGGTGGGCTGCAACTGCTGTCAGAACTGCCCCCACTGTCTCCACTAGGAAGATACTCCCCTGAATCACCACTAAAGAGATCGGCATCTTCATCACTCGTGTCTAAAACTTAGTTCACCATTTCCTCCCACAATTCTTTATGTTCATTGTCTCTTGAGAATGAAGAATGCAAAATAAACTTGTGTGATGATCACAGCTCTCATCACAGAAGCTATACTAAAGCAGAACTGGTGGCTAGGTGGGAAGGTCTGCACATACCTGCGTGGTGTAAAACCTCTGCACATTGTTTTCGTTGTCAATCAACAAGTCTCCCTCACCTCCTGTCACCCTGCTCCAGCCGGTTGCCCAAGCTGGCCACACGTGCTGGACTGTGTTCTCCAATTACCATAACTTCTGATAGTGCATTTCCCCTTGAATGTTTCCCTGGTGACTCTTTGAATGAAATGGATAAGACAGTGTGTGGCAACATAGTATGCACATTGCACATACTTAGAGGGTATGATTCAGAGGTTGTCATCCAGAACCATCCAAGGGCCACTCCAGACACAATTAAATACCTGTAGAATGACAAAAGACTCAATTCTCAGAAACAAATTCAGTAAGTATGTCGTGAGTCACATACAACTCATGTGGAGTGCAGTGTAAAAATTGATTCTAGTGTCATGTGAGTTGTGTATAACTCATGCCCAGAACACAATAAAAAATAACACATTTTTCATTAAATTAGAAAAGATCATTTTGTTTTCCAAGTTTTTATTCTATTTTTATAATAAAACACTATGGCCCCAAGGAAAATATTTAATTTTTTTTTCTAGTATGGCAGTCAGTGTGTTAAATTGCCCAAAGCAGTGATAATAAAAGACATCAAAGTCTTTGTGTTATGTTATTTTAAAAACTAAGACCAGTCAAGTTTGGTTTGATTTTTCTAAAGGAGGAAATCAGAAGTATCAGGCAGGATGTATAGAATTATGACAAGGAAGCTCTCCCAGCATGGAGCTGATAGAATAAAGGAAACCCTGTCAGGAACACACCTGGCTACAGGCTCTCATTCTAACGTGATGCATCATGTCCTCTGGTTTGAAAATAGTAGTGAATTACCCAAATCACATTCTCCAAAGGTGTGGAAACTCAGATATATTTTAGGGAGAAAAAATGGATTCCATTTATCCTTTGGTGGTTAAGTTATATTGAGATGACTTGTATGATGATCCAACATATACTCAGTCCAGGAAAATCAGTCATTTAATAAGTCATTTTAGTTATTAACAAAACAACAACTTTCACAATAGTGGTTAGCATTACATAGAGAAAAAATATATGTGCAGTTATTTTTTATTTGATTTTTCTGGCATTGACTAAGTATATATGTGCATGTGTATTTACATACATATATTTTTCCACTCAATAAAGACATTTGTTTTCTGTAGGATAAAGTTAGAACATTATCCAAGGGACTCTTGCAATTCTTATGCTTTGGGGGATTTTCTTAGGACAATTTTCTGAAGGGAGCCACATGCCAGGAGAAGAGATGAGAAACCTTTGTTGCAGCTGTCTTCTGTGCAGGACACCAGGATTGATGTTATACAAACCAAAACTCTGACCTAGTGCTACCAGGACATCTCTAACAACTGTGACATGCTAAGCCCATTTTATCTTAAGGTTCTATTTCAATCTAAAAATAAATATGATTCACAAACTATAAAAACTATAACAAATAAAGTGAACACAAGTCATGTCCAATTCCTGGTTCGTGCATTGTTTTTTTCTTGGCTATGTGGTGCCATTAATGTCTCCGGTTTACCTCATTCTTCACTGTATCTGTCACATGTATTTATTCCAATGACAAGCTATCTTATGAATGAAGGGATTATTAATAATCACCTAATGTTCACACAGTCCTCCAGTTTTGTAATCCCTTTTTAATAATGCTCATACAAGAGTTCTCTGGAGAAGAAATGAAATGTATTATTGCTGTAGACTGTTTATGTCCCCCTGAAAATCTGTATGTTGAAATCTAATTCCCAATGTGGTAGTATTAGGGGGTGGGGCACTTGGGAGGTGATTAGGTCATGAAAGTGAGGCCCTCATGAATGAGATTATACAAGAGACCCCAGAGAGCTAGCCAGCCCCTTCTACCATGTATGGACACAGCAAAGAAGGCACAATCTATGAACCAGGAATTGGGCCCTCACCAGACATTGAATCTGCTGGTAGCTTGTTCTGGACTTCCCAGCCTCCGGAACTGTGAGAAATAAATTTCTGCTGTTTGTAAGCCACCCAGTCTATGGTATTCTGTTAGAGCCGCCTGAACGGACAAAGACAATTATTATTCCCCATTTTATTAACGAGAAAATTGAAGGTTTTAGAGATATTTGAGGTCATCTTATTTATTTATTTTTTGCCCCCTCAATCCACCTTTTCCCGAGTCCAGGAAGAACTGGGAAGAGAGGACAAGCTCATCTTTGTATACATGAGGTGATGTCATGACATTTACTATTTCTATTATCACTGTTTCATTTACTGGGTTTCTTTGCTGAAGCTCAAGCATACTGCATACTTTTGCCCAAGTGAAAGCATCTTTCTGCTGAAGTTTTCTGTGCAAAGTCTACTTACAGTGAGTTTTTTTTTTTTTTTTTCATCTACTTGAAGCATGCTTGAGGAGTTCTCCAAGCAGGGATTGCTAATGGTTTTTATAAAGGACTATCTGTCAGCCTTCGCATCCTTTACACATCGTTGAGTTTTAAAATGCCAGACTGTGGCAGCTTACTACATAACATGGTCTTAACAAACCTATCAATTGGAGACTTGGCTCAGCAGCATTTCAAAAGCCTCATGCTGGCCCCAGGTGCATTTGAGGAAAATGTCCCCTCTCAGCAGGTACATGTGAAAACCTAAATACAGCATAAGTCCTGGTTTTAAAAAAGCCCCCAAAACACCAAGGATTACTGAAAGTGTGAATCCAAATTCTGCCTTTAAACTCATATTAACAACTCTCATTCAATGCTGTGAGGAGTCCGAAGTACTACTTCAAGGATCAGTCTTTGTTGCTTGAGTTTTATATTCTTAAATAATGCTGGTGACCTTCTTTCAAGAGTGAGGTCTGCTCAGGGCATCTCTTTAGATGGAGGATAACTTACTTATAATAGCAAATCCAGAACTGATGAGTTACAACTTGTTGGCAAATAGACTCAATTTAGATGTTATGCTAAAGAAAAGTGTTACTTTGGCAGCCTGAGGTCAAAGTTCACCTTTGTATTGAAATTTCACAACACCAGCCTATTCCTGGAGTCCCATGCTAGATGGATAGAATATTGCCCTCTTTTTATAATAGATATTCTAACTGTTAGAACATATTGTCTATCTGTCTGGGTATTAGCGACTTATGTCTCTCAGTTCTTCTCCAGGGACGGGCTCATTCTTTTTGCATAGTACACAAGAGCAGAATGTTTTATGTGGAGGCAGAATATGTAGTTGAATACCACCTGATATAAGAGGACTATGAAGTCTTACTTTTCCAAGTATGTCTTCCACTTTCTGGATGACATCTTCTAGAGTTCCCAATTTTGAAGGGGTCCTTGTAATACAATGTATTAATTTTTACTCAAATATTAGCAGTCACTATCAAAACATTATAAATCAGTTTATTTGATCATATGTTTTGGTTACATAAATTGCTTTTGTACAATTTGAGTCAAAGTTATAAGTGTGCCCATCACCCAGATAGTGTGCCTTGTACCTATTAGGTGTGAATTTACCCGTCCCCTCCTCCCCTCTCCACCTGTGTGATTTCCCATGAATGTTTTTTCCATATGTGTGCATAAGTATTGATCAATTAGTCCGAATTTGATGGTGAGTACATGTGATGTTTGTTTTTCCATTCTTGTGACACTTCACTCAGAAGAATGGTCTCCAGTTCCATCCAGGTTAATACAAGAGGTATTAGTTCATCATTTTTTTATGGCTGAGTAGTACTCCATGGTATACATATACCACATTTGATTAATCCACTCATGTATTGATGAGCACTTGGGTTGTTTCCACACCTTTGCAATTGTGAATTGTGCTGCTATATATATCCAAGTGCAGGTGTCTTTACAAGTGGTTTCAGACCCAAATTTTACCAGACCTACAAAGAAGAACTAGTGCCTATACTGCAGAAATTATTCCATAACATCAAGAAGGAAGGAATCCTCCCCAACATGTTTTACGAAGCCAACATCACCTTGATATCAAAGTCAGGAAAAGACTCAACAACAACAACAAAAACTATAGACCAATATCCCTATTGAACATAGATGCAAAAATTCTCAGTAAAATACTAGCAAACCAAATTCAGCTGCTCATCAAGAAAAAAAAAATAATCCATTACGACCAAGTGGACTTCATCCTAGAGATGTAGCGATGGTTCAATGTATGCAAACCTATACATGTAATGCACCACATAAATAGATGTAAAAACAAAGACCATATGATCCTCTCAATAGATGCAGAAAAAAGCATTTGACAAAGAAGTCTCAACAAAATAGGTATAGAAGGGACATAGCTCAAAATTATTAAAGCCATATACAACAAACCCACAGCAAACATCATACTGAATGGGAAAAACTGAAAGCATTCTTGCTTAGAACTGAAATTACACAAGGTTGTCCACCGTCACCACTTCTGTTCAACATAGTGCTGGAAGTCCTAGCCAGAGCAATCAGACAAGAGAAGGAAATCAAGGGTATCCAAATGGGGCCGGAAAAGGTCAAACTACCACTCTTTGCTGACGATATGATCTTATATCTAGAAAACCCCAAAGATTCTGCCAAAAGATTATTGGAATTGATAAATAAATTCAGCAAAGTCTCTGGTTACAAGATCAACGTACACAAATAAGTAGTATTCGTATACGCCAACAACAGCCAGGCTGACAACCAAAGCAAGGACGTAATACCCTTAACAATAGCAACAAAGAAAATAAAATACTTAGGAATATATTTAATTAAGGAGGTGAAAGACCTCTATAGGGAGAACTATGAAACACTGAGGAAGGAAATAGCAGAGGATGTAAACAGATGGAAAACCATAGCATGCTTATATGTCAGCAGAATCAACATTGTTAAAATGTCTATACTACCCAAAGTAATACACAGATTTAGTGCAATCCCCATTAAAATACCAATATCAATTTTTGAAGATCTAGAAAAAAAATTTATGCTTCATATAGAATCAGAGAAAATCCTGCATAGCCAAAGTAACCATAAACAAAAACAACAAATTGGGAGGCATCAATTTACCAGACTTCAAGCTATAGTACAAGGCTATAGTAACCAAAACACACGGTAATGGCTCAAATTTTGATTAGGAGAGGAAAGGACATGAGATAATGATTCCTTTTCAGGGAGATGAAATTAAGGTGAAGGCCTTTGAATGTATAGAAATTTTTTTCCATTTCTTCTATTTGCAACTAACTTACACAACTGAAATCTTTCAATGTATATTTAATGTAATGTATATTATTCAAGACATTTTGGTATTGGAAGATAGAATAGACATTTAATTTATGGCAGCTGCCCTCAGAGAGAGAGATATGGAAATGTAAAGGAAAGTGTGTGTGTGTGTATACGTATGTGTGCGTGTGTGTGTGTGTGTGTGTGTGTGTGTGTGTAATATGGGGAAATACTGGCAATTGAGTTGTAGAGATTTAAGAGGAGTTTTGGCACAAGTAGAGGAATTGGAGATTAATCTTCTATCAGATGGACTGAGCTCAACTCAGAGGGGAGCTGGCATCTGTGTTCTGCCCTGAGTGGTGATGAGGATCAGGAAAGGCAGGATGGAAGCAGGGAGGACTCCTTGGAAAGGGAATGACAGTGGTGGACGTATGAATGTGGTGAAAGGTGTGGTGTTGGGGAAATGGCAAGTGATTCTAATTTGCTGGGAAAATTAAGTTCTTATAAAGATAAAGACAGATGGGGAGCGGAATACAGAAGGCTAGAAGGCCATTATAAGGGTTTTGGAATTAATCAAGTAAGAAATAGAAATTAATAAAAGGGTCATAAACAGAGGAGCGATGTGATTTGTTCAATGCTTTATGAAGAAAACAGTTAGCAAAAAGGGGAATGACTTGGGAAGAGCCCAGAGGCTATTATATCAGTTTAGACAAGAAAAGAAATAAAAAGAAAATAGAAGCTATGAAAGTGTGACTAGGGCAATGGAATGAAAATAACCTAGGAGAAAACTAGGATAGAACACCAAAAGGATTATATGACTTAGATATATGCATTGGAGAAATGGGTACCCTGTAAAGAAGAATATATAAAGGAAAGGACAGCCAATTGTGCAGAGAAAGGGATATTTAATGAAAAAGAATATTTTCTTATTATCCCTTATGTCACTCCCCACTAATATCATAATAATGGCATTGATGATAGTGTTAGATAGATTATAAGTGTTTAAGCTAATCCTCACAACAAACCTGATACATGGATATTATTGATACTTTACAGAGGAGAAAGCAAATACAGAGAGGTTAAATGTATTAGAAAAATCTAGATAGCTGACATGTTTTAAAAAAGAGTAGAATTCTAATGTATTTACTTCCAGTTTAATCTTGTGAACACTCCATCAGAGTTGCCTCGTATGCACGTCACTGGATTCAACGTACGCAATTAGATCTATGACTAGCATAAAATGCTTTTATTATTTTGTTTGTTTGTTTCTTGTTTTGTGAACACAATGAGGGGATTTTCTTTCTCTGACAGGAGTAGGAAAAAGAAAGGCAAAACAAATAGGCAAAGCAAAGATATAAAATGTTGAAATATTGAAGGCAAAATTTACAACAGTAAACAAAGTTAGTAATAAGTTCTTTTGTTCTGTAGATTAACATTGCAACTAATTCCTGGACCTGCCAAGAAGGAAAGTAGTCTTTGTTATGCCTTTGAAATTAATGCCTATATTGACACCTTATCTTCCTATAGTTATTACAGTATAAATATTCTTTTCACTTTTATTTTAAATTGTGTTAGTTAACTTTATATCTTATTTTCTCCTCAAAACACCTTTTTTAGTAGATCAGACTGTTTATTTTTATGATCATTTTATAGGTGAGAAAATTGAGAACTTTGGATATAGCAATTAAATGACAAAACTGGAACCAGAACCTTAATCTTCTGACTCAACATCTGGGGTTTATTCCATGATCTCACATTACCTAAGACAAATATGGTATAATATCTAAAGGCAAGCAATTTCTATTATGAGGAAAGAATTTGAGAGTTAATTTTTTAAACTGCCTTTCTGTCTCTGAAAAATTTTAAAGAGGAAGCCACAAGCTGGGAATGCTTCATTTATCTTATCTCTCTGACAAGGAATAAGTAGTATTTTGGAATTCCCTAGAGCCAATGATGTCTATTATGCACTGACAGAGCTTCCTGTAATTAAAGGCTATATTACATTCGGATGGAAGTGGCAAACTCCCTTCTGGAAGCGTATAGCCATATGCAAGCCTTTATTTAATAAAAAAGAAATCAGAAATCCATCAAAAGTGAGATTTGTTAAGATTAAGATGTTAAATAAAGCCATGTTCAGGGCAGAGTTGACAAAATCTTTCTCTCTGTGTTGGTACAATGTTAAGGAGCTTTTGCAACCACACAAAGGATTTTATTTTATAAGTCAATGGAAAAGAGAGATTATTTGTTGGTTGGAGTGGAAGACTACAGAACTTTTCAAAAGATTTGGTGAACAGATGCTTTTAAAAGCTCTTACCAGCTCAGCCTTCACTCCTAGTAATTTCAAACAAAGCAGGAGGTCGGAGCATTAATGTTATTTTCCGTCCTTTTTCTGTAGTCCTCTTGGCTAACCACTGACAGAGAGCAGCCTGGAGCAGCCTTGAGAAGCCCCCATGGTGAAAACACATCAATGTCAGCTTTAAACTGGGGGCTTGTTTTCAGCTTGAAATAATTTTTCCAGTTTCTTCCTTACTTTACCTTTTCCTAACCGCATTAAAAATGAGGTAATATCTATGACCTGTCTCTAAAAATATGCTATTTTTTTTGGCTTCTGTCATGAATTTGTCATTTCTTACCTATACTGAACTCTACATAAGTTTTCACGAATAATAAGACAAAATGGTACATAAAGAATTAGTGGTGGCTCTTGCTAGAGACAATATTTTCCACTATAGAAGATGCTGTCTTAGTTTGAGATCCTTAGGGACAGATCTCGAGATGAAGATTCGTATCTAAGAGACATACTTTGGAGGTCCTCTCCAGAGACACTGTTATGAAAAGGCTGAAGCAGGATAAGGAAGACAAGCCAGCTGATATGGTTTGAATGTTTGTGTCCCCCTAAAATTCATATATTGAAACCTATTCACCAATGTGATAGTTTAAGGAGGTGGGGCCTTGAAGAGGTAGTTAAATCATTAGGACAGAGCCCTTATGAATGGGATTAGTGTGACCTTGTGAAAGAGTCCCCAAAGAGCTCCCTTGCCCCTTCTGCCATGTGAGGACACAGTGAGAAGGTGCCATCTATGTATCACAGAGCTGGCCCTCACCACACTCGAAATCTGCTGACAACGTGATCTTGCACTTCCCATCCCCCAGAACTATGAGAAATAAATGTCTATTGTTTGCAAGCCACCCAGTTTCTAGGATTTTATCATATCCATCCAAACTGAGTAAGACACCAGCAAAGATGCAATTTCCAGCAAATCCTCCTGAGAATAGCTTCAGTGTTATATTCCAGGGGAAATTATTTCACCCTGAAGTCAGAGAGTTAGACTTTCTCCTCCCTTACCTCTTGGTTATTTACTACAACTGCTCCTTGGAGAATTACATGCCCAGAAATGCCAGCTTCAGTAGCCTGAGGGTAGTCATAGAAGTACAGTCTCACAGGCAAATTGGAGCAAATGTATTTGAAAGCTGGGGGAGGTAATCACAGAAACAGTAAAATAGGTCCAAGGGAGACGACTGACTATGGACCCACCAATTGGTCTGAAAAAAAAAAAAAATGAAAAAGAGCTGCAGCAAAGATTTTTATTTATTTTCCTGGATCTCATAAGAATTCTTAAACTTGATTGTGAGATGAATGATAATAATTAGTCCTGGAGTAGAAATGAGCCTTTCAAGAACTGTGATTAGAGAGGGTTGAGGTGCTAGAAAAGACAGGGAGAGGAAGTCAGGGCCCACTACAGGAATTATTCAAAGTGATGACAAGATTTGCTTCTATGGTATATGAAATACCAACCCTTGGGATAAGTTAATTATATTTCTGAATAGGCTATTTTGAAGTACCTATTACGATTTTTATCTAAACTCCTACCATAGACAAAAAAAAAAAAAAAAAATCCAGAACCGCAATGGCAATTTCAGCTCTTTTAGGAGCAAGCGTTTACTTACTTCCTTTCCATCGACTTTTTAAGGATGGATAAATTGCCTTGATCTGCTCTCCTGCATTTTCGTCTGTGATCTGCTTTGCCAACTCCAAATTGGAGAATGTATTACTAAAGTAGCAGAATTTGGTGACACCTTTGTATCTCCAGTGAACATCTCTCCTTGCTACAGCTGTGCTTCACTCTACTGCACCAGTCGGATTCAGAGCATGTTTGCAGCCAGGATAGTAAGCAGCTGTTAAAGAGTGGGCAGAATTGAGAGTTCGCAAATAAGGCGTTCAGGAAAAAGAATTATAAGCTCTGTTCAAGCAATGAGACTTGAGTTCTGGTAATCAACCATACAGGTACATCAACCTCATTTCACTGCATAGCTCATACATCTACAAGTTATGACAATCATGTGAATTGCAGACAGAGACATCAAGAGCATATTCTGAATATAGAATAACTTCTCAGAAATAGTCTTCATTAGTATTTACAACTTCATAATAATAACACTGCCAGAATTGCCAATTTTCTAAATAAAATCCAGATTGAAATCTGGGAAACAGACTATTAATATTTGGAAAACAGATTATTAAAGGTGGGATGGTGTCCAGGCTGAGATTGCTTTAGCTGCTTCTCTGTCTGCAGAACAAGGTAGTACTTTATGTGCATGTAGTGTATGGAATAGTTCCCATCAGCTCCCATCACCCCGAGACCACCTATCCACTTGGAGTGCGTCAAAAGACCCTTTCCCTGCTGTCTTTGGTTGAATTGGTCACAGGTGCCAGGAGGATACTACAAGGTGCAAGAGACTGATACAACAGTATGTCTTCCCTGACTCACTCCATCCTGGCTTATGGAGAAAACTGCAGCTCTCTCTTGGGAATTTGGTAACTGTTCCCTCCTCTTGAAGTTTAGACAAAGGGCTGCTCATGTGTTCTTCTTCTTGTTAGTCTGTTTTCCCAGTGTTACCTACTGTTTTCCAATAAGGCCAGCCCTAGAAATGCTTACCCATCTCTTGCTGGTTTCCTGCAACCCTGCTCATACTTTTGTAAACAGTTCCTTTTCTAAACTCTACTAAATTTCCCCATGTGAGCATGGTCTTTGGGACTTTACCAAAACAAGAAGGTGGACTTGCTTTTTACTCTAGAAGACATGCTTGTTACTAAATGTATCATTCCCCCATCATTCCTTATCCCTTCATAAGAATTAGATTATTTGTGGGCAGCAGAGCTGCCCTCAGACCCAGACAACAAGGGGCCCTGTTTCAGGACCCACGCTTTAGAAACCTTCACTAACCACAATCACTCATAAAAGTCACAAATATGAGTATGTTAAAAAACACGTGGGTGCCTCTGTTACTTGAAATCCAACCTCATTGCTGGTGAAATGCTAAACATCTGTGCTCATAACTAGCAATGGTAGTCTCCAAGGAAATATTTCTCCACATTTTTGCTATGGTCCTTAAACCAAAAGCATGTTATCCAGACATTTAAAGGTTTGGAGTTGTGCTTCTGCTAATACGGGAGACAGACAGTACTTCAGGAAAGACCTGAATAGCGGAAGCTCATAGGTAAGAGAAAAGGATAACATCAATTTTTTTTTCTCAGAAATGAATGCAGAAATTTCTTGCATGATGAAGTATCATCGCCTAGCAGTGTAGAGTACCCCTTTTCTTTTTTTTCTTCTTGTTCCAATTTGTAGTTCTGGAGTCAATTATGAATCAGAATGGGGTTATCCCAACAGTTGCACAAAGTGGTAGAAGAAACAATTGTGAAACTAAACAATTCTTGTTTCTTTTAGATGTGTGTGCGTGTGTGTGTGTGTATAAATATATATGTAGGTCTAAATTTAACATGCCTAAAGCTTATTGAAATTACAAATAATTTTATTTTAATGAAAATTTGCAAAAAATTAAATAAAATTCTAAAAAATAATTCAGTTTCTTTACATATTTTTTTAAATTTAATATTTATTAGTTATAATTGATTTTCTTTGGCTTTTAATAGACAGTTTTTAATATTTTAGAAGGAAAAGAAATTTTGAAAATAATCTTAATATTTTAGTCTTTAACATTCACTTTATGATTTGATGAAGAATATATGTAAGTTGTAGAATTTAATAAAATTACACTTTAATTTTGAATTAGACCAGGGATTGGCAAACTTTTTCTGCAAAGGGCCAGATGTTGAATATTTTAGGCTTTGCCAGTCATGTAATCTTTGTTACTACTACTCAAATCTGAAACTGCAGTACAAAAGCAATCAAAGACAATATGTAAATGAATAGAAAAGGCTATGTTATAATAAAACTTTATTTACAAAAACAGCCAGCCCACCGTTCTTAGCTCCCCACCCATTGCTTTAGATCATCATTATAACAGGGTAAAATTTATGTGAAAATCTTGTTATAATGACATAATTAATAATTGTATTTATATTTTATCAAATTAGTATAAATGATTTATCAATTATGTCTTTATGTCATTACTCCTCAAAACAGCCCTGTCAGCACACAGATGTGATAATAGTAATTATGCTTGGTCTTCTGATACTTTGCCTACTTTTAGCCATAAAAAAATCATAGGTTTATAGAAATATTAAAAATTTGGTTGTTTGAAGTATATTTATCAAGACTACCTTAAAAACATATTTCATTTAATAGTTTATTAGTCTTATTTTTATCTTACAAATATTTAGACATATGGTGTGTGGAACATCAATGTTACTATTGCCCCAGCATCAGACCAATTTTGGGGTGGACCAGATTAGGTATGTTCTTCTCTAGGAGCAATCTTAATCAAAAGTCAAAGTTTGCATTATTCTAGAAGTTGCAAACTGGCAACCCGCAGGTTGTGTTTAGCTTACTCGTCTTGGATCTGCCACATTCACAAAAATGTCAATTAGTTACACACTAATTCCATGTGAAAACCTACATGTTTGTCCACTATTTATTAATAAAAATCTGGCAAAACCAGATTTCCCTCTACAGAACTCAGAATCCCCCTTTAGGCAAGGCCTGTGGTCTCCAGTTTGCCAGTCTTTAGCCCCAATCCACCCATAGTCCCAACCCAGCTAGCCGGTTTCACCATTCATATTACTGGCCTGCCCTCTATAGGTTTGGTTTTTGAAACTGTTCCATATTATTGGAAACTGGCCCTATATAATTTGTATCCTCATTTCAGTAATTGTCTCTGCCCAAACAAAACCAACCAACAAAACAACAACAAAAAGTAAAAATGGCAACTACTTTTCATTGTGAGCGCACTTCTGGTCTTTTGGTTTTCCCTTAGGGTATGGAGCTGCTGATACTCCTCTGATTACTTCCTTCTCCTTACCTCTAATTGATAGAAGGAAAGAGAATGAACAACAGAGTTTGCATCGTTTTTTCATATTTTCCAAAATACCACTCAATTTGACCATTATGGAATTATGTTCACCCGCACCGCCACAGAAAGTGGTCTAGCTGCTGAGAACACAACTATGATAAAAGGATGCTACCTGATATTCATATCAATTATTAATATAGGAAAAAAATAAATCATCCTTTCTGTCAAAAAAATACTTAGGAGGACAAAGGGACTTTGACTAAGATTTTAATTGCTAGCAGTGATACCTTTATGAGAAGAAAGGCATAGATATGAAGAAGAACTTGGCTGAGCAATGGTTTCTTTTTCCCAGCAAGGCCCACAGAGGAAGAATTTAGAATTAAGGAGATAAAGGAAGGGAGTTATCTGCTGCCCTGCAGAACACCACAGTGACATCATACAGTGACTCAATCCGGATACTGCTTTGAAAATTAACTTAGGAAAATGATTTTCTTTCTTACTGGTTTAGCCTTTTGGGTGTGTGTATGTGCGTGTGCTGTATGTTCTTGTATTTATCTACTAGGACAGTAACTGTCGACATTTCACTACGGTCTAAAGAAGTGCATTTTATATTGTGACTAAATGTAAACACACACACACTAAATTATATTATTTTATTTTATTTTTAATTATAATGGGTACAGAATAGTTGTATATGTTTATAGGGTTTGTGTGATGTTTTAACATAGGCATACAATGTGAATTGATCAAATCAAATTAATTGGGGTATCCATTACCTCACATATTTATCATTGTTTTGTGTTAAGAGCATTACAATTTCACTCTTTTAGTTATTTTAAAGTATACCTTAATTTATTGTTGATCTAGTCACTTTGTTGTGCTATCAAATATTGTTCATTCTATTTAACTATCTAACCGTATTTTTGCACCCATTAACCATCCCCACTTTATCTCTCACTCCTTGCTACCCTTCCAAGTCTCTGGTAACTGTCATTCTACTCTCTGTCTCCATGAGATCAATTGTTTTCAATAATTAGTTCCCACATATGAGTGAGAATACATGAGATTTGTCTTTCTTTGCTTAACACAATGTTCTCCAGTTCCATCCATGTTGTTGCAAATGGCAGGATTTCATTCTTTTTGTGGCTAAAATTTTATGGGAGTGGGATATTAGGGAAAGAAATGGCTTAACAGTCCCCTTAAAAGGCAATCTAAAAAATTAAGAAATATTGCAAAACTGATCTACAGTTGGAAAAACACTGTGTTGAAAAATTCAGAAAGCAAAGCAAATGTGCCTACAATTCACATTATTAAAGAGAAGGCAAATGAGACCAAATATGCAGAACTTTCAGCATTTATTCAAAGACCCGGAATTCCAAAACTGTAGTCCCATTTTTTCTGAGGGACTTAAGATATCTGCTGCCTTTCTAAAATTACCACCCACCCCCCCATTATTCCAGAGTAAACAGATTCCTTCCTCTCTACATTAAGAAGTCAGGAGCCCATCTCCAGTTCTACTGAGATAAAAGAAGAAAAGAACCATCGTTGAGACTCAGAAAACAGTACCCCAAAATGAAGGCTTCAGAAGTAAAAGCTGTTTTGTGACCTTCTCCTATCCTCCTGCCTCTCAGTCCCATTCTTCCCTGAGGCTAGCTATAGAAACTAGAATCTCTCTCCTCCAGGGTAGCTCATGGAAACCAGACCCTTCTCCTGAAAGCAAGTCATAAAACTAAAATTATTCAGTGCAAACTGGCCATAAACAAGTTATCTGACCTGCCTTATTTGACTGTAGGTGTTAAGATCCCCTTTCCAGAGAGGGCCCTGCCCTACATGCAGAAGGAAGGAATGCATGCTCAGAGAGGCCAAGAAGAATCTAGACAGGCCTTGCTTGATTTCTCCACTTAGCCTATTGGCATCAGATCATGCCCGTTTTATCCAATCACATTTTTACGCAGCTGTTGATACTTTGTTGAACCTAAGCATAAAAATAGATAGCTTCCCCTGTATCTTCGAGTCTTCATTCTGAGGGCTCTCATGTACACATGTTAAAATACATTTGTATCTACCATTTGATCCAGCAATCCCATTACTGGGTATTTACCTAAAGGAAAAAAGACATTTTATAAAAAAGACACCTGCACTTGAATGTTTACAGCAGCACAATTCACAATCGCAAAGACATGCAAACAACCCAAGTGCTCATCAATACATAAGTGGATTAATAAAATGTGGTATATATATATATATATATATATATATATATATACCATGGAGTACTACTCAGCCATAAAAATAGATGGTGAACTAATGCCTTCTGTAATAACCTGGATGGAACTGGAGACCATTCTCCTAAATGAAGTATTGCAAGAATGGAAAAACAAACAGCGCATATACTCACAATTCGACTGGAACTAAATGATCAACACCCAGTGTACGTATGGTAGTAAAATTCAACAGAAATCAAGCAGGTGGGAGGGGATGGGTAAATTCATACCTAACGGATATAATACGCACTATCTGGATGATAAACACACTTATGACTTTGACTCAAGATGTACAAAAGTAACTCATGTAACCAAAATGTTTGTGCCCCCATAAGATTATGAAATTAAAAAAAATAATTTTCATAAAACAAAACAAAACAAAAAACAAGAAAAATAAATTTGTATGCCTTTTCTCCTATTAATCGATCTGCCTCATGTCAATGATTTTTCAGCAAACATTTACAGGTCCAAGAGCCCTGATCACTACACTATTATAATAAAGTTTGAGTTTAAAATTTTAAATTGGGCTGATACTTTTTTTTGTTAAGACACAGGCTGTCGCTCTGTTGCCCAGGCTGGAGTGCAGTGGCATGATCGTGGTTCACTGCAGTCTGGAACTCCTGGCCTCAAGGGATCCTCCTTGTCTCGGGCTCCCAAAGTGCTGGGATGACAGGTATGAACCACTGCACCCAGCCTGGGCTGATTTTAAGAACGAAAAGTGGTCATAAAACTATGAAATCTTCCCAAGATATAATTTAAGGAGAAGAAATGGAGACTGAAGTTTTAAGGCACCAATTAGGGGCAAATTAATCTTTTTAGTGTTTATATCACAAAGGGTTAAGACTGCTTAATGAACTGATTACGTTTGTCAGAATTTTTTCCCACTTCACTGTTCCTGTTACTCATTCTTCTTTTTCTGTCTCTGTGTTTCCACTGCTGAACCATATCATGGGTAAACTCTTGAATATTAAAAAATAATGAATATTATTAATATCCTATATTAGAAAAGGAAATACTTTAAATAAGTTTTCTTCTTACACCAAGTCTAATATCCAAGAGTGTGCAGAAATATGTTTTCCTATTCATAAAGTAAATTTGAATATGCTTATTATTCACTGCAAAAAATGACACCAAAATCTGCAGCAATGTCTGCAAATAATCGCACTTTACAGTGCCAATTGGCATTACCCTCAGCTCCTAGAAATCTGTAGTTGCAATAACAGATAAATAGGATGTGAGCAATGGAGGATGAGGTAATACGCACACCAGTTTCTTCCTACCCATATGTTGATTAAGCTAGTCACAGCTTTAGTCACACAATGCAGATGTTCGTTAGCATTTTAGTCAATGTACTCTCCATCAGAGGTATGATATGAGTTCGTATACCCCTTCTGAACTGGGAAGCAAGGAAACTGCAGTGGAAACTGGATCATGCACTTGCTATGTTGAGAGGATGGCCAAAAGACTGAGACACAGAGATGACCAAAGAGTCAAATTACACCATTGCAGGTGGATGGCAGAGGGGAGAGAAAGCACAAGGCTATGTTTATCAGGAAAACGTTTATTTTTAAATGGTATGTTTAACAGGACATATTCTGTTTGCTTTTTCTAAGAGGATAGAGTGACACATTGAGATGAAAACCAGCAAGGAATAGACTATTTCTTGTGAAATGCATTTCTCTGACTCTTGTTCCAGATTTTAGTACTTCACGGTCCTGGGTGGACATTTTGAAGTATTCACGTTCATTTACTTTTCTCTATAAGGAAAATTTATTGTCACTTTAAAAAATAGCATCTGATATCGAGATCCAAGATGATGAAAAATCCTGTTTTTCATAATATTATTACAGATATTTTTGTCCTGTAAATCAGTTTATTTGGTAATAACACAGCATGATTTATAGTGAAGTCCTGTGTAAGGATTTTTTCAGAAGTTCATGAACTTAATACCATTCTGGAAGCATCATTCAAAATGGGAGGACTTGTCTTAAAGCAAATAAGCAAACACACACATACATAGCCTCATTGAACATTTACTGAAGAATATACAGAGTATTATTTTTACGATATCATTATGATTTATCAGACTACTATTCAAATTTTTTTAAGCCATCAATATATATTTTCCTCTATATTTCTTCTGTGTCTCTTATTGTTTGAAATAAGTGACTTATCAAATATAGAGCAAAGAACAAGTAACCCAGTAAAGGGAAGTAACCCAGGTAATTGAATTTTCTTTAGGCTGGAAACCTTTTGTAACTTAAGGTCACCTTTAATGAGAAATATCTACATGTGTCATAATACTGCCTTTAGGTGTCCTTTAAACAAATTACAAAAATGTGACTTCTTTGTATTTTTTGAATGAGTTAACTTTTCTACCTGGCAAAGTTCTCCTTTTCCATTTATAACTTACATTAAAAGAGAAGTTTTAGATAACAGAATATGCTCATTATGGATGCATTGACACTTTCCAGATGCTTTTGAAAATAGATCATCACTTTTCAACCAGTTTGGTTAATAAGGTTAGCTAATAGTGAGGAGTAACAGTGGAATGGCTGTATTTTTGCGGTAACTTACACTCTAGGAGTATTGTGAGCTACCTATCAATTAACCAGATTTGAACATGTATCATTCTAGATTTACTGGAGGAGATGGCAATGGCCTCCTAATTATGCAATAGTTGAAAGAATCTGTTTGATTCTTTCCTTTTTTGGTTTGAAATTTCAGATTGCTTTGGGGTGAGAAATTATAAAATATAGACACACTTTTGGTTTGATATCTTTAAAACATCCTCATTTGCCTGTCTAATTAAGGGTCTTCCTTTCTTGGCTATTTCTGTAATATATCATATTGTATCCTACTATTATATTCTGGCTTGTCTGGACAATACTGCAATAAATTGTGATGGCTGACAGAGCCTTAAGTGAATTTCAATAAATTATGAGAGACTTCATTCCGCCAGCTATGAAAAAAAAACACTTGGCACCTCAATAAAAAGCAAAAAAGGGTAGCTTTAAAAATGAATCTCTAAAATCTAAATATTAGTCCCATTTATTTTATTTTGTACCAATTGTTATATATAGGGAGGAAAATTGAATAAATGTTTTTAAAAGTCTCTGTTAATATATTAATATCATAACAAATGCTATGATCTTTATATAAAGTCCTTGAAAACTGAGTTTATTCAAAAGTTTGATACACTTTTTCATTTTAAAATTGTTTAACATTTTTAAACTTTCATTGAAAAGGTGTTTCATTTGTTATTGTTAATAATTTAACATCATTCCTATCAAGAAATTACTCTCTGGCCAATAAAAGATTATTATTTTCTTGAGGATATATTGAAGGCTCACATCTTATCATCATGTGTATTTAACATGGCTGTTACAAGGGGGTTTACACATAGTGTGGTGATCATATAATTTATTACCCAAACCAGACACTGAGAGTGAAAGAGGGTTCTATTCAGATGTGACATCTAGACTACCAATGAAAACCAGCATAGCCAAGAACAAACCAGTATGTACAGCCCCACTATGCATTGCAGATGCCCAGTACAATTTTTTTTTAATTTTTGAATACCTGTTGCTTAGTCTATCAATGTTTCCAATGAGAGCTTTAAATTATCTTTTTTCAAACATTTTCAGTAAACTCACTACTTAATGTACTGGGGGAGGAAGAACATGTTATACACAGTTGCTCTTAAATAATTTTAATTCTAATCTTTCACTTCTCTTTTTTATAAATTGCTTTGAATTAACCTTCTTTTCCCTTTTGTCATTCTATTTTCTCCCTTTTCCCTCCCCTTCTCTCCTTGAATTTCATGCCTAGGTGACCCCAGGTGCATTAGGGTGGAATGAATGTCTGGCAACTGAACTTATGAGAGAAGGTGGCAGGTGTGATCTGAGAGTATTCGGAGGGAGGTGGGCTTCTCCCTGGGTGTGTGGGACAGGAATAGGACAACCAACTTCTCTACATACGAACTTCCTAAGAATCACCCCCCACCTCCCACTCCCAGCTCCAGTTTCACTATCGCTCCGTGTGTTACCTAGTGCATCCGCGACGTGAGCCTCTCAGAGATTCTGAAGAATAAAATCTGTGTTTCCAATGAAGGTCGCTACATTAAAGCTCCCATCCTTTCATGGAATCGGTTGTCTGTTCATCTTCCTATCCTTCCAAAACGTGTTGAAATACTTAAGCTGCGGCAGTCTCCTGCCCTAATCAGTTAGTTCTTGTGAGTGCATTCTTTTAAAATTCCTCTGTTTTTATGACTTTGAAGTTCTGAAGGAGAAAGAAGATGAACAATTGTATATTTATTTCATTTTCTTCAAACATAAGTTTTTCAGAATAATAGTTTCAAAGCTTAAATCTGATGATATCAGTTTTCTTAGATTAATTGTGAAACCTTTGATGTTGCCTCTGAACATATCATCATGCTCATCTTGGATTTTGTATCCTCATTCTCTTTATCCAGCTCCCACCCCACCCCCCGACGTACACACTGGTCTTTCCAGGTTCCTTGAATATATCATGCTTCTGCCATAGGCCTCATTCCCTCTGAAGATGCCTTTCTTTCCATCTTCGTGTTATTATGGCTTTGGGGGCTTAGGGGAGGGAAGAGGGGCTAGGAGAGAAGAGTTATCATAGAAATGCAAAGTTGATTTATAATTGAAATTTTTATTGAGATAATTTTAAATTTACATATAGTTGTAATAAAAATAATACAGAGATCCTCTGTGACCTTTATCCACTCTTTTCCCCAATTTAACATTTTGCAAAGTATAATACAATAGCACAACCAAGGTAATTGATATTGATAAGTCCATCTATCCTAATATTTCCCCAGTTTTACTTATTTCTCTTCTTGTGTATGTGTGTGTGTGTGTGTATGTATTTAGTTCTATACAATTTTATTACCTGTGTAGGTTCATGTATCCACTATCACAGGTAAGATACTGAATATTTCTGTTGCCACAGGATCCTTCGCATTGCTGTTTTATAACACGGCCACCACAAAACTCCTCTCAATTTCTAAAATTTTGTTGTTTCAAAAATATTCTAGGCTGGGCATGGTGGCTCATGCCTGTAATCCCAGCACTCTGGGAGGCCGAGGCAGGTGGATTGCTTGAGCTCAGGAGTTCGAGACCAGCCTGAGCAAGAGCAAGATACCATCTCTACTAAGTAAATAAGAAATATATAAAAAATTTTTTTCTATAAATGGAACTATATAATATGTAGCATTTGAGATTGACTGTTTCCACTTGGCATAATTCCTTGACTTATTCAAGCTGTGACATGTATCAAATAGTTTCTTTCTTTGTATTGCTGATTAGTATTTATTGTTGAGTGGTGTACGTGTACTAGAGATTATTTAAGTGTAAACCCATTATAGGACATCTGGCCTGTGGCAGTTTTGGCTGTTATAAATAAAGCCATTGTGAACATTTGTGTTAAGTGTGTGATCATGCTTAACTCTTCTTCTAGTGAAGATTTATCTAAGAGAGGGTATGATTTCATTGCATTGTATTCTTTCCTTTAAGGTACTTATCGCAGATATAATTTTCCATCTGCATAGATGTGATAATTCAATTATAGTTAATATGTTCCAGTGGACCTTTAAGCTCCATGGGGCCAGGAATTATGTCCTTTTTCATCATCGTTTTTCTAGTGCCTCTTGGTAGGGAGTGAATGTTTGTGTTGCCCCAAAACTTGTGTGTTGAAGCCTAATTTCCAGTGTGATAATATCTGGAAATGGGACCTAAGGGAGGCAATTAGGTCATAAAAGTGGAGCCCCCATGAAGGGGATTAGTGCCCTTGTAAGAAGTGACATGAGAAAGCTTGCTTCATCTCTCTCTCTGAGCTCCACCATGTGAGAACAGTGCAAAAAAATGGCCAACGGCAAACCAGGAAAGGAGCCCCACAGAACCTGATCATGCTGGCATCCTGATCTTGGATTTACCAGCCTCCAGAACCATGAGAAATAATTCTATTGTTTAAGTCACCTAGTCTATCTATGGTTTTCTGATACAGCAGCAGTAACTGATTGAGACATGCCTGGCAGAGATATTTGTGCAATGGATTGTTCACTAAGTGAAGCCATCATAATGATAGATAATTTATAAAATGTTACCTATTTGGTCTTATTAAATCTCTGAATTGTATATATTTGTAGTTCCTGTAAAGATGATGAAAATTAAGTAATTTATTCAAATCACTCTGCCTGAAAGTAGAACTCAAACGCATATCTGTTTGACTTCAAAACTCTTCCTCATTTCACTGAATTGTCCTTTTTCTTGCAGCTATGAAATTAATTCTACTTTTCTATGATGGAGCAATTCAACTGCAACCACAGAGAAGCAACTGTGATGAAATACAATATTCAATTGATAACTCAATACAAAGACTTAATGAAATAAAACCAATCCCCACCACCTTTTGTTTTATGACAGACCAAATGAAGAAAGCATACATAACTGTTATATAATTTGCAGTGTGCAGGTGTGAAAATCTCTGTTTCATAAGACACAAATAAGCCTGAACATACTTGGTAATTACTGTGTTAATACAGAGTAATTGCACAGCTATTTCTTTCTTACCAATTATATGGTAGTTATACTTGGAATTACCATCAAAATGAAAAACTTCTAGTTGCCAGTTAATGATTGCCTTATAATTACAAAATAATTACATAGTTACTTAGGCCTGGAAATATAAAGCATGGTACAAATTCCATACACTTTTCTACCAGAGCTGCCAAGGTCCAAGGCCGTTAGTCCTTTTAGGAATTGCCCCTAGGACTTTTGAAAATTCTCAGAAACTTTAACTTCTCTGGGAAGTGAAAAATATGTCACAAGGGAGACAGCCTTTCTCATTAAACTAGAATTTTCAGTGACCCCTTAGCTATTGCACTGTAAAAATTGTCATTAATGGTAATAACAGAACTCTTTTGCCTACCCCTGGTGAGACCAGTTGGCTGTGATTACTCAAGAAAAAGACAATTAACTAGTGAAATCTTTATGAATTTCTATGTGTCACAAAGTCAACTTACTACATGGGAAATGTGGCAGTTATTAACTTATTCAACTTTTCTGTTACTTAAAATATTGACTTTAGTATATTTGCCTATACTATACTATGTTGCCCATACTATATTTTATTATCTCATATATTTTCACCCTATACCCTATTAAAGCATTACATCAGGTGAATGGTAGAATATTATGTGTACAGAATGATCATTGCTTATGACACCAATTCTGCTTATTTGGGTATTTGAGATGGGATATTTTTGAAAGGAAGTAAAGGATAAAACAGAGTAGACATGTAGTTTAAAGCTATTAAATTGGAAACTAAACTAGAATAAAATTTCAAACTCAAATCTTAGGATATTCAGTTAGCATTGTTAAATATTTCTATATTGATATAATTTAATGCTTTGATAGAGCAAAGAATGAAAAATATTTTTAATTTAACTTATGAATCTTAATTTATTCTTTAATAGACACAGATAGTATTGAAACACTTTGGAGATTCATAATAAACAAAATTCAATATGGGATTCCAGTCCCAGGCATAATTGATTAACTGGTATAAGACTTATTATCTTACTGTAAATAGATTTTAAGTCGAGCTATGTATATGTGTATATTTACATAATATACAAAATGCATAATTTTATGTAATGTGTTTTATATAAAACATGTACATTATAGGTATATTTTATTTGTATCTATATGGGGTGTCTATTTTCAATCATTGGCAATAAATTGTACCTGGCCGTGATCCTTGTGGGAAGGAAAAATCATGAAACAAGGTCCACTTCAGCTCAACTTTCTGCCTGAGGCACTCTGTGTTTCAGCAAAGGGGAGTAGAACAAAAACAAAGAACAACAGTATTCCTGGGCAAACAAGAACAAAGATCAAAATTCAGTATTGATGAGGATAAGACTCATGGGCCTTGGAAGAGAACAGCCCTCTGAGGACCCTGTTGACTGAAACGAGATGCCAGACTTCATACAGCAATAGGAGAAATTAGAGTTCCAACCATTGAGAGAGGGGAGATGAAGCTGAATATTCTATGCATTCAGTTGACATTCTAGAAAAGCCACACCTAGTCACAGAGTAAAGGCCTTTTGTAGACCCCTTCTTCTAAAATCTAAAAGCAGTTGTCCATAAGATAATGCAGACCTACCAGTAAATATACCACCTGCCAAACAAAATGCAATGTTTTATATAGGAAGTTAATAAATCCATATGCTTCACGATGTAGCATGCACAATGTCCATAATCATATTTTTAAAAACTCAATATATGAAGAATTAGAAAAATGTGGCCCCTAAAACTGCATTTTCCCCTTTTAATTTTTATAGGCATTATCCTCAAAAACTTCTTCCACTTACTCTTTCCCAGTGTTGTATTTCACAGAGTACTTGAACATCAAGAAAAATGAAGGATCAGAAAGTTTACTTCATTTGTAAGCAAATATTAGTAAGTTAGCCTCCCAAAATTTAATGGATAATGGCAAGAGAAAGGAGATTCTTAGTTTGAAAACAAATAACTTTATTACTCGTGGGAAAGCAGGCTGCATGAGTTTCATGTTTGCACAGTTTCCACTTGCCCTACTCCTTGGCCCCCAGGTGATGCAGAATGACCCACACAGATGCTGCTCATGAAGTAGATTGTGTCATAGATGAGGAAGCCTGAGCATAGAAAATTCCAGTCTTTTAAAAGGCTTCATGCAAACCTTACTACACTTTGCCCTGGAGAAAGACATTATTTTTGTTATCATGAACAACAAAACTTCTGTCCCCTGCCCAGAAGGATGACATTGTCTCTGCCTTTCAGCGTTGTTAATTATACAAATATTCTTGCAAAGATAGTAGAGAAGAAATGCTCCTTATGCCTCTGCTCATAATTTGTGAGTCCATGTGAGTCCATGGAGAATTGTCTCCTAACACTAAATCTAGCAATTATTTTCTTTTTTCGAAGATGTTTTCTCAAAAGAAACAAAAATATTTTTCCACACAAAAAAGGCTTGTAGAAGATTGTTCACAGGAGCTTTATTTATAATAGCCCCTAACTGGAAAAAGAAATGTTCCTCAATAGGAGAATAGATCAACAATTTTTGGAATCTTTGTACTCAGAAATGTTAGTCAACAATAAATATTAACAAGCTAGATACACACAATAACAAGGATGAATCTAAAAAATACATGAAAGTAAAAAAGAACGAAAGGTAGAAAAGAGAGATTAGGGGTAAGTAAGGGGCTTAGTAGGAAAAGGAGCGAGGCGGGGAGTGAGGAAGTAAAGAAGGAAGGAAAGAAGGATGAAAGGGAAAGAGAAAGAGAAGGAGAAACAGAAAAAGAGAAAGAAACAAAACAGATTATTATGGGCTGAATGTTTATGTTCCCCCAAAATTCATATGTTGAAGCCCTAACTCCCAATGCAATGGCAATTGAAGGAAGGTTATTAGGGCGAGGTGAGGTCATAGGGTGAAGCCCTGAACTGACAGAATCATAAGGACCCTGATCTTGTAAGAAGCAACACCAGCAGGTGTTCCCTCCTCCCTCTCTCCCCAGGCCCTCTCTCACCCCTCCCCAGATGCATGCACCAAGAAAGAGCCCTGTGAGCACACAGGGAGAAGGCAGCTATTTGCAAGCCAGGAAGAGAGTCATCACCACAACTGGACCGTGCCGGTGACCTGATCTTGGACATCTAGCCTCCAGTGCTATAAGAAAATTAATTTCTATTGTTTACACCCCTCAATCTATGGTATTCTGTTATGGCAGCTCAAGCAGACTAAGACACAGACAAAAACAAAGTATGAGTTCATTTACATGAAATTCTCCAACAGGAAATATATCCTGATGTAAATCAGTAGAGTGGGTGTCCTTGTGCAGTATGGTAGAATTCCATACTGTTCTCTTATACTGGGGGTATAAGGGAACTTTCAGAAGTAATGGAGATGTTCTAGATCTTGATGGGGTGTAGTTAAATGAATAGATACATGCATCTGTTAAAACTCATTTACCTGCACATGTAAGCCTTGTCCAGTTCACACTAGGTAAATTATGCTTCAATAAAAATTTAACTATATTCAATATAGAAATAAATGTATGTGTAGTTAATAGTCAACTTTTCTAAATATTTGCAATTTTAATTTTTGCTATTTTCAATTTTGTTTGTGAATTTTTTTCTGTTCTGATAAATTGATCTATAATGTCAACACAAACTCAGTAAAAATGTCAGAAGGCCCTTTTTAAAATAAAAATTGAAAAGCTGTTTCTAAAACATGTATAGAAATACAAAGGATTTAAAAGTGACAAAACATTCTTGACAAAAAAGAACAAAATTGGGGGATTTACACCATATATTTCAGTACTTTCTATGAAGCTGCAATAATTAAGATAATCATGGTTTAGCTCCATAGTATAATAAAAAGCTTAAATAATAATTATGGATTATTGAATTAATCACTATTACGTTTAATTTTTGAGATTTACTTAATACATTAACATAAGATATGTTTAATGTAGATTGGCCTAACCATATAAGACACAAAAATAGGACACAATTCTTTTGAATATTTAATAATCTGATTTATAGATACCATTTTTGAAAAGGTGTTCACTATTTAGAGTTTATGAAATATGGTCTCTTTTTTCTTATTCATATTTTGCTCTCCCTTTTGAATACTGCAATTTATTTTTGAAACTCTTTTTATGATGATGAATAAAGACACTCAGAGGCATTCAAATATTTAAAAAGAAAATATATTGCTCAAAGAGGTCCATTTTCTAGTTGTCAGAACAAAATCATTGTTTTCAGTAAGGCAGAGAAATTTATGTTTTAGTTTCCTCAGTAGTAGATATTTCTTAAAATGCTACAAAAGTATGGCATGGATTCAAATGGTAACAACAGATTCAACTACCTAATGTGAAAGGTGCAGCATGCTCTAAGTAAACATAAAAAAAGCAAATATTTTTAAATGTCTATATTATTACCTGTTCTTCTAAATAATAATAATTTTCAGTCTTTGTTCTAAGAGACTAAAGAACATGACTATTTTTCTAATCTTAGTATCTGAATTGCCGAAATGATGCCTGTTATCAATTCCTTCCTTCATTAATTCAATCAATAATGATTTATCAAATTATAGCTATATTTCTGGCACTTTCAGGTCCTGGCACTGTTAATTACATAGAATTCAGTCAATAAATGTTGGTCATGCTCATGTATGAATAAGTAAAGTGATACATGTGCATGGTTAACCTATGGTAAAAAGCTAAGCACAGAGCTTCAAAGGTTGCAACTGTGATAAACACTTTTGTTGGTGGCTACATACCCTCTAACCTCATAATACAGCTCAATGTAAGCTGAAAAGCTGTTTTTTTATATATATATTTTTATACCCAAGTCAATTTTATGGACCATTATCATAGCTTTAAATTTACTGGTTTGTATTTCTTCTGTGAATTTTTCTTTTTAACAATTCATTAACATTTATTAACATATAGTAAAATGCACTTATTTAAAGTATAAAATGGTATACTTTTTAACATATGTGTACATGTCAGACCAACATATAATCAAAATAATGAACATGTATATCACACTCAAAAACATTGCTCATCACCCTTTGGCAACCCTTCTTTCTGCTTTTTCTTTCTCTCACCCCATCTCCTACCTCACCCCATGTACAAAAAGTAACTTAAACTAAATGTAAGAACTGAAACTATAAAGCTCTTAAACAAAAACATAAGAGTAAACCTTTATAACCTCAGATTTGTCAATAAATTTTTATATTTGACATCAAAAGCACAAGAAACAATAAAAAAAGATAGATTGGACTTCCTTAAAATGAAAAACTTTATGTATCAAAGGATATTATTGAGAAAGTAAAATGAAAGACTAGAAGCTTTCATTTAAGAACAAGAACAAGACAAGGATGCCTACTCATGGCACTTTCATTAAGCATAGCACTGAAAGTCCTAGCCAGAGCAATTCAGCAGGAAAAAGAAATAAAAGGCAGCCAAACTGGTAAGAAAAAAGTAATATTGTCTCTGTTTGCAAAGGGCATACTCTTATTCAAGAAAACTCTAAAGACTCCACCAAATAAACTGTTAGAACCAATAAACGAATTCAGTAAAGTTTCATATACAAAGCAAACATACAAAAATAAGTTTTTTTCTATATACTAACAGCAGACTGTCCAAGAAAAAAATTAAGAAAACATTCCTATTTACAAAATAAATAAATAAACAAAGAATAAAATATTTAGGAAGAAATTTAACCAAGGAAGTGAAAGATCTCTACACTGAAAACTATGAGACACTGATCAAAGAAATTGAAAGTGACACAAATAAACAAATATCCTGTATTCATGGATTGGAGGAATGAATGTTGTCAAAATTTACATACTACCAAAGTGATCTTCATATTTAATGCAATCTATATCAAAATCCCAATGGCATTTTTCACAGAAATAAAAAAAGTCCTAAAATTTCTATGAAACCAAAAAGATGTCAACTAACTAAAGCAATCTTGGTAAGCAGAACAAAGCTGGAAGCATCACACTTCCTAATTCAAAGTTTATTACAAATCTACAGTAATTGAAACAGCATTATACTAGCATAAAAACATACACATAGACCAGTGGAGAAGACTAGAAAGCCCAGGAATAAACCATGCGTATACAGTCAACTAATCCTGGACAAAAGCACCAAGAACACACAATAAGATAAAGATAAGCTCTTTACTATTATAAAGAGAAAAGTGGATAGCCATATGCAAACAAACAAAATCGGGTGTTTATCTTATACCATACACAAAAAATCAACTCAAAATATAGTAAAGACTTAAAAATAAGACCTAGCTATAAAACTGCCAGAGAAAACATAAGGGGAAAACTCCCTAACATTGGTTTACAATGGTTTTTTGGATATGACCCTGAAAGCACAGGCAACAAAAGCAAAAATGAACAAGTGGAACTACATCTAATTAAAGAGTCTGCACAGCAAAGGAAACAATCAACAAAATGAAAAGGCAACCTACAGAATGGGAGAAAATATTTGTAATCCATATATTCAATAAGAAGTTAATATCCAAAGGTACAAGGAACATATCTTAGCCATTTTCTGTTGCTATAACAGAATATACAGGACTAGGCAATTTATAAAGGAAAGAGATAAATTTAGCTCATGGTTCTGAAGGCTGGTAGGTCCAAGATCAGGCAGCTGTATCTGGTCAGCTTTTCTAAGGGCTTCATGCTACATTACACATATTAGGATGACTATTATCAAAAAATAAAAAGATAACAAGTGTTTGCAATGATATGGAGAAAAGAGAACCCTTATTATCTGTTGTTCAGAATGTAAATTGGTACAGACATTATGAAGAACAATGCGGTTCCTTCAGCAAGTTAAAATAGAATTATCATATGATCCAGCAATTCCACTTCTGGTTATATATCCAAAAGAAATAAAATCATTATCTCAAGTGATATCTGCGTCCTCATGTTTACTGCAGCATTTTTCATAAATGCCAAGAGATGGAAACTGCCTATGTATTCATTCATTCTTGAATAGTATGGGTGAATGTGTGTGTGTGTGTGTGTGTGTGTGTGTGTGTGTGTGTATGATGGAATATTATTCAGCCTTAAATAATGAAGGGAATTCTTCCATTTGCAACAACATGTATTGCTGGCCCTGGAGAACATTATGCTAAGTGAAAAAAGCCAGACACAGAAAGACATATGCTGCATGCTCTCATTTTTATGTGGAATCCAAGAGAATCAAACTCATAGAAACAGATTTTTTTTTGAATGGTGGCTGCCAGAGGTTAGGGTAGGGAGATGGGGAGATGTTGGTCAAAGCGTACAAATTTTCAGTTATCAGATGACTCAGTTCTGGAGACCTGATGTACAACATGGTGACTATAGTTAAAAATAACATATACATTTGAAATTTGCTGACAGTAGTTCTGAAGTACTCTCACTGCCCCCCACCACATACACATGCACACAGATATCTATGTGGGGAATGGATATATTAATAGCTTGCTTGTGGTAATCATTTTATAATGTATACATATATCAAAATATGTTGTACACCTAAAATATATAAAATTTTAATTTATCATTTACATCTCATGAAATTACTGTTTGTAATGCCTTAGGAACAAGATGATCATTGTTAAAGATCTTTCTAAGCTTTGCAAGGGTTTGGAACTACTGACAATTTTACGATAAAATATATATGTTTGTACTTGACATATTACTTATTCTCTCTAATTTATGTGTATTTTTGTATTTATGCTATCATTAATTACCTTGATTAATTTTTCTGTCCTTCTGTCAAAACCCACTATTTTTTAAGTTTATTTCCTCAGTTTTCAAATTCTAAACCCAAATGATATAATTTCATTTTCTGATCTTAATTATCTTTTGCTTTTATTTCCCTCTTTCTTTGCATACCATATTCTGGAGATGCAGCACTACCTAGTGACACTTTTGAACTAATTTCAAATATTTTCTCTGAATTTAAATGTTCAGCAATAGAAGAATGAGTAACTAAGTTATGGTACTTCTTTTAATAAAATATTGTGCATTAAATCATATTTTCTAAAAATATGTGGAGATACCTAAAAGAGCTAAAAATAGAACTACCATTTGATCCAGTAATCCCATTACTGAGCATCTACCCAAAGGAAAAAAAAAGACTTTCTATAAAAAAGACATTTGCACTAGAGTGTTTTTAACAGCACAGTTCATAATTGCAAAGATGTGGACACAACCCAAGTGCCCATCAATACATGACTGGATTAATGAAATGTGGTATATGTATACCATGGAGTTCTACTCAGCCACAAAAAAACAATGGTGATCTAGCACCTCTTGTATTATCCTGCATGGAGCTGGAGCCCATTCTACTAACTGAAGTATTACAAGAACAGAGAAACAGGCACCACACGTACTCACCATCAAATTGGCATTAATTGATCAACACTTATGTGAACATGTGGTAGTAACATTTATCGGGTATAGGGCAGGTGGGAGGGGAGAGGAGAGGATGGATATATTCACACCTAATGGGTGCAGTGCACACCGTCTGGGGGATGGACAGGCTTGTAGATCTGACTTGGGTGAGGCAAAGGCAATATATGTAACCTAAACATTTGCACCCCCGTAGTATTCTGAAATAAAAAAATAAAATATGTAATAGAGAAAATTATAAATAAATTGCTAAAGTGTTAAGAATAGAAAGGTATGACTTCAAATTTTCTCTTTAATCATCGTCATTTCCTCTTTATAATAGCCTTATTAATTTTCTAAACATAATATATGAACTCACAAAATTATTTTCAGAAATTAATAGAGCAAAATGCTATTTTCCATTACCCCCCTCCCATTATTGTGAGAATATTTGTTAAAATCTCATGTGTGAGAAAATGTGAATTTAAAAAATCCAACTGAATTAGAATCTACTTAAAAGATTTTCCGGGGAGAGCTACATGAATCTGAAAAAATAATAAATGCCTTCTAAGTCCTAATATTCATTTGGTAATAGGGTGATGGGTTCTGAGGTATATTAAATATTTAGAGGTAATGGAGGGAACATTTAGGTAAACATCTAAGATTGAAATTTATTAGCTAAAATTATTTTACCATAGAATTTATTTAGTCCAATGTCATGTGTAATATTCCTTTGAAGAGAAGTTTTATATGTTAATTTTCATCCTCTGCAAAACAGACTTTTACTTGTTCTCCTATCTGGTTCACATCTTGGCAATTTTAGTTCGTACATAACAAATCAATTTTATTGCATTTCCTTATGAACTTTTCGAATCTCTCTTCTGCCTTGGTTTCTATAATATTGAGCATCCTTGGTACAACAATGAATACGCAGTTCGTCCATGTATTTTTAGATCAACACATTATATCTGTTGTTTAATACTGTCACACACAATTTTTACCAATTAATATAATTCCTCTGATTTTCTTAAAAAGACATAAATAACTTTTTTCCTACCCTCAGTTCTATGAACCAAAAAATTGTAACATTTTCTTCTCCATTTAACTAGGAGAAGAAAGGACAGGGATTGCAAAAATAAAATTAGAGCTACATATTCAAATTTTGTCTCTTCAATTGAGATCATAGACAATTGCTTAAGAAGTATTCGTTATTACAGGAAAACCATTAAAACGGTTTGACTGTTTTTAGTTTGTGATATTGGAACAGTACTTAACATTTCATAGTCATATTGGATAACACTTTCTTTGCATAATAGTTTCGTATTAGACAAATAGTTCCACAGCTGTAAATTTTCACTGGTTAAGATTTAACAGATAATGTGACAGTGCAAACGACAGCACTTCCCCTCTTCCTCTGCCTTTCCAAAGTTATAGGAACCAGCTTATTTTGGCTTGTGGCAGGTGCTCTCTTCATTGCATTCCAGCATTTCTCAAGTAGAATCAGAGCCACGTGACTTTAGACGCAGGTGTTTTTCTGATATAATTTGGGGAAAGTTATGAGCAAGTGTACTGGGGCACTTGGAGTGAGTAGCGTGATATGAACATTTGAATTATATTATCTCATAAAATTTTGATTAATGGTTAATTGGAGGCACAGTGAAATTCTTTGCAACTTTATGTAAATATCTTAAGGTAAATTCATCATGGACCATCCCATATCTTAAATTTCAAAGTAAATTTTGTTTCGATTCAAAGAATTTGCCTGTTGTTTTCATTGGTGAATGATTCCCACAGAAATACTATTTTATTCCAGGGATCTGATCAGAAGCTGTACAAAAGCACAGATATAGCAAATGCTAGTTCTGTAAAGGACTTCAATTAGATAATTGGTATGTAACCAAGGTGCGGTGTGAGAGAAGGTTAGTGAAGTTGCAGCCCCGTTTTGTGGATAGGTTAACATAAGCTTAACTAAATTCTTTCTATCTCCTCTGGTTCTGTGGGTGTTGATGAAATTAAAGATGAAAATAAACACAGATTGGACTAATCAACTACTTCATTTATATTCGAGTAAAAATGTAGAGACCGGTTTTTAGTACTTAGTGAGTCTGATTTTTTTGTTGTTGTTGTTTATTTTGTTTATGTTGTTTTTCAAAGCACTTTCCTTAGGGCTCTTGTGTATTCCCTTATTCTATGCTAAAAAAATAGCGAGGATGACATATTTAAAGCAGAAGGAATTTTTACAAATAGATTTCTCTTGATTGAGTATTACTGATAGCTGTTTTAAAGCATTGATTTTAGTTCTGAAGAATTTCATGAAAAAACTCTTCCCAGCAAACGATATGGTAAAAATATCAAGTACTCAGAAAATGAAGCATACTGATTTTTTTCTTTGAATTTGCTCTTAGAAGATAGAATTTTATGTTTTTTGAAACATTCATTTTTTTCCCATTTAATTCTTACAAAATGAATTCTGCAAATATGAATGCTTACATTCAAGGAAGCTATGCAATAGAGTGAGGTATTTGAAGATTTTAAAATATCTGATATAAGCTTTTGATTCTTTTCATTTTCTTCTTTGAGCAAGGCACATTTTGTACCCACCCTCCAACCCTCAACAGTTATTGATTGTGTCACTTGCTTGGCCTGTGGCATAAGCTGCCTTGTATTACTACCTTGGAAATGCCCATGTCTTACGTGACTCTCGCCTTGATTTCAAGAACAAAGTCTGTTTTCTTCTGAAACTCTCATAACACAGAAAGGTATCTAGTGCACAGTAGTTGATTCCATAACTTGCTGTGTTCACCTTTAATATCTCTTAGAATCAAAATCATACATCACAAAAGTGGAGCCATGTATGAGGCCAAAATTCTAAGCCACACTTTTTTTTTCTTTTGTTTTAAAACCCAGAGAATAAAAAGTTCTCTTTTATGTCAAGCAGTTGGATGGGCTATCTATCCTCCTTTGCATAACAATCACTTTCTTTAATCTGTGGATCAGAGTCCCACTAGCTTACTATATAAGTAAAGTGCATATCATTCACAAAAATTACACTTAGTTGAAAATGATCAAATGCTTCCGACGAAAAGAAAGCTGTAATAGTGTATTATCCTGGCATGAAGATGGTCAGCTGACAGTGTCATTTGTTTTATTTTAATGGGTGGCAATAATGCATTAAAAGCTATTTTATTAAAAGTTAATATTTACTTTTGAATAAGTGGGTTTAGGTAGGCATGAGAAAAATCTTCACTTAGTTATTAAATCATTTTTATCTGAAGCAAAAGCCTCATACCAAATGTATGTAAATCACTGACTTTCAGAGCACCAAAGGGAATGTACTTTCTACTATTACTTAAATCTAATGAAATCAACTGAAAATGATAGCCATTAGTCAGCTGTGCCTTGATAGGACTCCCTGTGGACTGATATAAATTCACTATTAGAAATGAATTCTCTCACAGTCCACAGTGGGCATTTAATATTTTTCTTCAAAGCAGATTTAAATTTGATATATAATGTGTGGTGGTTGGCTTTTCAAAAAAAAGTTTTATAAAGCATGTTGTGTATTTATAACTTGTATTTAGTCTTCAAATGTTATGAGGCTTTGTGAAATGGATAGAATAGATAGTGGTAATTACCAGTGGAGACACACTCATTATTAAAAAGCTCAAACCAAATTCTAGTGGGAGAAAAGTATATTCATACACGACACTTGAATCTTGATTTAGGAGCAGATTTGTAGAAACTAGAGAGCAAGTATGTATAATATAATATTATTACATCCTTCTAGATTAAGAAAAAGTTAAATTATTTTAGGTTTAGATACTGCAAAATAGTGCTAATATTTATAAATTATCATGCAATAATCCTATAGCACTGAAAATATATACATGTAAACATGTATATTGAGTGTGAAATGAGGTAAAAATTTCAGATATTGAGAATCAACAGGGGAAAATAACGTAGGGAAAACCTTTTTTAAGTGGTATATATACATGTCATCACTGAAAATAGATAAATTTCAGTATTTACACAGTGTGTTTTGCTATATAGCTAAAGCAGAGAATTCAGTGGAAATGTCCAATCTGTGACATTGCTCAGGAAGTTTAGCTACTGGAATTTCAAGAGAAGACTTTCACTATGAGTTTGTAGCAAAAGCTACCCAAATAGTCTCATATAAAATACCTTGAATTTCTTTTATTTCCTACCAAAGATCCCATTGTGCATACACATGGAATTACTTTAATTATCTCAGTGTCCAGATTGCTTGCTGGGGACCTCTAAAAGAGTATTTACCTCTTTCTGGCCAGTATAGTATTATTAAGTATGTGATAGATGTTATTAATTAGCTTGTGTGGGTCTGCGGATTTTGAAAGCTAATAGTATTATATACTTTTCATATGATAATAGCAATTGAACTTTAGCGAAAAATGTTACATTTTTTTTCTCTAATTTTTGCCATATTTTTCCTGGGTCTGCAAGTTGCTAAAATGTTTTGTGTGGTTTTACCATTGAAGAGGAAAAAAATAGCGAGGAATTGTCTTATGAAAACAGATGGAAATAAGCACAAATAGGCAAGCAGATCAAAGGGAAGAACAAATAACACCTAGATAAAGAGCCATAAACATATTAAGAAGATTCATGAAGTTTAGCTGTATATCAATACGAATTAAGTCAAACGAGATGTTAGTTACAACTGTTAATCTATACTTTTTTTTCAGCATATTATGGGGGTACAGATGTTTAGGTTACGTATGTTGCCCTTGCCTCCCCCCTCCCCCCAAGTCTGAGTTTCAAGCTTGTCCATCTCTCGGATAGTGTGCATTGCACTCTTTGTGTGTGCAAATACCCGTCCCCTCCTCCCTCCTCCCCCCTGCCCGACATTTTTAAATTACTAGTATCTAATTGCTAGGGTGTATTAAAATGTATAGATTTAATATACAAAGATATACGAATATATGCTTATACATAGGGTTGGTGACAAATTTAATTGAGTAGACTCCTGTGGGAAAAGAATTTTTACCCTTTAACTCTAACCCTTGGGAAGTTTTTCTGAAGAAACAAAATAATAAGTTTTTCTGCATCTATGTGACAGAAAAGCCCAGATGTCACCGCTGTACCATATATACATGTAACACAATTTATCTTGTATTTCCTAACTGTATTAAAATTAAAAAGTTAAAATACTGAAAAAGAATGCTAAATTTTTTAAAAAATAAAAATTGTTCATTAACCTCTCAAAAATGGCATCTATGTGATTGGGTTTCTTACACCATTTAAAAAATTATTTCTTTATATTTTAGCACTGTGCTGGTATTCATCCTGATCACCTCTCTGTTTCCAGCTTTTACCTCTTCTCTAAGAAACCCATTGAAACCTTAAAGTGATGTATTTGAGATAATAAGGAGACTGGGAAAAGGATGAAGAAGGAACCGAAAGATGAGATAGCATATCATGAGAGAGTAAGAGTAGAGAGGAGACACCTCACTATCGAACACCGGGCAAAGTTACAACATTTCTCAAATAACATGTATTTCATATTCTATTCATGCTTACTCTACAGAATCTACATGATGTAATCTGGACAATGGTGGGGCTTGTGCATGCAGTTGGTTGCATACACATAGGAATGGAAGTAGAAATTATGCACATAAAAGTCCTCAGTATTAGGGCAGTTTCTGGATTAGTAACGACATCAGAAATGTTACAGAAAATCAGAAGCTTCTCTGTCTGCTAGTAGTTCCATTATAATAAGTGATCGTTTCTCCCAAGGGTTGAAAAGGATTGTATTTCATGCATAGCAGGCCTTCTTTGAATCAACTGGCCTCTGCCCCAGGGATGCTGTCAGCAAAGCAGAGGATTGCAGGGGCTGGGGGGAAGTCTGCATTCTTGTCCCTTGAAAAGGTGGTGAGATTTCAGAAGCAATACTGAATATTTCATAAAGTTTTATTTTTCCCCTTCTAATTTAATTTCACTCTTGATTCTACAGAAGAAAAGGGTAAAAATAAACAAAAATTCTACCTGTTAAATATCAGAGCAAAAATGCTTAGGTATGGCTTATGTGATGTTGAATTTGAAGCCATGCATCACTAATAAAATAAAGTTGCTTGTGAATGAATTTTTAAAAATTAATATATTTGTTTTAGGAATAGAAATCTTATGGACATCAGAAAAGTTTCAGTGTCAGATATTTATTGGCTCTTTTTACCTTGCACAAAGTATAAGCATAATCTGGAACTATCTTAGTGAACTGAAATATTTTGTTGTCAGCGATTCTCATTTTGAGTTGTCTTACCTAGAAATGTGTGATATAATTTTGTGATGACCCATTTCTGCATTAAGGCCAATACCTAAAGAGCTAGCTGTGGTTTGGGGCTTTGAGGAGGGTGGGAATGAGTTTAAAACTCATTGTGAACCAATGATAGAATGATTCTGAGTAGCAATGGCTTTATCTCCTTACCAATTTGTTTGGTAATGACACAGGCAGAGTAGCATGCCGTGGGCTGTTCCATCCCCAGGTCCTCTTGGCAGAGCTGATCACAGTAACTCTATCGCCCACACCAGTGAGCTAAGAGCATGTGACACGGAATGACCCAATGAAGCAGATGCGTTAGTACCAAAACAATGGCCACTTTTCCTCTTTCACAGCAGTGAAATCTACCTTCCTAAATCTCACATGCCTGTGGCTGCGAACATTCCCCTTTTCTCCTTCAGTTCAGTATCTCTATAGTTTATGTCTATGTGAAAGTTTCTTTATTGTTCTCTGCCATTCTAACAATCAATCCATTGGTATCTTTTTCTAATATTAAAACGGTTTCTAATTGTAGCTGCTCTGAAACGTTTTACTTCCTTCCCCCGTGAAATATTTCCATTTGCTTTTATCAGTAGAGCCAAGTTACATGACCTTTAAGAGAAGCAAAAAATCCAAAGAACTTTGCCAGAATTT